>CAJHZI010000904.1:147500-567500 GCA_905160935.1 Enchytraeus crypticus | reverse complement strand
TCATCTTGATGCTGCGTTACTATTGCGTTCAAGTGACGTAAATCTGATGATTAATCTCTCTTTAATATAATCTTTTATTCACCAATTCTTGGCAGAAAACACGCACATATACAATTACATTGCAAAACGTGACACAACAGAATACATATAAAAAGTGCACATAAAAGTTTAACAATTTCAAATTTTTCACAAACTGCCGAATAGTTAAAACAGAGCATTTTTAAAATAGCGCCAGAATTTATAACGAATACTCGACAAAGAGTAATTGCTATCTATGGCAAATTTACTTTTAATATTTAAATAATCATTGTAATCGGGAGAGTCCAAATGCTGCTTAGCACTTAACTTATCATTAATTATTAAATTATGCAGGAATGTAAACCTAAGATATTCACATCATAAATCAAATGGCAAAAAATCGCAATACCACTGACAATATAAAATATTATTTTTATCAAATGTACGGAAAATTTTTGAGAAGACACTGTTGTACGCCTTAGAAAAACTTTCAATTTCTAATTTATTCACTTGTACAGCTGGAATACCATAAAGTAGAACTGGCACTGCCTGCATATGAATTAGCTTGAAGAGAACATCGATTGAAGCTTTCGTTCCCAGTCTGCCCAATATAATGTTAGCCGAGGTGTAAAATTTTCCTCTGGTTTCGTGCCATTCACATTTGAAATATTTTGCACTTACAATAGTTAGTCCAAGGTATTTTATTTTATCAATCCAGCTAATAGGCTCATTTCTTATGTTCAAAAGCTTACAAGGAGCCTTATGTCGCGGTCCAATTCGCATACAATTACATTTAGAAATGTTAATGGGGAGATCTAACTTATCAAATTCCCTGTCACAGATATCAAATAATTTCTGTAAGTCACTTACAGAGATACTAAGTAAAATTAAATCGTCTGCATACATGCAACTATTACAGCAACGGAAATTTATTCGACAACCATAGCTTGACTGGTCCAGTATATACAAGACGTTTCTACAAAAAGTGCAAATAGAATGGGCGACAGTATTCCACCTTAATTAATTGCTTTGCTTGCTTTTCTTACTTGCTTTACTTAGATTACCTTCTTTGCTCTGTTTGCTTTGCTTTATTTGCTTTGGTTTACTTGCTTTGCTTGACTTTGACTTGCCTGTTTTACTTACTTTGCTTTGCTCGGTTTACTTGCTTTGCTTTCTTGGCTTTGGTTTACTTGATTTGCTTTACTTCCCTGTTTTAGTTGCTTTGCTTTCTTTGCTTTGCTTCTTTTCTTTACTTCTTTTACGTGCTGTGCATTTCTTGATTTACTTACTTTGTTTATTTTCTTTGCTAATTCTATTACCGCTTACTGCGCTTGCCATTAGAGTCCACTGAGCAATAACTGTAGACGCAATTTGAAGCCACCTCAGAAGTTACATTTGTTCTAAGCTGATTTATACTAAATTTAGATTATGGAGTGGTAAATGCATAATCATAGAATAAACCGTTTTTATTAATAAACGCTCTTTAATTACGAGAAAAAGATAGTAAGAATTTTTATACAGTGAACCCGAAAAGATAGTAAGAATTTATGCAGTGAACCCGGCTCTCTGCTATTTTGATCAATTTAAAAACTATATACTAAAACGTTTCTATTACATTAATGATAACTTTAACGACAACAATCATGATACCTTTAAAAAGGCTAAGCCCAAATGAAACCCAAAATAGTCTTTGTGAAGAGAAGATCTGAATTCTTAATAATAAAAATGTTTTGTCGCCATCATCTAAATCTATCGCCGTCATTAAAAGCAGTTTCAAATTTCATAGAAAAGAATATAAAGTTAATTATAGTTTCAATTTATTTAAAAATAGTACTATGCACTCCCCCTGTTGTGTCCGGGCCAGTACAGCCTGGACCAACCGCTGATTGTACGTGCTATAAGAGGCGACTACGCAAAAAACCCTGAGAAAGGTAATGGGAAGCTATCTCAGAAGTCATATTTTCAAGTTAATTGCCACATAAAGTTAAAGGTATTTCAGACAGAATCAGCCGGTTTTACAGAGGTTGGTTCTCACTGATCATGAAAGCAGACTTTGAGTAGGAATATGTACATTGAACCTGTCACTGGGCAGAATACTATAATGAGAGAGAGAGAGCAAACGATGGATCTGAATTCAGCAAAAGATAATCATAAATCGTAATAACAAGTAGAAGTACTTCTAACCTTTCTATGCTGACAGCTGTGAGGTTAAACACAGAAGCTGTGGCCGATAGGGTCTCGATGAACGAAGCAATCTTGCAGAGCGCCATCTTGCCGGGCCACTGCAACAGATGCTTGGACAGCAGCTCATACGGGACGCAAACGGAAAGAAATATGACGTCAGAGAGCGCCAAGCTTGCGAGGATTGTCGACGTCACAGACTGGCGGGTTTTCTTACCACTAGCCATGACGAATATGACGAAGAGATTTCCGGTCATTCCGATGAAGAACGTTAATCCGTGAATGACGCTTGTGGGAATGTAGTATTTGTCGCTGCTCCAGTCGGCGTTGTAGTAGCTGATGTTGTCCACGGCGTAGATGTAGTCGTAATTCTCGATTACGATTCCTGATGGTAAAGGTATTGTAATTTCTTCTGACTGAGTAATGGCTTGGACCATTTCAAACTCTGACGATGTCGTCATTTTCATGCAGTCCACTTGCTGCAGATTTTATCTTAAACTATAATCCTTTTCGGTTTTATGTATTTTTAACTAAAAGTACCTTACTGCAGTGCAGTATGGATTTTGACGGTATCAGTAGAGTGGAAATACAAAATTACAAGTAGACGCAGCAATATTTTATAATCCGAGAAGTCTATATAGTCTGAAAAATAGCAACAAATATATAGCTATAATTTATACCTTGACATTGCTATATTGTATTACTGTTAGATGCTAATTGGGCTAGTTTTCAGCGTCATAAAACTAATTATGCTTATGAATTCTACTTGTACTAACATACGTGTAGAACAGTGAAACAACATTTAATCAATCATTAATAATCATCTTTGCATCACAATTAAATATAAACTTTTCATAGACATACTCAGTACAAAATACAAAATACAAATCTATTACATACTTATTACAGCCCTAATACCGTTATTACAGACACATTTCAGCATCGGTCGAAAGTTGACCAGTTAATTCAGTTCAGTAAGAGTTTACATAACAACTTTGCTTAAGTAGGCCTCCTATCTAAACCTAGAATGCTAACTAAGCCTGCTTGTTTGTAAATAAGCGTCAAAGCAAATGAATGGCACGTTACATATGGTATGCTAGCCATATGTTAAGATAGGTGGCGAACAATTTATACAACCGATAACAGTGTATACGTTTTGTATCCATAAAAAGGAGATACGTATATCCCTAAATTTTAATAAATTACTTGGAATTACTAAAATTCAGCGATTTAGTATCTCAACTGCATCGCATTATCCACGACTATAAATGTATTCTAATACTTCCTAACGATCGACTTTAACCACATATACTTACTTGCATATTGTTATTTAATGAAATCTTTCAAGCTGCTAAGAATGTATTAAGCTCGTTAAGCATAAACAGTATCATCTAATACTGCAACTTTCATCACGGAGATAATGGCCCATTAATTCCTACAAATCAGGAGATCCAATATCAGTGCGTGTACACAATGTTACAAGGTCACCATTGCTTCCGTTAGCTTCCAAAATCTCACCATTAGTTTAATAGATTCTGTGCGTACATAATGTCTAGTTCATGCTCGTATGCATAAACAATTTCCCACATCCAATCACCTGTTTTCTGTTCAGTTGAGAAAATTTCTGCTTGACATTAAAAATATTTTGCTACTATTTTCGTCACTCCGTCAATTACAGCAGTTGACTACAAACAAAATGATTCCTCAACTCTTTACGGTTAACCTGAGAAACAGGGGCTTAGTTATCCATCAGGTTTCAAATCTAAAGCAATTAAATAATTAATTAATTAATTAATTAATAACCAATTTATTAATTTATTATTATTTATTTATTTATTTATTAAATATTAATTAATTAATTCGTCAAATTAATTAATTAACTAATTAATTGGGCTTGTCTAGTTACACTGTAGTCAGCTTCAGACCGGTCAAAATTCTACGACTTGTTTGTCAGTAGCGTTTAATTAAGGTATAAAGCTGTAAAGTTAACGTTAACGTCATTTTCATATCTCTAAAGTTCTATCAGTGACGAGAGAGCCCAAGATTTGAACTCCGCACATACTGATCGGCTGTTGGATATCTTACTGACATATCACATATCGGTATGTGTCTGTTTAGTCTTCTTTCTGTACAATTATTAGATACATAGAAACGAACTAACAGTTTTTAAGCAATAAATTACAGTGATATTAAAGTACAAAAACTCATTGAAACTCAATCGTTGTAAAAGCATCTCTGAAAAGCTGCTTACATCGTGAGGATATACTTCTATTAGGCTACTTAGCGCAACGATAAGATTTTACTACTTGATGTCTGCGTAATGTCAATCAGTGCATATAGAATCCACGTTTTACAAATAGGTCGGTGATTAAAATTTATTTTCAGCATTGAGTGTGAGTTGAGTCTTTTATATCGCGTACATGACTCTGGTGATATACACATGGTATAAAATTAACTCAGATTTTTCTAAAACCTGATTATAAAACGTGGGCATGTACATATCCATTCTACAGTCGATTCACAATTGACACGATTTCATTGCAAGGGCCTACTACGTGTATAATCGGAAATGACCAAAAGTAAAATTCTTTAGTTATTACGAATAACTACTACAAAATGTCACTTCAAAAGAATATCTAATTTATTTTAGTCAGTTTTTTACCTGATATTTTAGCTAAATGTTAATTTTGTACCCTTCCTTGAACTTTTTCCTAAGTTCTTTGAAGGCTACTGATTTAGACCTACATTTACACCGTATATGATTAAAACGAATTTAAATAAATTTATTTAGCAACACGACTTTTCCGTTTCCATGCTTGGCTTAATTGAAGTTATAGCTCTTATAGCTTGTCATCATCTGCTGGTTGATCTGCATAACATTTATTAAAGTATGTATTAATTTTCTGACCAAATTTCCTGTTAATTTAAATTTGTGAAAATGTTTGCAAAAGAGTTACAGTATATAACTGCTTTCAATACTCTTACATAATACTCCTATATCAATGATAAGTAATACTCGATACGTGAAACAAAGATAAAGATAGTGAAAACTTTAGTTTGGACCACGCTACTGTATAGATGTGAATCATGAACCTTAAGGAAGAAAGATATTAGGAAACTGAAAGCATTGGAAATGTGAATTTGGAGAAGTATGGAAAGGATTAGCTGGACTCAAAAGGTTACAAATGAGGAAGTTCTGGAGAGTAATAGGACACATTCTAAAGGTGGAAAGTCTAGTAATAGAGGTCATAGAAGGTAGAATGAAAGGAAAAGGAGGCAGGGGCAGGCCGAGATTAGGTATGCTAGATGATTTAAAGATCCACTCATCTGTGGAAATGAAGATGAAAGCGGAAGACAGAGAAGAGTGGAGGCGTTAAATACCATGGACCTGCCAGCAGGCAGTGCCCCAAGACAGAGAGAGAGAGAGAGAGAGAGAGACAACGATATATGATACATTGAAGATACTCTTACACAATACTCTTACTTCATTTACAAGTGACTGCGTGCATTAATAGAATATAGAATTAGTTAGGATATAGAATTAGCAAACTTCTGTTCATTGGTAAATTAAATGTAACTCTAGATATGACATAAATGATTCAATTAATTTTTCAAAGAAGAGTTTAATCTTTTGAAGGGAGTTTTACTTCTGTTAACCTTCCACCTCCAGTTTCTGTGGGCCACCTTTACTGATAAAAGTGAATTAGTTAAAATTAAAATTGGATTTTTTATGGCTACATAAATTGAGGACTAGAATTATAATTATATGAATTGGAAGACTTTTTAAACTTCTGATTAATAGTTTTTTCGGGCATTTGTATTACTATTTCTTAAAGTTAAACGCTTCAAAAACAAATATTTTTGTAAAAGTCTTAACCAAACGTTAATTGCTTCTTCAGTTAAACATTATAAAAGATACAAAGTTGTTTATAACAAATGTCGGTGTCCATTATTGCGAGTGACGAGTCTTCAACATTTTATTATGAGTCTCTCTGTGTTCTAAACAATTTGAACACGAAGAAAGTTTTTATTTCCAACAATTTTCTTCACATATCTGTAACGTGATTTATATATATATATATATATATATATATATATATATAAGCATAATTGTATAGATATATACTGTATATATATATATATATATATATATATATATATATATATATATATATATATATATATATATATATAATTTTCAAACTGGTAAAAATGCTAATGGTAACGTCAGCCTCCTCACTCGAAAGCTTTGTCAGTGACGCGCGTGTTCATGATTTGAAACCTACCTACTGATGATTATGCAAACTCATATACATGCACACACACACGCACACACACGCACACACACATACACACAAACACATATATATATATATATAATGTATATATATATATATATATATATATATATAATCATGAATGCGTTTTGCCATTGGTGGCCTGACAGTTACTAAACAATTCTAGAATTGCTCTAAGTTTACAGTTTTAGGCGAGTACATAATTTCCTGTTACACTACATACAGATTATTCCTTAAAATTTCAGATGAAAATTCGCAACGATCCGCAAAAGTTGAAAGAGCAACCACGAGTGCAACGCTACACAACCATGAGAACAGCACAACACAACCACGAGAAAAACAATAAACCATGACAGAAACACTAAATAACCATGAGAACAACACTAAGCCATGAGAACAACACTAAAAACTCATGAGAACAACACTAAATAACCTTAAGAACAACACTGAACAACCATGAGAACAACGCTACACAACCATGAAGGCAATGTTGAGCATGAGACAGTAACCTTTGGTTATTTTTACAGAGTTTGTTAAGACTGCACAAGTGATCAATTACGTCGGTAACGAATTTTCGAGACTCAAGAAGGATCGCCGGATGACCGATAACAAATTAGAGAGAGCAAGATTGAAGAACTGCGAGCGCCTCATTACTACTAAATCTACTCGACTGCAGAAAGACTGTTGTGACTGGGGGCTGTTGATCACTAAGCCCCCCACCAAAAAAAATTGAATAAACAAAAAAGATTTGTTCAGTTGGTTTATATTTAATTTGATTTGATTTTCATATTCTAGCTTTAAAATGCTATTGAAATTTTAATGTTTTGCATTATATGGCTTATGCTGTGAGTCTTTTACGTGTTGTAATCGGTTTATTGGTTTATTGCATATGTTTCTGTAGAGCGACATTACGTATAATATTAAATATTAAACATTCAACTTGACAATTGTTTTATTTGATAATTTTATTTGATAATTATATTATATTTTATATCATATTTGATAATTTTATTTGATAATTATATTATATTTTATATTATATTTGATAATTTTACATGTCAATTGTTTTACTTGATAATTGTTATATTTGTGCAATCTGCTCTGTAAGATTTAGAAATTAACTTATATATTATTTTCATTAGATGGCAATACTGTCATTTTCCATTTGTAAGTCTTATGCTATAAGAAATAGAAAGAAGAATTGGATAGGACTTATTCTGCCAGGAGGTAATTTACTAAAGGAGGTCATAGAAGGCAGAATGGAAGGAAAGATAAGCCGAGGCAGACCGAGTTTAGTAATGTTAGATTATTTAAAGACCAACTCGCTTGTAGATGTGAAGAAAACGGAAGTAGGAGAAGAGTGGGGGCGTTATCTACCATGGACCTGCCAGTAGGCAGTGTACTGAGAGAGAAGTCTTATGCATTTAGTTATGCCCGAAAAATTGAGTAGAATGAAGTGTTACAAGTATACTCTTTTATATAAAAAATTTACTTATAAATAGCGACGAGGCGTAAGGCACAGTGTTGGATAGCTGAATGGACAGCATGCTTGAATGAGAAACAAGAGATCATCGATACAAATCCTAGCCGGACTGTCTCTGACAGTATCCCGTGTGATACCAAAGCACATGCTAACTTGAACTTGATAAATTTTACATTAGCTGTACTGATCGGCTTTGAAAAACTAATTTAACTTAAGCTTAACATAATCTCGAAAACCAATTTCCGTCCTGAAATTGTCACAGAAATCGCGACTTTATAAGGCCTTTGTTTTCTGATTTATTGAGAGCGCCTCGTTGCGCAGTGGACAACTCTTTATGGCGCATTGGCAGAGTCTTCTCTTGTTGAAGAAGACGCCGCGAGTTCGTGACTGAGTTGCGACATGGGTTTTCTTTTTCCGGCTGGTAAAACCCCAACAGTATACACTTGGTATTTAGTGTCAGGCCGAAGGATAGCCGAAAATAAAATTTCATTTCCTATCTAGACCACAGTGTCGATCTCATAGAAAGGGGCCAGAACGGCATACTAAAAGAAAGTTTAGTTGATTATAATCTTTTATATCAATAAAGAACCCCTAAAAAGCACTTGGTTTTGTCTTTTCATGGCCGAAATCTTGACGTTAACAAATCGGTTGAGAAAGTCATATGGGCGCTTCAACACTGAACCACTTCAAGGCTTGTAACGGGACTCGAGATAATTTATTATGCTGCGTCATCATATAGATTCCACGGGAGGCGCTGATGATAGATGCTGCTTCATTATTTTAGAAATATTACAGAGACTTTTATAGAATTCAGGATGTAATTTTTACTAGATAGGTTTTACACTCCTCTGTAATTGTATAGCTGCCTGTAACATAGCTCTCCTGGACATCATTTCAACTGTGCTTGCGTAGAATCTAAAGGGTTGTCATTATTCTGCTTCTTTCATTAATGAAAACTTATCTAGTTTAAAGAACCTACGCTCTCTAAAATCTCCTAAATACTGGGTATTTATGTCTTCTTTGTACATATACATTAGATCCTCGATGAACAATGATAAGATAAATCATGTAGGCCTAATAGATAAAACCATGGTTAATTGCTAATTAACTAGCTGTGCATATTACCTATGCATTAAGGATGATAATGAACTTTACTGATTTTTAATAACATAACATATTAATAATTGCACACTATTTCTACTATAACATTTATGTAGGTTTATTTAATAATATTAGTTAATTTTTAGCAAAAAGAAATATTAACTGTAACAATTGTAATTTTATATGTATGCATGTGCATTTCTATACCAAACAGAAAAGAAGATGTAAAAATAAATATTTAATTAACGTAAAATACAATTTCTCACAAAATATTTACTCATTTCCTGTTATTCTTTCACTGAAGCACTCACAATTATATCTATATTACACTTATAGCACAGTCTTCGGACTTTAAATATCGAAGCAATTAACGTTAATGATCAGTTTACATGTGTTAATTGTGGCCCAATCCTACATGGATGGAATTGAATACTGAGTTCATAACGTAAACTGAAGACCTACAGTTATGATATAAAACAGTTACGTTATTTCCAATGAGTAAAAGGGTATTTCCTTAATTTTATTAGGCTTTAAGATGGAAATGATTTTATTATGCACAACTCTAGTTGATTCTGGAAAGCTTGTGGCTTATAGTCCCCTTCATGACCAAAGGTGTGAATGAAATAGACTAATTGTAAAAAGAGCGTAGACCCTTGTAAGATGTTCGAGTCAGCAACAATATAGCATGCAATAAAAAAAGAATATTCTGTAGAAAAATTGAACAGCTACAGTTTCAAATAGTTTAGCCATAATTATCATTCGTATGGGTCTAGTTTTAAAGGCCGTTCAGACATTTTCGTGCAATTTAGAATTAGTTTCTAAATCGTTATTCTACTTAGAAAGTGCGGCGACTGAACAAAATTTTCATCATCTCAATTCATTAACAGGTTTCGCCAGGTTTATTGCTGTTTCACACATACACAAGTGGCTGTAGTTTAACAAATGAAGCGGGTGAGAGAGTTCATTCCATGGTATTTAATATAATATTAGTATGTAATTATTATACAATAATATTAAGATATTTACAACACTGCTACCCTGCTAGTTAGATTACTCTGTGATTAGATCAGGATTGGAATTAATTTTAAATATTCCTCTGAGTTCCAGAATTAAGGATTCCAGTCAAGGGCTCGTATGTTGCTGATGGTTATTTCGGATATATAAAACTAACTATTACTTTTTTTTCTTGCTTTTATATAATTAATTTTATATTATATAAAAGTTTTTTAAGTTACTTATGATACATATTTATAGAGAGAACTTTGGCTTCTTATACTATTTTAATTTTTATTTAATTTTGATTTCAATTTAATAAAGAAAATGTCCATTAAACAATTTGATTATTACTTTTTTAGTCGTGCTACTTAGATTTTTATTAAATCTGATAGATTGCGTAAGATATTACTTTTTGGAAACTAGAAAGGGCTCTCCACAATATATCAACAATATACCAGTATTATCTTAATCAGGAATCCTATAGTTACAGATCAACGACTGCTACTGTATGTTTACAGAATTATAATAATTATTACTAACAGATGGCGTTTCTATAACCATATGCAAGGGAACCACCATATAATCTCATTCAGTCAATCAATGAGAATATGATGTCCAGTTCCTCGCCATAAATAATATATTCTTTTATTCACCATTAAATGGCAGATACAAATATACAAACAAACAAAACGAAACTAAAAAATAAACGAAAAAGACAGAAATTTGCCTGAATAATGTCAGGGTAGTTAAACTATTAATACTTTTGTATTTATTTCAAATAATTTAAAAGATTAAACACTTTTTAGTATTTTACTGAAATGATCCACCATGATACTGCCTGTAACTTACAATAGCCCATGTGTAAAGCCTAAGTAGGTTATCCGTTACAAACACAATTTAGTAAAGATAACATAAAGTTTCATTACACTACCTCGCTCTATAACCATGTTGTGTCTGAGACACTGAGGAATAGTTTAACCGTTACCGTTAGTTGTAAAAGGCGACCGAGAAAGGACCGAGGAAGGCAAGGGGAATCATATCAGAAGCGTTATTTTAACTTCATTATTTTTCCAAGCTATAGGCTACATTAGAGTATTGGTACTGGAATTAAAGTATCGGCATAGACATCCTTGAAGGTATTAACTAGTTAATCGACGGAAAGCTCTTTATGGTGCGTGAAAACAGAATGTGCAGATATATATATATATATATATATATATATATATATATATATATATATGTATGTATATATATATACATAACCTCTAACCTGACAGCAAGTTTGAGAGAACTTGACGAAAGAACATTGAACTATACTATGTGATTTTTTCCGATTTAAAACCGAACAATTACTTAATCAAAGATCGCACTGGATGATATCGCAGATAATTGTTAATTCCTTGATATCATTGTCACTATATCAACACAGATATTTCTATGTATCTCAGCATTTATTTCTTAGAAAAATTCCCTCAAATAAATAACTTTAAAGTTTAGTAATCCAAAAATGACTACATAATTAAATCTATATTTAATTATTAAAGTAAATAACCAGCCGTATGAACGTGTTTTTATAGTAATTACTCCTAACAGTAGTCGCCAATACAATCAGTTGTAGAAAATCATCTTACTTTAATTTGAGATCCTGCACTACAAACGTTTTGAGTCAACTGCATGGAAGCTAGAGAGTTCCACCCGGAAAACTTTAACACGCACACAAACACACAGATGAGTAGACAGAGTCGTACATACTGAGATAAACACGCAAACGTGCAGAGAGATAGAGACTTAGCGAGATGAACACGGTCAGAATAGTGTAGGAAGTGATTAGGACACGAAGTAGGATGATAAATTTCATTTTCATTACTTTGATCGTGAATCTTTTCTCAAATCCTCGAAATCAATCCTTCCATTTAGCTAATGCACCGATATGAGGCGTACAAAAGCATCCTATATCATCAGTAAAGCTTTGCTGTATAATTTTAAGACGAGCGAGATCTTTATCGCCAGGTATTCGTCGTCTAACATAATCCTCTGGTAACCTCGTTTATTATCCCGCATTAATATTTCGGGCATTAATATTTCTCAGTCATGGTTGTAGATAAGTTGACCTCGACATGAACCTGAACAGTACAAAAGAGAAATTTGAGAACAATATTGTTATTCATTATTCGTTATGAAAATGGGTTACAGTAGTCTATAAATATCCAGGTTCAAAGATTTATTCCATGGACATCGTGACTTTTACATTTGTTCACTAGCAGAATATTTTAGGCTGCCTGCCAGTAGAGAAATGTGTCTCAAGGTAAAAAATAAAGCAGATTAATCTTTTTCATGTCACAACTGCTTCAGTAAGCCATTTAGTCTACGTAACCGGAGCATTGCGATAGTATCTTCATTAACATTATTAGTATATTCGTAGACATTTTTAGAATGTCTTGATATCATAGTTGTAACGTCATGAACTTTTAAATGACAGATACTGAGGTGAATTGTATCCTTGTGGGTTCGAATCCCAGTAGCGCTGATCTGAGAGTAAAATCTCGGACATTCACTGAACTGATTATACGGAAAATGGTCTAAATTGCCTAACGGATATAAAATGTGGTATTAAAAGTGATAGATATCAACATGGTTGAGCATTTCACAATAATGAGTGTTTACTTTTTAAATACTAATTACTAAATACCAATTACTAAATACTAATTACGATAATGAAACTTAATTTTCATACTTGACATGAATTAACCTGCATTTCATTTCATTTCAATTCATTTCATTTCAATTCATTTCATTTCAATTCATTTCATTTCATTTCAATTCATTTCATTTCAATTCATTTCATTTCAATTCATTTCATTTCAATTCAATTCATTTCATTTCAATTCAATTCAATTTAATAAGAACACCAAAAAGGGTCATTGAACCCTGTAGAGTTCACATACACAACACGCAAACAAGCAAATGTAACAGGAAAAAACACAAACTAAATGTGAAGTATGATAAATTGCGTAGACCTACATGTACATTTTATACATAAATTGAGCTACTGCAATCAGCTAGCCAAATTAGGGGTAAGATTTCTTGTTGTTCTTCCATAGACCAAAAGCGATAGCATACAAAAATGAAAAATAAAAATCAAACAAAACACATCCACAACTTCAGGTGTTGCATTTAATTGAATATTTATTTTACAGAATCAGAATTTAAATCACTAACCATTCAATCTCTAAGTTTCTTGAGTAGAAACAATTTCTATGAAAGCGTCTGGGTCGATTTCGATTATGCTTTGTTAAATTGCGAGTCTTTCAATCAGTACAATTCGCTGGAGATCACTGAAGCGAAAAATGGCAGTCATAACGAGAAGAATTCTCGGTTGTTTATCACTTTTATGTGTCTTCAGATCACCGGGGTCCTCGTGATTTGTCTAATAAACTGCGCGTCTGGACGAAAACAGCAAATTTTATCATAAACAAACAAAAATTTTGTTCCTAATCCTACATTGTTATATTGGAATCGAAAAGGAACTGAGAATCAATTAGATATAGTTGACAGTTGAATAATAGTTTTTAGTTATAGTTGATTATAGCTGATTAATCGCTTATAGTTGATTAATTTAGGTCAATTTAATTTAGTCTGTGTTTTAACTCGAAGCTCCTATAGTCGGATCAACTTTAGTTTCCACGAATGTGTGGAACAAAAATCAAGAACTAAAGCATAATGCCGTTATTATCAACAGCAGCCCTGTATATTTGTTGTTGCTGCTGCTGCTATTGTTGTTGTTTTTGTATTGTTGCAGGTTACAGTCCGTTCGTTAAAATGTTTAATGAAATTACACAGAACTTTTTGACTGCATTAATTTAGCGACAGAATTTGTCAAGATGAGATGTGAAGAAACTTAAAAAGATTTGTCCCTTTAAATTAATGATAAGCATAAGGATTAATCTATAACGATAACGCATTAATCATAAAGATAAATCCCTCAAATGTTTTACCAGAGCAGAAAGCATTCATCCATTTACAAGTCTACCGTAACATATTACCGTCTTCTACAACGCTGTGCTTCCTCAATCCTCATTCAGCTTCAAATATGGCCGCTGGTATACCAGTCTAACAGAGCTTCAGGAGAACATAAAGCGGGTCGTTAAATTTTTGCCTTGAATTGTTCTCAATAGACAAGATGGGAGTACGTCTACGCTTGGAGTAGTAATGAACTGGACTGGTGTTGTCCAGGGATATTTAGGATTATCTAACAAATAAAATAATTGAGTAGAAATCCAATTTAATACACAAAACCACTTAGAGGATTCGGGTTCTGCATGTTTAGATCCTGTACTACTTGGTACACATACTATTAAACGTGCAGTAACATAGTAATTACGTAGTATTAGTATATATCATATGGTGTAGTGTGTAGTATTGATGTAGTTTTTGTATGTATCATATAGTATAGTATTGAGTATTAATGTAGTATTAGTATATACCATATAGTACAATGTATAGCAATGACGTAGTATTAGTATATATCATACAGTATATAATTTATTGTACTATTATGTAGCTTGTGCATGTGCAGCATGAGGACACAATGTGCAAGCTACAATTTACTTTTTAAGACTTAAACACTTAACGGCTCTGTGTGCTTTCAAGTGTTTCGATAAGTCAATAGCACTCCCGGTCTTTATAACATTCAAGAGTCGACCTGCTGTACAATTACACTTTTCTCGGATTCCTTCTCTCATCGAATGACATCAGATTTATACCTCTATCGTTACTTTGGCCGTTTTATGATGAATTTTGAGGACTTCACCTTTACACACTCTATTAATCTTTTTATTCATTTAAAAGTAGATGTGTAATGAGATAGGCAATGCAGAGATTCTTCTATATAGTTAGTCTCTCTATACATAATTCTTAACTATTAATTAAATCCAACTTCACAGTCATTCCTAGCATTCTTATCCTGAAACTTCGAGATTTAAAATTAATAAAAAGTGCAATAGCATTTTTAAGTCTGGAGATTATGCGCATATAAGACAGACTATTTAGTTACAAAAATAGTATCGAAATACTATTAACAGTCCGCGTCATGAGAGCCTTAGATCATTTAGAATTTGAAAACGCTTTTCTTTTTCGTTTTCTTTGGAGATATTTGTATCAATTTCCATTCAAATTCTTAGTGAGGCCAAGTTTGAGACTTCAAATTTTCAAATAGCCATTTAATATTTTTATATTGTTCCTCAAAGATATTGAAAGTAATATTAAGTATTCAAGTATAATGATCTTTTTAATTCACATTTTGTCATTCTTTGAGGATCTTCATATTTTCTGGTCTAACATAAAAATTGAATATAAACTCAGTAATCTGAGACTGTTTCGTACGTTAGGCACCTAATGCTTAATTTGTAGCAGCACCTTTTGCTAAACCGTACAGCTTGGCGCAGATTATCTACAGTTTAGTCTCGGTAGAAAAGCTAATGTTAGCGTCATCGTTAGCACATCCGCGATCCAACAACTTACCGACATCGCCTTTGGTTTCAGCCAATGTGCAATGGCTCCAGCCGGTGCGTAATCAATTTATTTAATTTAAAATGCTCATAGTTCTCTGTAGGAAATCCCCCAAAGATCATTTTAATTATTTATTTAGAAGATCTTGCGAAGCAGTCAGGCATAATTGAATAGTATTGAATTTTCTTCAGATAGTTATTTCTAGAGTGATCAGAAGGCTATTTTAGTATATTAGTAGACATTCTTTGATTAAATTAGTAATAACTAATGAATATTCAGATCGGTATATTATTGAATCTTCATTAGCTACTCATGTCCATTTATATGCCTAGAAGAGGTTTAGAGAATAATTGCTACAAATTAGGCATAAAGAGATAAACTCATTAATTAAGCAGAAACTAAGGAACCACTGTAGGGGTCTTTTAATTTTTTTAATTTTTTAGGATTTGCCAATGCTTTCAGTTAAAGAATTCGTTAAGATTTAGTTAACTTTTAATTATTATGACTATTTATGAAATCAATTTGTTGTTTCGATATTAAAATTTACTTCAGGCCATGATTAAGAATACACATAGGTTGAACCATGATTGAACTTGTTATATGTAAGAACCATTAAAGAGAGAAAGAGAGAGAGAGAGTAATATGAAGAGAAATAAAGACAGAGAACATATTGATAGAAGGGAAGTTAAAGAGAGACCTTAGGTTAAGTTCAGGTATGGTTGTTGGTAAACGGTTGAGATCTGTTGATGTATGTCGTGGAATGTAGTAAATCAGTCCTCAGTGTTGTACGATCTCTACGCGAAGAGCTATAATTCTCTGAGAAGTATACCTATACTCATAATGCATATTGGATGAGCGAGTCTTCACACCGTAAATAACATCTAAACTAGACTACAGACTCAACAACAAATCGTACACTAACTAAAAGCATAGCAGACGAGATAATAATAGTAGTAGTAATAATAATAGTAATAATAATACTATTGCTATTAATAAAGGTGTAGCGTCCGTTTTCTCATACAAGGATGACGTCAGGGACGTACCCCCATCACATGTCACTACAAATTGATTCACCCCAAAACGATATGAAAAAACATTTGCTGAAGAGAAATAGAAAGATCCTGAAGGGTGCCAGTCCGGTGATAAAAAAACAGTCAGGCAGGACTTAAAATCTATGACGGGAAAAGATATGTTTTCAACTTACAACGGAAAGTGGAAACAGTAGAACAAGAGCGAAGATCAGAAGTCAGAGAGTTCCAAACAGTAGGAGCTGAAAATGAACGTCTACCTAAATGTCTATATCACTCAACAGTATACAATTATATACATACATCTCTGGTATGCGTATGTGTGATATGTATATACATATCCGGCATTATCACTCTTCCAGAAATAATAATAATAATAATAATAATAATAATAAAGGTTTGACGTCCGTTTCCTCATACTTGGATGATGTCAGGGACGTCCCCACAGCACACATCACTGCAAATAAATTATCTCTACATGTATATATCTCTAAGTTTTATTATCTCTAATGTTTTATTATCATGAATTTATCGCAGATATATATATATATATATATATATATATATATATATATATATATGTAGAGATAATAAAACTAATTCGTGAAGGTTGAGAAGAACCCATTTTTCACTCGAGAATATTAAAATATATAAAAAGAATCGGTAAAACATTTGTTAGAAAAATATTTATCATTTCATACGAATTAATTGTTTTAACAATTATTTCACCACAATCTCTTGTAATGGCGACGAACGCCTACGACCGAAGATTAACTCAGCGCATAATTAGTAATTGCTATATTATCATTTAAAATTTCTTGCCACGGAATCAAACCTATCTCTGTATCAGCTTGGAATAATTAGGTTTATGTCCGACATTACAACAAATGATTTTATAGAAACCATCGAATAAAAATCAAAAGTTTAAACGCATCTACTTTTAAAATGGAAAGGTTGCACAAGAAGCTTTTTCTCTCTAGCACATTTCGGACTTACAATTTGCGTGGCTTGAGATTTGTCATTTTATTTTAAGAACTATGCTTAGAAGAAGGTCAATCCAACTACGACATTAACTCCTACAATCCTGAGTATTCCATTCGCTGATTCAATTGATTTAATTTTTTTCTTTTTCTAGATCATCGAGTAAATGTCGCACAAGGATTTGCGCTGGCTAATTCATACGATCATTCAAATTATGGATTATAGCATCCATATGATGGACTATATCATTCATATGATGGATTACAGCGTCCACATGATTGACTGCAGCATCCACATGATTGACTGCAGTATTCACACGATGGACTGCAGTATTCACACGATGGACTGCAGTATTCACACGATGGACTGCAGTATTCACACGATGGACTGCAGTATTCACACGATGGACTGCAGTATTCACACGATGGACTGAAAAGTCAATCATGTGAATATATATATATATATATATATATATATATATATATATATATATATATATATATATATATATATGATATATAAATAGACAACAACAATAGCAACAGAATTAAAGTGCCAATAAAAGGGAAAATTTACAAAGGAAAAGTGCTATATACCTACGAGGACTGTCGTATAATGAATAATAGACATAGTACTGAAGAAACAAAACTGGCTAATTGCCAAACCAAGACCGAGTTAATATTAAGTGTCATAAATCAATGCTAAAGCCTTTGGTAGAAATAAGCTACATCGACTTTTTCATACAGAAGAATTGTTTTAAATAGGCCTACACATTATAGCAAAAATTATTAAGTAAGCCCTATTTCGAACACTTTTTCCCCACTTGAGCTATTATCAAGAACTGATGCTAATAATTAATAGCAAATATTATACGCTCTAACACGGTTAAATCTGATTATAATCTTATATATTGAAACGTTTCTCATTCGTTCGTTAGAATCGAAATTATTCAGTACATTTTCTGACGACTAGACAAACATATAATTTCTTGATCAAAATAACAAAAACAACCAACAACAACAATTTGAGTGCTACAGTCATCAATGACGACATCGAGTACTATTGAGACAAAATCAAGCCGGTGAGCAAAAAGAAGGTCCAAAAACGGTGCAAATTCCAAAATCCAGAAAATCAGTCAAAAGATGAAGGAATTAACGAAAAGGAGGTTTAATCGCTGGGCGCAACTCATACATGGACACTGGATGGGAAAGAGAGATGGAAAAGAGATATGGAAAAGGTGGGTCTTCAATAACAAATTAAACACAACAGATTAGGGATACTTTGATGTACCAATTTCTACCTTTATAGGTACGACTTTAAATTAGTTATTGTACTTATACTCTGAGCAAACCTACTCTTCGATAATAAACTAGGCTTATTCCGTACTCAGGTCATTTAAAGCTCGTTCAGCCTGTTTCTAATTGGAATCAATGAAAGCCACAAAAACTGGCACACTCCAGATAATTATAATTTTATGGAGAGGAGTGTAAGTGTTAGAAAACAGAAGTTAAATTATTTCGCTTTGCTCTTAAAATAACTCTGCATTAAAGGTATTCATGATGGCTAAGCGTCTGCATTAGTTTGAAATCCAATTAATCTAAGCAACACCTGATGCATACATTTGGTAGATTAGTCTTGGTAGGTCATTGCATTCAGGTTTTTGTGCATTCATTTCACTACGCCATATTTTACACATTGTATTAGGCAAATTTCCGATACTACTGCGTCATGTTGCTTAAGCTTACATCATATTGAACAGTGATGCCGCATTGTGCTTTTCTACAAAAGACCAATTCTATTCACACTATTGACATAGATGAATATTAAAACTTCTGAGCCGTCTGATATTATGATATATTTGGATCATTTCGCATTATAATTCAATTAAACATTTTACATCATATTATTTATTATATATTATGTTATATCTTTCTGTTATATCTCATCGGAGTAAACGAGTAATTCTACAGAATAATAATATTGCTTTCATATGGGTCTTCTTAGATAAAAGTATTCAGCAATTTCTTAGTAACGGGGACGTAATGAAACTATTCAATTAAAGCATCGATTGTTAGACGGAAGCTTCACGAAGTCCACTCCTACGTATCATTATAGCCAACATCTGTTGTCGCTGATTCAGAACAAATCTTTTAAAACATTCTCTGTACCGGATATTAGTAATTTGAAGCGGGATTGTCGAAGAAACTCCTGAACACCGGATCACGGAACATCGGCTAAGATGATCCAGAGTGAGTCCTGACAAGCACTTCACATCCTCTAACAAACAGTGTTCATACGCTACTACCGGAGCTTAACTGTTCTGTATCTTAACCGTTCTTTCGCTAGTTAACTATTTAATTAATAGATGTCAAGCAAATAATTTTAAGTAACACTTTCCATTCAACCTTCATTAGTCCTATTTAAATTAAACTAAATTACTATTATTACTGACTTATTTATTGAAATGTATTAAAGAATTAATTATTTATACTTAAATTAATTCTGATAACAATCCTA
This sequence comes from Enchytraeus crypticus, assembly GCA_905160935.1. Taxonomy (NCBI): domain Eukaryota; kingdom Metazoa; phylum Annelida; class Clitellata; order Enchytraeida; family Enchytraeidae; genus Enchytraeus; species Enchytraeus crypticus. Next base: position 547,389 of record CAJHZI010000904.1, on the reverse strand, counting down.
ACCTTCATCCTACTAAAACCCTCATCTTAGCCGGAACTTTGGATTTATCCAAATATTAGTATATTTATACAATGGAAGCCTTAAAAATTGGAAGTAGTTCTTTTTAATGTTCAAGTTATAGTGTGTAACAGGAGAAGGTGACAACGTTAAGCGCTAGATGTTGGTAATAATTAATTAGCTCAATGCTTAAGAAATCTTGTTTTTTTACATGTAAACGTTTTCAGATGTTTATAATTATTCGTTGCCTTGAAACATCTGTTATTATAAGTATTGTAATTTTCTTTAAATTAAAGTTGAAAAGTTAAGCTGGAAACACAAATCAATCTAGATATAAAATCTTTTATAAGAAGATGCCTTTGTTAGTTAACTGACTAGATTCGTGTGAATCATAACAAAAGTGTTTTCTTGTTTTTCTGATCTCATTAAATTGTCATTAACTTAATTTAATACATACGAGAGCAATTTAAAGAGTCAATTGGCAAATTAATTCGGTTTTTGAAATACGAGTACAATGATGAACAACAGCGGAATTCTACTGTATACTGTCCATTGTGCTAACGCAGCTTAAAGGAGATTAAAATTGTTCTACATGTACATAATATTGTATATATGGAGTAAACAAGTTTTCATTGCTCAAATTAATATAATAGTCCTACCAGTGTAACTGCATCGATCATTTCTATATTTTCAAGATTTGGATTTCAAGGACAGTTAGAGATAGAGGAGAATAAGTAAATAGTTGTGCACGTATATTGTTATAGAATCGTTGCATACGTGGTAGACTATATTGGCATATGGAAAGGGTCCTTACCAATAGTTACTCAAGTGAGAAAGCTACGTCAGACTTCTGTATTACATTATAATTCTAAAGCTTTAAGCCTAGTTTAACGTCGACTTTCTATCTCGGAACTCGGAATATGTCAGTGAGGAGAAGCGCTTTGAATTTGAACCCTGTATCCACTGATCCATAGTTGAACAACTTAATAATATGACCGTTATGTAACGCTGCTGTTATCATTACTCTCACCAGATCACACAACACGATTAATGTAGTTTACAAAATTAAAAATTAAATTTAAATATATACCGTAACACGTAAGTCAAGAATTACGTAGGGAGACCCTATGAATAACGCATGTACATGTATATGTCTTTTCATTGTCTGATGAACAGGCAGCAAAGCAGGAGCAATGTGCTGAAGATTGGGACATCGGGTAGATAAAGACTGTAATTACATGTATGCATATATCAATATATGAACTTATATTTATATCTAGATAAATGTATATAATATATATATATACATACGATAAAGCTAAAGCTAAGGTCAGTTTCCTCACTCGAAAGCGAGGATGTCAGTGACGGGCTAGCCTAGGATTTGAACCCCGAACCTACTGATCCGCGGTCGAGCATCTTACCGACTTCGCCATTGGCTAGAGCCAGTGGCGAAGTCTCGATGCAATATTTGCATAATGTATTCAGCACATGTATATAGTAAGTTGGGTATGTATATACTACATGTATATATACATACATGTTTTGAATACATAATGTAAAGCACATATTTACATAGCATATATCAGCTATACTGTATATAACATATATATATGATATATATGTAATATGTATATATGTAATATAACATTATATATATATATACAAATATACATTTTTGTATATATATTCAGAGAGAGAGAGAGAGAGAGAGATTTAACTGAAGTTTACATGTATCTTACTGTGTATAAGATTATAAATTATATGCACACTATATACGATGTAAACTATGCAATGTATGTAATGTGTATAGCACTTATATCACACCCGTTCTCAAAGGTGCAACGAATGAGTATTTAACATTTCAATTCCATTTGCAGTTATTTAAATCCTGTATTCGACCGACTGTTGGTAGGAAGTCTAAAGTAGGATTATCTCTTTCAATGAATGTCCCACAGACGTGGTATCTCTTCGTCTCCAGCCTCCACTACAAACATCTTTAAGCACACTAAATTTAATTATTTCTACGATAAACTCGGCTTTATATTCGTCACTTGATACGGATTCTTAAATGCGCTTGATTCAGTTCATGACTGAACCTTAGAGTTACTCTACATGTAGACTTTTAATAATTCCTTTATTGCTCAAACATGTTTTAATTTTGTGTACTGCGGATTTTTTTTTCTGATCACCTCGCTTATAGAGATATTTATTTTTAAACACAAGAGAAACACCGAATAGATAAATTGTGTAAATGAAAATAAGTTCTGTTAGTATTTTTTCTATTCGGTGAGAATTACTGTTACAAAAAAATTTCAAGAGATGATACATATCGACATTGAATTCCGAAAGTAACTTCATTATTAATTACGCAATTTGATCTGAAGGAAATTAAATGGAGATGCAAATATTATTTTCTTATGAATATAGGCCTAGTTTAATAAAGTCTATAATACTTGAAAGAACTTCACAACTTCGCGACTCTCTTGAAGTTCTTTCTATCTAGATCTACTGGGGAAAGAATGGCTCTGCAATCTATCCGAGCATTGAATATAAGTGAAACTTTACTCCAGAGTTGAGCACTCAATTTCATTTTCGTCTTGATTGCCTGCAGTCTGCAATCAACTGAACCGGTACATCTTTAGCCGTTTGGGAATGCCGGTCGATGAGCGGTTTATGACTGGGTGAAGATTTATGAATCTTTACGGATCCTTAGATGCTAGCGGTATCAATGATACGTTACTGCCCGGATAGATCCTGTACAGGCATTGGACATTGTACTTCCGTAATGAATATCAGTGGCAGCAGCTGTTTCTTAGTAACGAATACTTGAGCAGCAGCTGTTGCTTAGTAACGAATACTTGAGCAGCAGCTGTTGCTTAGTAACGAATACTTGAGCAACAGCTGTTGCCTAGCAACGAATACTTGAGCAGCAGCTGTTGCCTAGTAACGAGTATTTGTAGTAGCAGCTATTGACTAGTAACGCGCTTTGTTGTAGCAGCAATTATATATAAAACTTTGCTTCACCAAAAAATATGATAGCAAAGCTACAATAAGTACACAGTATAAAGTACACTATACAAAATGACATCATGTCCAACGAAATAAGGCAAGCAGAGAAAGTTATTGTTATATAGCTATTGCTTAGTATCGAGTATTTTGCTGTAGCAGCTATTGATTAGTAACCAGCATTTGTAGTAGCAGCTATTGTTTAATATTGGTTACAGTATGAGATAACAGAGTATTATATTATTGAACCTTTTGAGATCAATCTCCTCTCTTACTTAATACCTAATGATTAAGCACTGCGAGCGTATGTGGTTAATATTAGACAAACTAAATAGAAATACTTTTCAAATCAATGTCATATCCTCTAAATATAATAATGTCATATCTTCTATACAATCAATACATATTAATACATTGCACTGTCTTTCTTCAGATATGACAAACAAAGTCTCTTAAGTTATCTATATTCGTTCTCTCTAACAGTACAGCTGTAGTCTTCACAAATCAGCCATAGAAATAAAATTAGTAAAGACTTGTAGGACTCAGCTGTCGAGTGCCGATACACGTGGCAAACGGTCTGCAGCGTTTAAATTATCACGAGCATTCACGTACAACTGATTAAGCTTGCTAATGTGTGCAGACCTTAGTGGCGTAGCGATGAATCGAATGATCGGGATGGGCATGTATGAAGTGTCCACCCCTAGTTCTGGCTGAAGCCAATTTCGATGTCACTAAGTTATTCGACAGCGGATCATTATGTGCAGAGATCAAATACTGGTCTCACCCATCACTGACATAGCTGTCCAGTGGGGAAACTTACGAAACATTAGCTTTTTTAAGCTTTATCCTAGCTAACGTGTTAAGCATTTACATGCCTAAAATATATTTGCATACGTTGTTTGAAGGATGTGCTAAATTCGTGTTCATTCATTTTCTCTCATAGTGCCTCCCAAGATAAAGAACCGGCTATGCCACTGACTGAGTTGCCGGTAACTTCATTCCACTCATGACCGGAAAATACACACACGCAACAAATGCACTACTTATAATTAAAAATGACACATACAATAAATTATTCATATTATTTGACGGCAAAATCGGTTTAATCTTAACACTTTGATATTAAAGACTAAAACTGCTTCTAGTATTCATGTTGTTGAGTTGTAAATGTATTGAAATAAAGCACAGTACTCACTGTATTATTCTGGCTAGTTAATCTATTCCAGAAAGTAAAGTTTATTATTTAGGCCTAAAAGTTACTTTAGTTATTTCATTGTCTAGTTTGTTGTATATATCTAATGGCCCTACCTTCCATAAAATTAGGCAAAATAAAAATTCATTTAGACACATACACAGGTTGAAATTTCAATTGATATTGTTCTTACCTAAAAACCAGGATATATGAATTGTGATTTAAATCGGATTTTAACTAACCAGGATTCTATTCGGACCATTTCCTGATCTCTAGCAGTGTAATATGAAACTACAGATTAGTCTTAGCTTGAGCCATATCGCGTAAGTAGTGGAATTAAGGTGAGCATAAGCGTAATAACTGAAAGAGCTACAAAATAACAATGTATACGAGCGTATGAACAATACACGGCTTAAAGTTTGCTTGTTGACTCTTTCATATCAGTAATCACCCGGCGCCGTAATATCGATCACGACCTCCAGTGATTTAGTGATTGCAAACCCACCACTTTACTTATTCAAGTGATTGATCCTTGTGAGCATGGAACTACAGTCTCATTCCATATCCAGCAGGATTTCTTTCTGCAGTCCTCAAATATGTGACCAAAGAATGCTAACTTCCGCTCCAAAATAATTTCTTTAAAATAAAAAAGAATTATAAATTAAATAAATAACAAATAAAAAATAAATAAAAAATAAATAAATAAACAAATAACAAAATATTTTCTTTCCTACTACTAGTCTCCCATTATCTCTTTGCCCTATTTCGCTGAACATGCTGTCACTTTGTGCCTTGTATTTTAAACTTATTGTACTTATGCTACCATACTTTTGGCGAAATAAAGATGTTTATATTTCTTCTAGTATTAAAGCATATTTGGCTTTTTCTATCCATAACACTCGTAGAAGCCGGCGCCAATAACACAGTTCAAAAGCTTTAACCCTATTTTTATTCATATTTTCATTTTATTTATTACTTATAATTATATATTAAATTAATATTGCCTTTGAAGAAGTTGAATAACTTGAATTGTATACCTTTAAAAGTAAACTATTTGGAGAAGCAACGATTGGAAAATGAACTACAGTAACTGCTTCAGAAAGAGATACTGAAACTTTTAGATCTTCCTTCCGGAAACTGTAGAAGACATTTCATTTAAGACAGAAGCCTTCGCAGATAAATCAGCAGTTTTTACAAATGTCAAGGTTTAGTCTAATTTGACTTACTTTTCTATAGAAAAGAAGTACGACAGTTAGAAAAGAAAGATCCCATTAAGATGTGAAGGAAATTTATTGTAACCTAATTACGTCAAGAGTGGTATGTTCTGAATACAGAACAATAAGCTTATTATCGCCTTGCATCAAAAATCTTATTTAAAATAATAAACGAACGCATTCAATCTAAGGCTGGAGCCAGTGGGGATGTCGGTAAGATACTCGACCGCGGATCAGTAAGTGCGGGGTCAAATCCTGGGCTCGCCCGTCAAGGGCATCGCTTTGGAGTGAGGAAACTGGCATTAACCTTAGCTTTACCAGTTTTAAGGTGGAAATTATATTAAGCAAATCACAGTTTTAATTTTAAAAAGGATGCGGTGCAAGAGAAGCTATAGGGGTAATGCGAGTCATATGTGAACTCCGCGTAGACTAGGAAAATGAGGTTTTTATATCTTGATAATGTTGAGAACGCTTCTGGTAGGGTGAATTGGGTGAAACTGTTAGGAATTTTGAGAGAAAATGGAGTATACTGGAGAGATAGACGAGTAACTCTGAATATGAACATGAACCAAGAGGCAGTTATCAAAACTAAACAGGAGGTTGAAAGAAGGAGAAATAGGAAGCAATGGATAACATTGAATAAGAAATAAAAATTGGAGGCAAACTTGTGAAGGATGTAAGATTATCAAGGTATGATTGCTAGTAGCGAAGTGGGCTTACATAAACTCGTGGATGGCCTTAACAGTACTGCATTATAGTATGGAATGAAAATTAAAGTAAATCTAAACTATTAGGGTGTCTAGAAAAGGAGAAAAAATCAATATAGAAGTAGACGGTATTGCAAAGTTAGAATAGATAAAGTGTTTCAGATATTTGTGACACAAATGAACAGAAGAAGGGAAATGTGGAACGAAATAATGTAGAGAATTGCTCATGCAAAAAGAGGCCTTCGGTAAGAGGAAAGAACTACTAACAAAAAGTTTGCAAAAATCCAAGAAGATAAAGATGGTAAAGAATTTAGTGTACGCCGCGCTACTGCACAGTTGTAGAACATGGACGTTAAGATAGGAGAATAGAGTAAAACTGAAAACATTGGAAATGTGGCTAAGGATAAGAATGGAGATCTAATGGACTGACAAAATTACGAATGAAGAAGTGCTAAATAGGGCTAGAATAGACAATTGATATATATTGTAAGGAATACAATGAAAAACTGGATGTGTCATGTACTGAGGTTTAATGAAAGAGGCAATTTTAGGAAGAATGGAAGGAAAGAATGTTAGAGAAAAACCGAGACTTTGGATTCAATGCTGGATGATTTGATAACTAATTCATTTGTTAATATGAAGAAAAAAGGCAGAGGATAGAAATATGTGGAGGAATTATATGCTATGGACCTGCCAATAGGCAGAGAACTAAGAGAAAAAGATTCCTTGAAGTAGCATATCTTAAAATGCTTAACAAATTACCGAGAATATATAAAGCATATCGTCGAGTCATAATTTCTACTGAGCCGAGCTACAAACTTTAGATTAATGGCCGTATTCGCTAGAGAGATAAACAGTTGTTTAAACCTCAACATACGCATAAACTATTGTTTAGTTACATGTATCAGCTGTATATCAATAGTTACATGTAGTTCAAAACTTCTAATACTGACGTTTTCAAATTTATTATAAGAATATTGCATGCGTGGAATCCTATAATTTACCGATAGCCTATGAGTTGCATAGATTAAATTAAAAGTATCGACTGCATATTAATACTTTGTTCAAGGTACAGGCCTATCAGTGAGAAAATATTTTAAAAATAAAATAAAGTTAAGGGGTCGACCTGGTATAAATCAATAGATTTTACTGTTTTCGATGTTTTAGACTTTTTTATTTAAAATACAGAGGCCTATTCAGACTTTTGCCGGAAACACTTTTCCTCGGTTGACCATTTTGTCTTGACATTTATTGCTGATATAAATTTACAGAATAATTCCGTCTCATTTTCCTGCTTGAGCGGCTACAAGAAAGTGATTCGGGCCGTTAAGTCTGCTCCTCAATGAGAGGGGTAAGATTTACTGCCTTTCATGCTATATCTTCGCCGTTATATTAAACTGTAATAAAACTAAATGAAAATGTGGAATAAAGCCGGCCTTGAATAGAAATGAGAACTGTCCATAGTTCACTGACTAATAGGTCTAACTGTTATTCTCTAATAAGAGGGTAGTGTTTTTAGTAGGCAGAATTGAGCGTCAACAAACGTATCTGAACGATTCACTATAGCTGCATAAAAAATTAAGTTATTTCTTTAGTTAGTTTAGTTAGTTAGTCAAACCCAAATCTTTTCAGAACACATTTTGTCATTGGACTAAATATTAATTAAAGCATTCTAATATTGCGTGCAGTTCTACATGTATATGAATTTTCAAAAATTATTCGCTGAATGGTGATATGGTTTGGGCATTCCATTGATTATAATTATATAAATTTCATAACCATTCTTTCTCTCTGTCTCTTTTTTCTCTTTCTTTCTTTCTCCCTCTCTCTTTCTCTCTCTCTCTCTCTCTCTCTCTCTCTCTCTCTCTCTCTCTCTCTCACACACACACACACACTTTCAAAACATTAAATACAGAGAAAGAGAAGAGAGTGCTTATTTGTTTTTGCAAAATATTAGATACATAGAGTAAATTAATTCTATTTTAAGTTTGTATTAACTCCTCCTAGCAGAGCATTGAACTCTATTTTGGGTTCTTCCTGGTCTGCTATTTCGTCACTCATACGAAGTTTATGATTGGTCAATTTTGTAACATGGAGATAACATTGCCTGTAGGCCTGCACTTTGCACATACAGTATACGAGTATTATACATGTATATCATAGTACATACAAATACGAGGATTGTAGGTCTATATTGAGAATAATGTATATATTCTGTACGATACGAGCAGATACTTCTAGTGCTAATTTAATTAAGGAAACCGAATTTTGGAAAATTGATGACGAAAGTCAGAAGTCACCAGTCGGATTCAATGAAGACAAATGCTGCTCGTTAACGGTTCCATTGAATACTCAGCCAAGAAATGCTGCATTCTCACGTTTTAAAAGTAAGGCTATGGCCAAAAGGCCACGTTTAACGTCATTTTCCTGCTAGTATATATATAGCATTTCAGTGTCGGAGAGTGCACCGGATTTAAACCCTGCACCTACTGGTCCGCTGTCGAATAACTTCCCAACAAGCCATCGGCTCCTGTGTTATTTCTTTTATATCAAAGAAGTAGATTTAGAGAATTCGGGTTGGCAAGAACATAAAACATGTATAGACAGATTTTATGCACTATACATTTAATCGTTCTGTCAAACCACAGATCCCGACTTCCTAGGTTCGATTGCAACTCGCGTCACTTTTTAGTTTTAGGGCTAGTAGGATGGCTAGGTGTAGAGTTTAGGTTAGGGTTTGGGTTAGGGTTAGCTATTTCCTACAAATTAAAGCTAAAAACTGTGGTATAAAAATACAAGCCACCGGCTCAGCCTTAATCATCAAGTAGATCTATATCAGCTCATGAAATTTAAATTAAATGTAGAATATATATTTACTCTACTTATTTAAACAAAGAATGCTGCAATCATCCTCTTTATCCTATAAATTCACTCCGGAGTCGAGAGATCAACCAAAGCTGCCGAATCAAAACTTCAAAAAGTTTCGGTTTCTGAGTCTGGTTACTTAACCCATGCAGTTCGCTACAACTCAACTTTCCCATTCGCCTGTTAGACTCAGCCGATTTCGATTTCACTCAGACTAAATTAAAGAAGTCCCTTGTATTTCGGAGAAAAAGAACAACAGAAGCAATTTCAATCCAGGAACGTTAAGATTACGCCTTTGAGATTATCATCCCTAAACGTTGAGCGATTTTTTTTAAGAAGAATTAGTGAAAATTTGTTGCAAAATAATTGAATACAGCAAAAATGTAAATATAAACGCAAAAAAGGATCAGCCCATGTGCTTCCCCAATAAACCTAAAAATTCAAAATATATCATTTATGATCCGTAAATTCTATGTAAAGACTCTCACAGTAGATTAATTATTCATTTTAATCCAATCTTGGAAACGAACCTCAGATGACAAATCATCCAGGAATCATTTCAGCGAAAATGTCTTGCAGTAGAGGTATTTCAGCAGAATAGGTAGGAAAACAATCTAGGATACATTTACTAAACAAACAGGCAGATTTAAAATTCAGAAAAAAAGCTTTACAATTATTGAAAGTCTGCGAATCCAGGAGTCACGAAAATGTCATGGAGACCGCAACACAGCATAGATCAATACGACCAATTAATTTTTAATACTCAATATTGACCAGCGTTTTTCGTTCAACGTGTGATAAAGTCGAGATACTACCATGCAAACATTTAAACTTACTTTTTTAAACTTTTTGTTACTACATAGATCTACTTGTATAGCAATATTTACTTGCTTTCACTGTAAACTAGACCAAACATATACTGCTCCTGATTCTTGAAATGCACAAAAGCATTGAGTTTTGAAGCAAACAAGGGGAAACCATTTATGAAGCCACTTTCTTTCCCATAAGACTACATTAGTGTTCACAGCCTAGTTGCTTATATGTGATGATTGTGATGAGTCCAGCTACTTGTTGTCTTGAAATAAGCCTTCGAATAAAATTGACGATAAATTCACATTAATGAAGACTCCAGACAACTGGGGCTCTGGCCGGGGACTGATGAGGCACCTCGTTAGCGGCGCTAATGCAATCAGCGTCACCTTCACGGAAGAGCTTAGTCGAGGTTAAATGAAGTTACTTGAGACGGGACAGATCAAATGCTCTCACTGGCTCACAATTACCTGCAGACTTGACAAACACAATAAAAAATATGATAGACTTGCACACACAATGCCATATATATATATATATATATATATATATATATATATATATATATATATATATATATAATTAGGCAAACAGTATATGTATAATCAATATTGTATGTAGCAGTAAGATATGCCATACTACGGCATAGTATGCAGCGGTACGGTATCCTATAGTACAGCATATTGTACAGCAGTACGGTACGCCCTAGTACAGCATAGTATGCAGCAGTACAGTATGCCATAGTAAAGCATAGTTTGCTACGGTATACGGTGTGCCATATAGTCTAAATATATAGTAATTTTAGTAAAGTATAGTAGACAGAAGTGTGGTTTGCCGTAATACCGTATTTGATATTACTATTTTCTCTGTTTTATCCTTATTTATTTTTAGATCCCGTTTTATTAATTTACATTCAACAAATGTTATTAATTCATCAGAATTGTTTTGTCCAATAAGAATCCATCCTATATCATCGGCAAATTGTTGATCTATTATTTCTGTATTGATATTTCTATTCCAGTATGTGTGATCATTAAGTTCTTTAGGTACATTCTGTTCTGTTTCTTTTAGCGACATTGCAAGGTAGAAAGTAAACAGAATTAGACTTAGACAGTCCCCCTGAGGTACTCCTGTGCTGGTACTGAATTCTTTACCTTGACAATTGTCGTACAAAACCTTTATTTTTTCATTTCCTATTAGTATTTTGATTATGTACACTTCATCTTCATCTAGAAACTGCTTTATATCATCTATTAATAGCTTTCTATTTACGCAGTCAAAAGCAAGCTTGCTCATATCTAGAAGTAATATACTAATGTTAGTATAGTGTGTAGCGGTATAGTATTCCATAGTATAGCATAGTATGCAGTCGTACAGCTACTACAGTATGTCAAAGTACAGTTTAGTATGCAGCGGCACGATATGCCGTAGTACATCATAGAATGCAGCGATACGCTACGCTTTAGTAGGCCTACGTTACTCCATAGTTTAGCAGCTGTATATATTGCAATAAAAATCTTAAAAGAGTAAATGTATGTTACGTACCAGCTAGGCCATGAGATGGAATGTCTCAATATCGCAATTTCTTTTACAGGCGCCAGGTATATTGAATGTCTCAATAGCGCAATGGATAACGTCATAAACTTTTAAATGATAGATCCATTGGTGAATTGAACCCTCGTGGGCTCGAATCACAGCGGCGCTGATCTGAGAATAAAATCTCGGACATTCACTGGACTGGTTACGCGGAAAATGGACTAATTTGCCAACGGATTAAACATGTGGTGTTAAAAAGTGATAGATATCAACATAGTTGATCATTTCACTATAATGCGTGTTAACTTATATTGTACGTCACAAAGTTTTGCAGGACGAGTAGGCCTACAGAATCTTATGTGAATTGAACTCTCGTACGTGGGTTCGATTCCAAGCACCTCACTGATCTGAGAGTAAAATTTCGGACTTTCACAGGACTCCTTACACGAAATATGGACTAAATTGCGTAACGATGTAAACATGTGGAATTAAACGTGATTGATGTCGGCATACAAGTATATGGGTGATCATTTCCACTGTAATGGGTCCTAATATTCTATATACTTTATGCCATACCATATCTTCAGACTGATTTGCGGTATTTTGGAATTTGCACCATTTTATCTTAGTTTTGCTCACCGGCTTGGTTTTATCTAAATGGCGCTCAATGTTGTCATTTGTGACTGTATTCTATACATGTAGCACTCGATCTAATTAATTGTTGTTATTAATAAGACTAATTAAAGCGGAATTTAATAATAAACGGAAATAGGCTAGCCTGCGAGTAAACATATCTTTGTCTAATATAAAAATTACCAATCAATGCTGTCATTGCCATCAAACACGCCTTACCTACAAAATCCTGTGCAAAGCACGGCAACACTAGGCCGTTAAGGACCTGCCATGTGGCTGAGTGTCGAGTACGATATGAGAAGCCTTATAAACAGCGCATTGCAGTGGTCACATGACCTCAGCAGCTGCTTGGAGACGCTAGCAGGTGCTTTTCCTATCTGCCAATCCTATAGCATGTTGAATAAATGCTAAATATTATGTAGGATTTGTGTGATCTCTATTTCCAAAATTCCAGTGAATAGTGTCAGATTGGTAGAAGTGTTGAATCAGCTGTTACTAAGCACATGTTAATCGTTGGTGTGGAAAATTTGTATTAATTTGCACGAATTTTGTCACAGATTACTCTAAAATGGTATGGTAATTTATTTCCTTTTACTATTTATCAAAGTTTATGAAATATGTGACGAATATATTTTAAAATTTTATTGGATATGTCACTGTAGTAATTGAGAATATTAACTTTCCCTTGTATTAATTTACAAATGGCAGCTTCAAGTTAGTAATAGTATCTTCCTCAGTAATTTGGAAATCCTACACAGGTCCAAGATTGAATTTCTACACTAGACTGTTTTTACGCTTACTAAATTACTCTTAACAGTTAAAACGTAATGCAGTTAAATAAAAAAGGAAGTATCGTTGGGTTCTCGTTGCCCTCCAATGCACGTTCTCTTTACCTTATATAAATTTTATATAAATATATCATGAAATTCTATCTAAATGTAATATCATCTAATAATTGAATAATATTAAAATTTCATTTCCATTATATTTTGTGTGAAAAATCTTTCTTAAACTGCTAACTGATGCATAGAATGTTAAGGATATCGGTACATTTTTTATTTATTTGGTCATCATGTCTCTCTAATCAAAGAGCAAACCCAGAAATATCATAAAGGCTTGAACTCTCTTGAAAGCTAATTAAACATGGCAGTGGTTTTACCATTTCTAATTTTTTAAATTCTGAATTTCTTGGTTATGTCCTCAAATTTAGCAGCATTGTGGAAATTACCAGTTTAAAACTTTGATACACAATTTGTTACATTGACAAGAGTGTGTAATTTGATTCTCTTGATTGCATGGATTGAAATGTGGTTCTCATATATAAAATGAAAAGTGCTTCATGACTTAACCTGATTTGACTCTAGTGCTTTGTGTTATTTTATGCTTTCAACAGGCTGATCAACTCACTGAAGAGCAGATTGCAGGTAGTTTTTAATAATTTTAACCTGTAATAATACTAATAATCAGTATGTGCGGGGTTCAAATCCTGGACTCGCCCATCTCTTACATCGCTTTTGAGTGAGGAAACTGACGATATCATTAGCTTTACCAGCTTTAACTACGGTGGCCTGTATTCTGTGATAAATTTTCAAAATTAATATTGTTAGGATATAGGTAATATGTTTTCTCAACTCGCATAAATAGATGACCTAGCAGAAAAAGAAAAGTTGTGTGTGAAAGTGTATGTTCACAATTGTTGGAGAAGATTTTGAGGTGCTTAAATCCATTTGAAGTTTAGTTTAATATCTTGTGATGATTAGATGAATATTTTGAACATAGGTAACTAACCGTAAAATAGATATCGTAATTTTCACTGTCCTTTCTAGTAGATTGTCTTATTTATGTTCTAGGAAATAAATTTTTTCTTATATATTCAAAGATATCTCAAATTTTATTAGCATTTTGGGCCTAGTTAATAAATGATGTTGTAGATCAAATAATTTTCTTAACATTTTGCTCAAACTGTATGTGCATATGCACATTGATGCATTATTTAAAACAGAGTTCAAGGAGGCATTCTCCCTGTTTGACAAGGACGGTGATGGTACGATCACGACGAAGGAGCTGGGAACAGTCATGAGGTCACTGGGTCAAAACCCAACTGAGGCAGAACTGCAGGATATGATCAATGAAGTCGATGCTGATGGTATGGATTTGTTGTCTTAAAAGAGATTAGAGGGGATTTAGCGCACTCAGTTAAGCTGCGTGTCAGTTGAACGAAGTAAAGCCATGCTGCACGCGGTTAGTAAATTGTGGGCGGCCACTTTGGAAGACCGCATGTAGACAGCTTTGAATGTAAACAATCCCCAGGGTGTTGGAGGTTATTCTTAAATCCGCGCCGGCTGCTATTGGAGCGCCAACAAAAGGCAACGATTACTAATAACCATGGAAAGGAATGGAGGAAATAACGAAAACTACAAAAACAGAAACTTAAGAAAGGAAACATTTTAAACACATGCGGTATGTCATGTGTGTAACTATACGGAATAAATAAATAAATAAAAAGACTTCATACTCTCTAATTTTTACTCATTTATCATCTATTCAAAGGTTATCAAGCAAATCGTGATTTCTGTAAACTCTTCTTTCTGCTTATCTCCATTTTTTAAGAAGTTTAGGTGCACTTTTGGAAGATTTTATGTTAAAGATATATTGTGAGTGAAAAAACAATTTTCAGGATAACTTGTGAAAGTGCTGGACTTGAGTCGCCACATAAGAAGCTAGTTTGTGATGCCATGAAATAACTAGTTAGCTACGTGAAAACAGCCTTATCTTTTTTAAATGATCATTTCTTTAGCTGTATCATGTCCAGTGACCAGCCTTCGAGGTGGCTTTGTAGGTTTCTGGCGCAGTTTTTGAATCCTTTCACAATAAATCACACCTTTGCTATTGATAATGCCAATTTTCCACAAGCTGCGTTGCTTGATTAACCTTTCAGGGCTTTTTGGGATATTATTGTTGACCAACCTGGATTTTGAACCGAAGTCCGTTGCTTCCGAAGCAAAAACTCTCACCGTTATGTCGTATCCCTCCCCATATTGTTCGATGCGGAATTACCTAATCTGTGTATCACTTTACAGCGTTATATACTTTCTGCAAACAAAACCGGGATTGGCCTGTTGAAACTATTGAATTAAAATATTTTAAATAAATCTGTTGAGATATTATTTCGTAAGCAGATGATCTGCGCTGCACCTGATAAATCATGTCTTTGCAATATTTGTACTACTTTACTTGGTTATAGAAAAATGAGTGTTAATACATAAATTCTAATAGTGTTACATTTTGGCTCTGCAGGTAACGGAACAATAGATTTTCCAGAATTTCTGACAATGATGGCTCGTAAGATGAAGGATACAGACTCCGAGGAGGAAATAAGAGAAGCCTTCAGGGTGTTTGACAAGGATGGCAACGGCTTCATCTCAGCAGCCGAGCTGCGTCATGTTATGACAAATCTGGGTGAAAAGGTATGCAGACCTAAATGTGTTTTACTTGATATATTTGTTGTCTCGTGCTGGAGGAAAACTTAAGCTTTTGTCTTATTTCAAACATCTTGGATGTTCGACTTAGGAGTATTTTCTGTAATGTAATTTACCAATCACATTTAATTAAGTCTGACGTTAATGTCGTTTGCTTTTGTGTAGTTACATGTTTGTGCTTAATTGATTAAATCTAGAGAATTAACTAGATTTGGTGATACCCCAACGATACGGAATAGTTGAGACTTGTCATGTTAGTAAAATTCTGACTAGGCGTGATTCTGTAACATTACTTCTTTAATATGATACATTGGCAGCTTGTATTGGAGGACATTAGGAGAACAAAATAACAAATAGCCAGTGATATAAAAAAATGAAGTGACCTGGACATGTATTGCAGATGGACTAAAACAAAAATCTCGAAAAGATATTTACCTGGAAAGCGGATGAAAGAAGAACAGTGGGAAGACCTAAAAGTAGATGAAAAGACAGCCTCAAAGACAACTGTTGCATTTATGGGAAAACAAGAGGAAGAAAAAGAATGAACATACAGGAAATGGCAACGGATAGAGTCTTGTGGAGGAACATCGTAGAGAATCAACCATAGAATGATTACATGTCATGACACTATTTTATATTCTGATAAATTCTCTTTTGTCTTTTATAATTTTAAAATTCTCTGATTTTTGTGTACCTGATAAGCTAATAAGCTAAGGTTACTTCTGATTAAATTATTGATCGATTGATTGACAGTTGACGGATGAAGAAGTGGATGAAATGATCAGAGAAGCCGATATCGATGGAGATGGCCAAGTCAACTATGAAGGTCTGGCTTCTATGTAGAACATACTGTTTTAGTTTAATTATGTTTTCTGATGACTCTTCTATCCATCATAGTTATTGCAGTAAGAAAAATTTTGTATTCAAATAAAATTAAATAAGAAGTAATTTCCATACAATAAGTTATTTGTAAGATGTTAATATTTTTGTATCTAATCACTCTGGTATGATATTGGTGTTCTAATGAGGTAAAACTTAATCAATTTGTTATTATCTTGAAATAGTAATTTGTTGTAATTTTAGCATAGTCAGTGGTTAAAGTCGGGGAATGCAGTTCCCCTAGCTCTCATTTTTTCTGAGGTACAGTCCATGTTAGGGGCCCATTTTAGATACTAGGTGACCTGTAATTACATTACAGGGGGCCCAAAATAATCCTACCATTCCTCTAACGCTCAATTCCCACTGTGTATGGTCATTGTCATAATGATATCGTTATAATATTGAAACAGACATCCTATTTGATCTCTTATAGGTATAACTGACTATCTTTCTCTGAATACATTCCCTCTCTCTCTCTAGTGTTCTGCCAAGTGGCAGATCCAAAGTTCATATTCCTATTGATATAATGCTTTTCAAGTTCCATAAGGTACACTCCATTGATCAATGAATCTCTTCACAAATGGCCTGGTCTTATTCTTATTTATGAACACATAAAAAAGTGCTTGAGAACTTTGTGTTGGCTAACTTAGATTTTTGTTTCAAACTATTTTGCTGCTAACGTCTTCATAGGTAACATAAATAATAACATCTATAGCCATTACGTAGCATTGTTCTTAAAGTTTTCTTAGATTTTTATGAGGCTTTATGTACCATTGACCTGCCATACTGGCAGGGCACTGAGAGAAATAGAGATTTTTATGACTGTTAAGTTATGACCTTTTATGTTGTTTACTGCAGAGTTCGTGACGATGATGATGAGTAAATAGAGAGATGATGACTCATAATAGCCAGCCAGACAAATAATCTAGAATGATCCTCGTGCTATGAGTCATAGATATATGCATCAGCCAATCATCATTCAGAGCTAGTCTCACCTTTACTGACTGAACTGTC
Source organism: Enchytraeus crypticus (assembly GCA_905160935.1). NCBI lineage: Eukaryota > Metazoa > Annelida > Clitellata > Enchytraeida > Enchytraeidae > Enchytraeus > Enchytraeus crypticus. The sequence continues at coordinate 530,057 of CAJHZI010000904.1, read as the reverse complement.
TGTCTGTGTTGTGAATGTGTATTACTGTATGTGTGTGTATAAAATGCTTATTTATATGGCTATGTACTTGAAACATACGTGTAGAGTGAAACATAATATACGTGCACCCCGATCGATCCCAACCTAGACATTTCTGTAAGATTGCATTTAGCATATCATATTAAATATACATTAATGGCAATATACGAGTACAAAACTATAAACCTTTAAATGTAATTTATACAGATATTTATATATATAATAATCTTAATATATAAATAATTATGCTGTTTGTAAAATACTTGTTATTATATATAAATCTAATTTATAATTTTGGTTAATTTAAATGTGAATTTACGTATACCATAGTTTCTCAGTGCATAAAGTACTTATATGTAAATTTTTTAAATGTATATATCATGTAAATATAGATGCCAAAATGAATAACTGAAAAAATTGCTATCGTGTATTTATTTTTGTTCTCTTTGAAATAGAATCAGGCTGGTGCAAATTTTAAAAAAGTATGTTTTTCAATTCTTTGAAGCGTTTTAATTTATGTTATAAACAATAAACTGTTATGAAAAATGATACAAATAATTATAAATGCATGCATTACATGTATGCATGTTTTCTATTTATGATTTGTGCAATTTATATTTTTAAAAATGTGTGCATGAGTCTTACAATGTATAACAAGAACAGCATGCTTATGCATATGAATTTCGTGAATACATTCCAGTTGTCTTTTATACTGAAGACTATAGGTTCAGTTTGAAAAGTGTAGTATTTCTGTTCATTTCTTGCTTGTCTCATTTTGAATCCTAATTGTATCAGATCCCTTATGGGTGAGACTTTGTGGATGATCTGCTATTGAGTAATTAATGATCAAAGAGTAACCATACGGCTGATAAGTGGAGTGTAAAGTTTACATTTAACACCTTCTTTCACATGTAGACAGTCAACTGTCATCCAACTGAGATGCGAACTTTAATCTTCCTGCATTCTCAGACAGTGCACAGACAGCAATATAAGGTTTTTCAAAAGCTGGATATTTGAGCATAAACCAGTTACTGACGATTTTCAGATAATTTATGTGTTAATTTACAACGGTAAATTCATTCTTGTTTCTATTGAGATATACTTTTCGTTGTAAATGCAAATGCTTAATCCGACCGGAGAAGTCAATTATGTAATCTGCTTCATATAGTCCACTCATGCTATTGTTTAATTGAAATAGTTTACTATAAATGTTGCATTAGTTGTGCATAGAAAAAATTAAAATTCACTCTAACACTTTTCGAAATATGTGTATATTTTGTTTTTCTCTAGTTGAAATTAAATGCAAAACTGATTAGAAAATATGCTTGTTCGCAATGGGCTAAACAGTTTGAACTGCTAGTCAAATCTTTAATTTAACAGTGTTCGTAACATTTCTATTGTTACCTTGAAATTAATTTCAAAATGAGCTCAGGCACAGTTTTGCAGCCACAATGAAAATTATATGTTGAATTTGTACTATACGGAACTTATTGCTAGAGATAGAATGTGGAAACAATTCATGTATAATCTGTTCGAGATTCACTGAAACACTCGTAACTACATGTCACGTGTGTAAATGTCTTTATTAGTTTATTTAGTTTTATTCCATATATTTGACCTTTATGGTCTAGGCTGTAAGCCGAAAACATTGTTTTGAGTGAAATTTGGAATACAATATGACATAATTTGTTATAGCGAGCCTATGTAATGACAATATTTGGAAATGTATAGTTTGTTTGCTGTTCACTTTGATGTTTCGAGTTTTAATTCAAATGGTGATCGATTATCTGAAACCAAATGAGCGTATTAGACAAATTATTTATCACGTGTGAAAAGCTGAATCTGTTTGCAATACCTGATGGAATATATTGTAGTCCCGTTCCTTTGCTTTACTGCTTAGCTGCTTGTATCTGCTTCAACACGCCAAGAAATGACACAGTGTTGTAAATGTGTGTATTGTGCTTTTCCTAATATGATGTGGTTTATATACTGTACAATTCCATGCTTTGCTTTTGTTTTCTATCATACCCTGTGCAATTTGTTTGTGTAATTGTTGTTTCGCTTAAATTATAATTTAGTAAATTATTTGGTGGTGAGTACTGAAGATACCCTGTATCCTAATCCCAAAGCGATTTGAAAGGAATCCTGAGAATTATGATTAAGATTGAAAAAGATAAAAATTTGACATTATGTGAAGTGTAAAATGCACAATAAATTAAATGAAAGCTTTATAGTCTTGCATCATTATGATTACGCTTATCTTCGGTTTTTCACTTTACACATTATCAGTTAAATATGTACATGCAGGTGCAATGATTAAATTTAATAATGTGTGCTTTGTGTTTGGAATTTCATTACAATATAGATAAATTTTATGTTATAGTGACTTCTGCATACCATATATCTTGCATTATTTAATTCTGGAACATATAAATATAATTAATTAGTCTGTTGGTTTGAAATAATTTTCCAATGCATATCTGTACTTTGAAATCGAAAATTTTTGAAATTACATTATTAAGCAAAATCGTTACAGATTTAATTTATTAAATAGCGTTAAATTTTTTTATTTTATTTTATGAGAAGAGACGCCTCTTTAAGATTATGGGGTCTAAGAAAATCGTATATAAAAGTAAATGATATAAAAAATAAATAATCGTGTACAAATGTAAATGTTACACATTAAGGTCTCTCGCTTCGGTTTAAATATTTTGTTTATTTAATGAGGACAAACTGCTGTAGTTTTACAGGATAGTGTAAGCTGTGAATAATTTTATTTTTGTGTAATATATGTTAACAATTAGCTAAAATTTATCAATTGAATGCATTACCGTTTCTGTGGAAATAATAGAAACTGTGTAAACATCTGTATAAGTCAACAAGATCTACAAGTCGTATTCCTAAGACGCCAACCCAATTCTCTGATTTGAGTCTTTCGCCTAAGTTACCATTAATCGCGATCACTTACCTAAAACTTATGGTAACTTTAACGCACATTGTGAATTGATCTTATGTGACGATCTATGACTTTTAACACTGCGTGTTTAATCATTAGGCAGTTTAGTCAACTATCCATGTTGCTAGTCCTGATAATATATTAGACTTTACTCTCTGATCAGCTCTACTGGAAATTAATTCCAGGACCTCAGGAACAGCCATTTAATATTTCATGACGTTACTTAATGCACTTACACACTACTTTGCATTATTAACTCACTTGCAATGAACTCTTTACATATTCTTAGGAGTCCTACTGCTACTAACACTACTACTACTACTAATTCTACAGCATCCAATTAACTAAGCTACGTATTAGCGTAAGTAAACTAGTCACGTATGAGTCATCTACCTAAGCTAAATATAAAACATTAGTTATCTTAGTCACCTATGTATGAAGTCTACTATGCTACAGCTATTTATTAGTATAAAATGCTGTAGGCCTAAAGATATTAATATAAAATGCTACAGTATAGATACTTATACAAATAAATAGCCAATCTGTACTGAAATATGCATATCTATAAAAATATATATATCTATGAAATGTTTTGGTATACATGTAGATATTTAGTCGAGTAGAATAAACTCAACAGGCCACAGCCTACGAAACAGCGAGAACTATAAATATCCGGTTTTTCCTCCCATGGTCTAAAACGTTTTTGCTTAATCTGATGATGAACTTTTAAATTTGGTGCGGGATTGGCGTAGGCTTTTTGGTAAAGCGTGCTCCGGAGTATCGCGAAGCCTGGGTTCAAATCCCAAATCAGTCAGCAACAAATAGGCCTAAACCTTGAGTGTAATGGAAGGTTATTCTTAAATCCTCGCACCAGCTGCAAAGAATCGCGCTAGTAAGAGCAAAATTACCAATAATCATGTAGAGAATGAGGAAATAAAAACTACAACCAATCGAATATATTCTGTAATTACGTGCATCGAGCTTTGTGCGTAATTAGGGCAACACCAATAAAACGTAATTTTAGATAATTATTTTAATTAAATTTTCTAATATTGTTGAGACAATAATAATAGTAATATGAGATAATAGGGGATTGACTGATGATATGGTTTGGGACAGGGAGGACTGGAGAAAGTCTATTCGAATCCCGACCCTGGTTAAACTGGGATTTAAGGGAAGATGAAAAAAAGTAAACACGCATTATAGTGAATAATAAACTATGTTTATATCTATCACTTTTAAAATCACATGTTTAATCTGTTGAGAAATTTAGACAATTTCCGTATAACCAGTCCAGTGAATGTCCGAGATTTTACTCTCAGATTAGCGCGGTCGGGATTCGAACCCACGAGGGTTTAATTCACCCCAGGATTTGTCATTTAAAGCTTCATGACGTTACCCCTACGCTATTTAGACATTCTGATGATGATGATGATGATGATGATGATGATGATGATGAATATTATTGAGACAAAATTTAAATGGTATTATTTGCTTACGATGTTATGAGCTACTTGCAAGATTTAGTTTTCTTGTTGTTCGCAAGAAACAATTTGGTGTGCATTAAAAATACCGGTAGGCCTATACGTTCTCGAGGTTTCACTGCGAAGACAGAAGCTATTCCTCTGTAAAACAGATTGATGCTACTAAGAATGGAGCTTGTCTGAAATCTTTCTCGAGTGAGAAAATCGTCGTTAAACTCAACTGGCTTAATTGTTAAACTATATTTAGTAGAGCAATTAATTATTACTTATATACTATGCTTTTTGCACACCTCCTGGCTGGACATTGTAAAGCTGTAAAGTCAATGTTAACGTCTGTTTCATCTCTCGAAAGTGATATTAGTCACGGGTGAGCCCAGGATTTGAACCCACACGCGGTTGGATAGCTTAGAGAGAGAGAGAGAGAGAGAACTATGTCTTATTTAAAAAATGCACTCAAATTTTACCGATATGTTTTAGTGTAAAAATACACTCAAATCCTACCGATATCACTACTTGTTGGAGTCAGTGGCGATGTCGTGATAGGATTGTGATGATGAGTGTGGGACGGTAGGGGTGAGAGAAGGGGAAGAGAGAGAGAGAGAGAGAGGAGGAAGGGGGGGAAGAAGAGGTCCGGGCAGATGCGGACTTCTTTGCAGGATTTATTATATTAGATTCACGAGTCCCGCAGCTGAGTGACTTCACCTGAGACTATTCGTGCAACAACGAGCAACAGCTGTTGTCTCACAGCTGAGTGACTTCACCTGTGACTCTTCGTGCAGCACCGAGCAACAGCTACAACAGTTGTTGTCTAACAGCTGAGTGACTTCACTTGTGACTATTCGTGAAACAACGAGCAACAGTTGGAACAGTTGTTGTCTCACAACTGAGTAACTTCACCTGTTACTACACGTGCAACACACGACAACAGCTGAAACAGTTGTTGTCTCGCAGATAAGTGATTTCACCTGTGACTTGTGAATTGAAAATTTGTTATTATAAACGTTGTAGTTCCAAACAGCAGCTGTTGCACTGTGATATGTCACATCATTACAGTTCTACTAAGTTATAAATTGTGATACTTAATAGACCGTGAATAAATAGAAAATCGCTTTCAAGTAAAATGCATGGAGGACTGAGTCTAAGCTAGAGGTTGCTTTAGGACTCTACTGCTTTAGGACTCTACTTCTCTCTCCCTCTAATTTGAGGACTCAAGATTGAATAAAAGATCTTAAGCCTACAATTGCAAGTGTTCTTTGAATGTGAAAGCGAGTATGCAGGGGTGACATATTCAACTTATTCAACTTTTCATTGTGTCATTGCTAGCATATGATAGCAATAATTTAAGTTGTACGAAGCAACGTGTAGGCCTACACCGGTCTAGTGACTGATTCACACCTCAATATAATAAAATATTTAGAGAAAAGCAGCAATAGGAAATATAGAAAAACACTGAGGCAGGCTTACACATAAAAGTATATACCTACAAATGTCACACTTTAACACTATTAATTATACATATGAATGCATGCAAAGTATGTGCATACACTCCAAATAATATCACAATTTGTTAATGTTAAGTTAAGCATAAGCATGCTTGAGCAGTCACACTTGTGCGTAAACAAAATGGCATAACATAATTCCGTATACCTATTTGATATTAGTAATGCTAACAACTCATTAAAGCTTAATTCAATTAATGTTCATAAAATAATTCTTTAGACGTTTTAATGTCCGCTATGATTTTGTTACCTGGTTTTTTATACAGTTTGGCAACACTATGTATAAGAAGAGAAGGCGGTTAATGAGAGTTTGCAAACAGTCGGTAATCCACAGCATTACGGAGTGCAATTTTTTCTGGAGGCGACTTTTTTTCTTACAGCGTATATTCGTAATATGTCTTTCGATGTCTCTTGATTAGTAATAATAGGAACAAAAATTGGTTTTAAGAAGCATCATAATAATATATTATTTCTCTATTTTATTCTTCAATTGAAAATTAGTTTCAATGTCAAAGTGCATCATTACGTGACAACTGAATTGTAACAGGTTCGAGTAGTGGAGTAAATGCTGTAATGGTGTTATTACCCTTATTAATTATAATCAAATGGATCCCATTCTCATATATTATTTTGAAGTCGTCCATTGTTAGTTCTAGTCTGTATTTAAGTTCATTTTACCATCGACAATCTGATAAAACAAAACCTTAATGCATTAGAAAACCGTGCCAGCCTACCAGCAATTAAGTCAAAATGATACAAAATTTGACTACTCATACGGACCTACGGTTGAAACATTGCATAACGTTTTTTCTAGAAAAATTCTAGAAGCTCTGCTGCAGGATGACGCTGCTTCACTACAGCGCAATGATTGCGTGTTACTGGACCGCAGCCCAGGGGCATGGAGGCAGTTTAATGATTTCATAAGCTCATCGCTTATCTGACAATTAGAGAGTTGAGCATATTCAGAAGTTACAAGTGCAGGCTCACAATTATTCAGTAGTTTAATATTACGTAAATAGCATAGCTATGATGGCATGAATAATGCAGATACATATCATTCAGAGTACCATAAAATTCGTAAGATTATTCATTGTAGCTATATTAACTTTAATTTCAGACTAACTGTATTTTACATATCCATACTGGAAATTTTATGTAGTTAGGAGACTGTAATGCGTGCATTACAGCTTGATTAAATCTTATCTTAAAGGTGAGATTTCTGATTAGGCTTATAATGACGGCGCTCCATATCGTTTTGTGCAGAACTGGTAGTTAGCATATAGACGCAGACTATATTCATGAAATTGTTGTGACACAATCAAGCTTCATGTGCGTGCATTTGTAATTTTGCGACTCTATTTTATAAAAGTTTAAATAAATTCTGAAGATGGAGCTTGCCAATAAATATAATTTTCTTAATTTTAATTACATGCAATTAAAATTGCGTCCTCTGTTAAAATTGGATTTAACGTGTGATTTTTAAATTTCAGAGCATTTAAAAATTGTTGCAAAATTAAATGCATTATAATGTTAGAGTTAAACCTGGATAGTTCTTCTTTCTAGCAATTGTAAGCCACTGAATGTGAGGTCCGTTGCGGATATTCTTATAGCTGCTTATTAATATGCAGGTAAAGTTTCCACTTCATATTCCATTAACATAAATTCAATTCTGAACTTTTTTTATTCCGTATAGTTACACACATGACATACCGCATGTGTTTACAATGTTTCCTTTCTTAAGTTTCTGTTTTTGTAGTTTTCGTTATTTCCTCCATTCCTTTCCATGAACTTCGTGCAGTGCAACTGAACTTCGTGCAGTTTAAGCACAAATATTTCAAATATGTAGGCGACTAATTGAAGAGATGTTTCAAAGTATTGCAATATAGCATATTTTACTTTAAAAGAGAGTTATATCGGTAGAAAGAGAAAGCTTGTAGAAGCTGGTAAGCTAATGTTAACATCAATTTTCCTCATCCGAAAGCGATGTCAGTGACGGGCGAGTCCAGCCTCCAGGCTTTGAACCCCGCACATACTGATCCGCAGACGAATATCTTACCGACGTCGCCCCTGGCTAAAGCCAGAAAGAAAGAGGGAGAGATAGAGATAGATAGATAGAGAGAGAGAGAGAGAGAGAGAGAGAGAGAGAGAGAGATAGAGAAGATACAGTATAACACTAACCATGTCTTTATTAAGCAATAAAACACTAGAAACAGTAAATGAAAGATAAAATAGATTTAGGCCTATTTGCTAGTTATGTAATTAAGACCTCAAAGTTGTCAATCAATACGAAGTAACCCAACAAACCGAGTTTAGGATTCAAGAATATCTTTAAAGGTAATCGGTAAAAACCAGAATGCATTCTTAAGTTGCATAAGACACTGGTTCGCCTGGTCGCAGAGTGCTGCACTTCTCAATGGAAGCCACGCTATAGAAAGATATTGATCTTTTTGGGAAAAGTGCAAAGAAAAGCTTAAAATCGACCAAGGTGTTTAATGCATTCAGCTATGAGTATAGATTACCTCTAATTCATCCAGTCTCTTCGGAAGCGAGTAGAATGAGAGGCCATCTTGCTAAGGTGTATAAAATTATGCGTGGATTTAATCGATCCTAAACCTTATAATTATTATTTTTCCTAATCTGCCAGTGTTTGAAGAGATCACGGTTATACATCTATAATGATTAGGCACAGATGGCGGACTTATTGGTTAATTCTGATTTTCTCATAATGCGGTAGATTTGTCGAATTTATTAAATGAGAAAGTTGTAGTACGGGTCAGGTACAAATATACGTTCTTGCTTGAGAAAATCGAAGTTAAGCCCATATTTGTATTATTATTGAATCGTAGTATGTTATTAGCTTCGTTAGAGATTGAAGTAATATTTTTGATGTTTCTCTGTTCTCCAGCAACACTGGATTAGAGTTTTTGTATAAGTTTTGATAAACTCTAGAAAAATACTGCATAGTGAAAGTTTAATGCGATATTATGTCTTGGCATATTTCTTTCTATCTCTATATCTCTATCTCTCTATCTATCTATCTATCTCTCTCTCTCTCTCTCTCAGTTTCTAATGTTATGTTTAACAGAAACAGCTTGTCCAAGGTGCATTGTCTGGTATATACTTTAGTACTCCGGCTGACCTGAACCGATTCAGGAGAGAGATAATTTATTTTCGAAAGCTATATTGCATAACGTATTCTGGAACCTAAATTGCTAAATATGAAACTAGTGAGAGATCGATCTCTGGTCGTCTGGTCTCCGTATAAATAATTTAGCTGCACTAACCTCTGCCACGAACATAGAGTTCAGGCAGTCATTGGGTTTTCTCTCTCATGTCCCGTGTGATAGTGAAAAACTATATAACGAAAACTTTTACAGTAACGTTGACGAGCACTGTACATGAACCTCAGACGATTCTAATGAGGTAGCTATTTCTAGTTTTTTCTTTAACGAAGGAATCACAATATTGGTTTGGTAAAGAGTAGTGTTTGTGGCTGGAGTGCTGGTTAGACCATAGTGTGTTATTTAAAGAGTGATATGTTTTATTTTACCTAGTCGATTATTTATCTAGCAATTGTAAACTCACCCGATTCTCCAACCTATCTAATATTGGATCAATGGTAAGATGTTAGAAATTAAACTTTCGTTCAGATGCAGTTATGAGAAAATTGAGAAACCTAACTCTCGCCTAGCAGATTCGTTTTTAAATTCGGCATATCACAGCTTTGATGTACCGTAGGCCTACTGCGTCTTATTGAGTATTTCTGTAAACTCTTATAGGAAATTCTTAATATCTAATGCCATAATCCAAATAGGTGAAACAATTAATGTGAACATAGAAATAAAGAATACACAAAATACAAAAAGAAAATACAGAAAATAAATACAGAACAAAACAAAATACAGAACAGAAAATACAGAAAAACATTAAAACAACTTGTCAATGAATTAGGTGTAAGAAATCTACAGGTATTTATTGCTACTGTATGACTATGAAAACTGTAGGCATTTAGCGCTACCGTAAGTTTTTCGTTGCTCTAAATACTTTTACATGTTATTACATTAACCATCTATCCTAAATTTAAATCTCGTATAGTTAATTATAAATACTTTGTACTACTGAAGTATTTATAGATACTGTATTCATTTTTCGATAGTTTTACTATTTATCTTTTAGCACGCTAGACATGTGAATGCTGAGATGATTTAGGAGGAGATTGATGGACGGCTGATCTCGGACTCGGCTCTGCTGGACGCTCGCTAGGACTCCACGGACCCTAGTCCACTCTCTGCATGGATCAATAGCCTCAGTCTCTGAGCCATGGTTCCTCTATTAGCCGGAAAGATCAAAGCTTCGTCCGGCTGGAGCCTGTGGCGGTGTCGGTAAGATACTCGACCGCGGATCAGTATGTGCGGGGTTCAAATCCTAGGCTCTCCCGTCACTGACATCGCTTTCGAGTGAGGAAACTGACGGTAACATTAGCTTTAACAGCTTTTTATTTAAAGCTCATTGGTAAAACTATAGAAGGCAGACAGAACCCTGTGTGTGTAGTCTTATGCTTTTCACTCAGCACTTGACAAGACGTATGACTCAGTTCACATAGTAATTAATACCATTTGATGTTAAAGATTCTAACGTTCATAAATATTCGTTGTTAGGATCACATCAAAAATGAAACAATATTTGTAATGTTTGAGCAACGGAAATTAGATGAGATAGTTTCTGAAAGAAGGTTATGGTTGTTGGATCACTTATTGAAAATACGTGAGGATAGATATGCAAAGACTGCAATTAAATGAAAAGCAAACCAAGTAAAAGGAAAAGAAGAACACCAAAGAGTACTTGGTTCAGCTCAAGATTTGAGAACATTGAACATTTCATGGAAAGAAGTTGCGAGGGTTGCTGATGATAGAAATGAATGGAGGAATTTTGCCGCCCTATGTTCTGTTCAGAGCGCGAAGAACTGATGAAGATGATGATTGTAACAGCGTTCAGAAGAATAAATACACAAATTAAATACTTGGTTGCAGAGCAGAGAGAAGCTTTCTTGCATTGTTAGTAACCATTAAAAAAGTTTGACGATAGGACACGTTACTGAACCAGTCAAAAATTAGACAACCGAACCAACGCTTAGAAAATTCAGCATTTATCTTGTATTGCTAACCTTTCATGGAGTGAAACTGACATTAATTTCTGCTTTGCCTTTTGTTATAAGTGGAACAATTGTACTTGCAATTTCAAAATTCCTCATCGAAAGTAAAACTGTACTTCCGTGCATCACCACTCAAAGATTGTATCGACAGAACGGGGTTGAACTATAGATATTTTATGCATCCAAGATAAAACAGTTTCTGTAAAATATTGCATCCAATATGCGATGTCGCTCAGCCGAGCTAAAAAGCTTACAGGAATGAAATGAGCGTCGAGGTTGGTGTATTTTGTTGCGAGGTTTGCCGACTCTCTTACTTTACTGAAAAAATATTGTCCGGATTCGTGACAGGGCGCCAAGTCGAGCTTAGAGTAATTATCTGATTCAGCAGAATGTTAATGGCTCTTCTGCATTCTCCTGTAACACCACAGCCCTTGAGCATTTGCTGCTGTTATAGAAACTAGAGTTATGCTACCTTCTAGCTTACACAATCCATCTCAATTATATAGCTTCACTGAGAGAGCAGTTATATTTTAGATAGGATGTTATAGGTTCGATTCTTAATCGTGCTACTTTGTTGACATCCAGGTGCTGCCGAAACAAAGTTTGTAGGTGGTACTTTGTTAATATCATGAAGTTAATAGTTAGCGATCGCTCTTCTAAAATAGTAAATTAGGCTCATCTCGGCATTTACCACTGGTCTGCGGAGATTTTCAAAAGAAGTTTATGTAAATTGTTCAATGCCATTCTGAGAGATAATGATTTTGCAGTTATTTGTGTAATTTTGTTATATTAATTCTATTGCGTTTTTTTGTGCACAGAATAATATAAATCTACTCTGCGGTCCATTTAACGACAATGTTGATCGATTAATAACGTCGATTGATTATCAGTATTTATATTATTCAATATTATTGATTATTGGTACACTATTATTGAAAACTCAACTGTTTCATACCAATGGCTGGAGCCAGTGGTGATGTCGGTAAGCTATTAGACAGCCGATCAGCATGTGCGGGGTTCAAATCCTGGGTGATCCCGTCACTGGCATAGCTTTCGAGCGAGGAAACTGACGTTAACCTTAGCTTTTTTAGTATATATATAAATGTATTGTTATATAAATATATATGTATAGCATATATACATATATATATATATATATATATATATATGTGTGTGTGTGTGTGTGTGTGTGTGTGTGTATACACTATATATATATATAATAGTCAGCAAGATGTTCTTACGGTTCAGACTTTGACCCAAACTTTCATCTGACATTAATTTGTTAAATATACTTAAAATCTACTAAACTTAAGCTGCTGCTCGTTTTGTTGCTGCCGTTGTTTCATCGTCATCGTGCCGTAATTATCCGGCGGCTTGTATTGCATCATTTCATTAGCATAGAAGAGCTCGGACTGTTGTGCGCGGAGGACTAACTCTATGCGGTCTATACCTACCAACTTGAGCAAAGAAAAAAATAAGCAGCTCAATATTCTGTCGATTCTTTCAAATGCGTAAGAAGTCTGCTGCAACACTTGAACATCGTAATGTACCGAAGTTGTCGAGATTATTTGCTAATTTGTAGTTATACAGAAGTAACAGAAACACTCAAGATTTTCAATTTATTACGAAACATCATAAGACAATAATGATTCAAAGATGATTATTACACTTCTCTCGCTTTAAATGTCCAATGTCCACGAACTGAGACCAACACGTATACCTATATTCGGCTAGTACCATTCCTTGGACTGATTACCCGGATTTTGGCTCGCACCGTTTATGGACCCCTCACTGTGCTCATCGGTTTTGGTTTGGCTCCATAGTGTTCGTTGCTGTCGTGGACAACAGTAGCACTCTAATACTATTGTTGTTGTTGTTGCGGCTGCTTAATGGTTTAATGCATGCATTGAATTTTCACTATAACTAAATCCCTAACATTGCCTTATGGTGAGGAACCGGACGTTAAATTCCTATTGATTGATTGATTAATTAATCCAACACGCTCCCTTGCTGTGTCTGGGCCACTAATGAACAGACAAACTGCAAACTACACGCATCATAATAGGAGAATAAGCATGAAATGGGTAGGGCAAAGGGGATAAATCTAGAAAGCCATATTTTCAAATCTCGTATACAAAATTGTTACGTGACTCAGGGGCGTAGTAGACTAGAGATGAATTAGCTAAGAAATTATCGTTAATAAAACTCCTATGTCATTATAAATACTAGGAAGACCACTCAAGTTGCTAGTTGGATCACTATTCATGATCTTCACCTGATAACTTTTTGCTGGTGCTAACTGTAGCCCCCGCAGAAATGATGAAGTATTTTACATCTTTTACTATTGTTTCATTGTCATTCTGCCAATGAAAGTAGTTGTTTTCCAGGGAACTAATTTAGGGGTCGAGGTAGAAGCTTAGCCCCAGCCACATGCTACAGTAATTGTAAACATTTTACTTTACTTTATTGACTTGTATCACCTCATATCAATACAGAAATGTCAGAAGCATTCACAACGATGTAGTGAAACAAATCTTCACAAAGATGAAGTTCCATTCATATGTAGATATTCAGAGCAAAACGGAAGACAAAGTAGAGTGGAGACGTTATATACCATGGACCATCCAGTAGGCAGTGCTCTGAGAGAGAGAGATAGATTGATAGAGAGAGAGAGAGTAATGAAGCGGCAAATAAGGGCTATATACATATCACTTTCATATTCCGTTATAGGAACTTCAAAAGTTAGAATAATGATACATGTAGAATGCAAATAATGCAAAGAATACACAAAGAGAGTCAAATAGTATGCAACAGTATCGCTACGACAACAGTTAGGCTAAGAATTAGATTGTTCTGTGATGTTTCTGATATGCGACCAGTGGTTTTATATTAATCTAGAATTAATGACAATGTCTTTAATGAATTTATCTGTGACTATTAGATCACTGAAAGCATGAACATGAAGTGCAGTTGTTGATTGCTTTGTTCATAAGATTCGCTGATTTTACATGGGTATTGTCAATTTAAATTCAAATTCGTTATCAGTCGAGGTTTTAGTTTACCCTGTCTACAATGATTATAGTAAGTGTAGAAGTTACTTACGCCTGGATAATGATGTTAATCTTTTGTATTGATGTTGTTCTGGTTTTGGTGATGCTGATTGCTTTTGTTGCTGATGTTTAACTTCTACACCTTTTTATATTAATCCTTGATCAGAACAATACATGTACTAATAATAATGACCATATTCACTATTGAGATAATCAATTTTTTAAGCCTCAACAGACGCTTAAACTATTAATTAGTTTGATTAGTAACTGGTGTAACTTGCTCGCGATGAGGGCTCGACGGCGAGCAAAACTCTTAGTGCACTAAGACGAGCCGAGCCAGACTCGCGGCGAGCTTTTAATTTTGTTGACGACTAAAACTGAAGAAACGTTCGCAAAACGTATAGGTTTGTTCATAAGACTCAAATATATCGATTGGCGACTAACGAAAAACCATTTCCGCGGCTTCTTGAGATTGATGGCTAGAGAATAATACTGCCTCAAGCTTCAGCATGCTGCAGCCAATTTAGATTCACTGTTAGACTGCCAGACTAATTGGAGCTTTTCTGTATCTTACAATAAGATGCCTTGAAGGCTCTCATTACATTAAATTGCACTCTATATCTATAACTTAATACATTCTATAAATTTCATGTTGTTTGATTTGTTGACTGTAGAATACTCCATTATATAACACTTACACAATGTAAGTCAGATAAGCAAGATGTCTTTAATTAGCTGAGACGCAAGAATAAGGTTAATTAGATAAGATGTAAGAAGATGATATTGATTAGCTTCGCTGTTATAGTAATTGTCTCCTTAAGGGTGTGTTAGTGTCGTTCATTTTCAATAATATTTTTATCTTTTATTTGGTAACTGTAGAATGAACTGAGCTTGGACAGGACGTGTTTTTTAAGAGGAGTGTAATGGTAACGATTAGGAAGAAACTAAAAATTACATCGCAAATCATATTTCACCTAGCCAAAGGCTGCATTAAGGTTTATGAATCATTTCACCTAGCCAAAGGCTGCATTAAGGTTTATGAATCATATTTCACCTAGCTAAAGGCTGCTACAAGATTTTGAAATCATATTTTGCATAGTTAAAGGTTGTTTTGAGGTTTTGAAATCAAAGTTCACCTAGCTTAGGGCTGCTTCAAGGTTTTTAAATCATATTTCACCGGGCTAAAGGCTGCTTCAAGGTTTTGAAAGCATATTTCACCTACACTTAGCTAAAGGCTGCTTTGAGGTTTGGTAAAGGCGTAGCATTTGACATGGAAGCAATTCAATCGGCGGAGAACTTTTTGGCGACTACCGAGGGAATATGAATATCCGAATGTGTATTGCAGGCCTCCAATTTGACGGAAAATTAAAAGAATGTTTTAATAAGGTCTTCTTTTTAGTAACGAATATTTAATTTTTAATATTACAATGCATATGAGTAAATTACACTGCAGGTCAGTTATTTATTACTTTTAATCTGCGTAACATGCGCTTATGGTGTTTGTTAAGTTTTATTATAATATGTAACAAATGTCATGTAGAATTTGACGAATGTCAGCACAGCCACATACTGTAGTAGGCCTATTGAGCACATTTATTTGACAAAATGTGCCACATAATGTTTTTTTAATTGACCTACTTCATGATATGATGTGAATAGTCAATTTTGTTAATTGAACGAATTTTTACTGACTTATCAGAAATCATTTCGAATTAAATAATATATGATTTTATAGCAAATTATTAACGCTTGAATTCTGCTAAGAAAGCAGCAATTTAAGTTCTTCTTGTAGAACTATGGAGTGCATTCGCATTTTCGTCTTTAATTTACATCGGACTAAATATAGCAGAGAGCTCTATCATTCTAGTCAAGCACTTTTATTAAAGATTAAAAAATTGTTTTAAATTTTTAGAACAAGAAATATGAAATTTTATTCAATCTATAATTTCATTTCAAGATGAATTCACTTTCTTGCTCGAGTATTAATGAGATTGGTCACTGCTTATCCCTCCCTCTTTCTTTCTTTCTCTCTTTCTCTTTCTCTCTCTCTCTCTCTCTCTCTTTCTCTCTTTCTCTCGCTCTTATCTGCCCTACCTGTCTAGGATCCCATTTTAGCAGCAATTACGGGGGTGGGCCTACTGAGAATTGATCAGCCAAATATTGTACAAGTTTCTGAAGGTCCTACTAATGCCGAGCACTGGAATTGACGAGATTAGGAGATCATCAGAAGCTCTATTAGGCTAAAGAATTCTTAATGATGGTTAGATGCGGAGCATATGTGGTAGTAAGATACTGTTTGATTTTCTTCTGCTCGGTATTGAGTAAGGAAATAGAACAGGAATAGCAGTGCGTATCTAGGACCTGCTACTAGGTGAATCTTCAGATATAGAAGGAGTGAGCGAGAGAGAGAGGGAGACAAAGAGAGAAAGAGAGAGGAGCTATTTTAATCCATACTCCCATATACCTGCATGTTTAGAGACTATATGTATAATTGCATATTTTATATATACATGTATTTATAATCTATACACGCGTATATATATATATATATATATATATGTATGTATATATATGCATGTATATACATACATATATATATATATATATATATATATATATATATATATATATATATATATATATATAGCACATTTATATACATGTATCATTGTATATCTATAAAGAAGTATATATATATATATATATATATATATATATATATATATATATAATGTATATATGTAATTTGCATAATATCTTACTGTTGGACAATATATCTTCGTTTGCTGTAGTAAATAAAATCCATCGCACGGGCAATAAGTTTAAATAAGTTTAAATTCGATAAGAGCCAATGAACTGACGACATTTAACGTTTTCTCAGCGAAGAAGAGATTTTCACAAGGCTTCCTGTAAATAACAGTTTCAACTGCTGATTCACCTAACATGAGAGTTACGGTTGTACGACTTTCTCTCTCTCTCTCTCTCTCTCTCTCACTCCATAGATCTTGTTCTTGTATTATTTTAAATTGATTTAGTAGGAAGAAGGTAAAACGAATGTTAGCGCCATTTGCAACGACTAACTGAGATTTGATGGACTAAACCTGACTTTGAGACTATACTTTAATACTTTATTTTGCTATTAATCTTTTTCACTCCATGATTAGCTATGCGATTCCTCTGACCCATCGATTAATCGTAGTTATTGTAAATGTTCGTCTAAATTAAAGTTATAGTTCGTAAGACCTTCAATATCCAATGAGCAGAAAGTAACGATTAATAATGATCATTTAGAATAGGAGAAAAAATAAAAATACAAAACAGTACGCATAGCTGAGCAAAGAAACTCTGTAAATACTTAATTAGTGTCTTGTATAACCAGACGATTAAAACATTTCCAACGTTCGATGTTCAAGGATGTTCAGTCCTCATCTGGCTGTGAGAAATGTAAAATTTAATTTATTATTCACCGACTGCCCTCATCGACTAATAATATTATTTTATCTTTTATGCAAACAGGATAGTTTTCTCAGAGAGAGATTCCCCTGCCCAGTAAATGTTAGTCGAAGCTGAGGAAGGCATAGGGGCCACATCTCGTCATAAGAAGAACTCCCCCAAGAATAATGATATATCCAAAGGAATGTTAGAGATGATTTAAAGATCCACTCGTATATGGGCATGAAGAGGAAGGCGAAAGATAGAGATGAGTGGAGGCGTTGTATACCATGGACCAGCCAGTAGGCAGTGGACTAAGAGAGAGATATATCTGTTAATCAACATATATCTCTCTTAGCGATGTTCTTTGTGAATAGAAAGGTTAGAAATCTGAAACTAAAGCCAATAACAAGTTTACGCCAGTTTACTCCTCGATGGCATGTCAGTGACGGGTAGATCTCAGGATTTGAACCCTGCACCTACTGACCCGATTTCGAATAACATGTCAGCAAACCACCGGCTCGGCCCATTTATATTTAATTTGTTCAGACTATAAGACTATAGACACGATGTTTAATTTTTCACAGCAAGTTCATTTTCGAATTCGTTCAGCATATTCCTGCAGTTTCTATTATATCCATCTCTCCTCTTAAACCTTTCTATTCTATAATCATATTCTTAATTTCATTTGTCATCGTCAATTCGACAAACACGTGTTCGACGTTTAGTATCGATAATTGCAAATTACTAAGCTCGGCGAATCTTCGGTCGAGAAATGGGATATTCTCATATGACAGAGCTGAGGCTACTGCTGCAGCGCTGGCAGAGAATCGCGTATCTCTGGGTTATCGATCCATCTCTCGTGCCCGTCCAGTGAAGACGAGGGTTCTCGTGTCTCGCTTCAAACTCAATTTGGCGCAATATGTGAAGACAAACTTAGGTTCGTGATAGTGTAGCTTTATAGCACGAGCTAAATCATGTGTATAGCTGCAGCTTTATAGCACGAGCTAAATCATGTGTGTATAGCTGTACATGTAGCTTTGTAGCTACAGCTGTACACACAGCTACTGCAATGTACACGTAGCAATGGCTGCATCTATATATCTTGAGCTACTATCATGTGTATGTAGCTATAGGTGTAGCTTTTTAGCTCGAGCTACAACCATGCATTTGATATGTAGCTATAGTTATAGCGTTATAGCCTGCGCTATTGTCATGTACACTTAGCTATAGCTTTAGTTTTATAGCATGAGCTACAATCATGTAGGCCTACATTTAGAGATAGCTGTATCTATCAATCTTGAGCTACTATCATGTACATGTAGCCTATCGACCTTAAGGTCCATGTTTCACATCCATATGGATGTAACATATATTACATATCAATAATGTGCAATATAGATGTGCTATACAAGTGCAATATGTATGTATATATATATATATATATATATATATATATATATATATATTATACTACATGCATAAAAATTGCATATATCATTGTATAATTTATTTCTCACGCAGTACCCGAAAGCATCCTCCGCTTCATGTCAATATCTTCTTGTAATCCATGGACCTAAATTTAGCGCAGTCCCGACTCGCCCTGTGGAAAATGTCTTCCGTGATAGAGAATCCCGTCAAATGGGATTAAAGGATTGATTGTAGGATTGATTATCTTTACCTGGACAGGGTCGATCTATTTCCTTACCCATAGAGCCCAACGGTTTGTTTTCGTTATCTACATGTAAGCTTCGCTGCCTGTCTGCTGATTGATTACAGATAGTAACCTACTGCATTGCCACATTCTTTCATTGCGTTTAGAATGAGTACGTCGATGATTAGATAGTATCTGTAACTTACTGAAAATTGTTACAAATAATTCTCGCTAACTAATATAGTGCAAAGATGATCGACGCGTTGCAGAGAATTAACTTAATTTAGGCCTTACGTATGAATTTCTTTAGTTATAATTATGTTAAATTTAAAATAATATTTTTGGCAAATATTTTTTTTAAGATTTCAATATGAGCGAGTCATTTAGCTACGAGCGATTCGTTACATTATAATTATGCTCAAACTGAAGTAATACTCCTGGTAAGTATTATTTGTAAACACATCGTTACGATATTACTCGAGTTTTACTGTGATATTCAAATTTACAATTGACATACTTCTTCCGGTGATCTGTTTTTACAACCTGCATTGTTTTTCTGTCAATTTATTTCTATTTTCAATTTAATTATGAAAATTTTAAGTACTATCTACCTTGGACAGATATTCTGGATTTTGGAATTTACACGCATTTGAACCTTCTTTTTGCTCGTAGTCTTGATTTTGTCTCAATCAATAGTGCTCGATGTTGTCATTGATGACTGTAGCACTCTAATTGTTGTTGTTATTATTTTAATTATTATCGGCAGTCCTTGATAGAAGGGATTAGTTGTCGTCTCGACGTAGTGGCTGCATGGCTGCTGAAGCCGCCTTGTATTGGGCTCATTACGATGATGCCACTCGCTGACCAAATCAATATCTCCGTTCACTTAGCTCGAGGCATCGTGAGCAGAATTACGGTGCGGTAAGACGAGCGGTTGCTATGCCAGTAATTAAATGGCAATCATCAAATGTTTGCATAACTTGGAGGCATACGTCGTGAGCTCTGCAGATATCATTAGTGAGGCGTTCTCTCTTGTCGATTGACTCCAACATTTATTGAGAATTTTCTCTGCCATCAATATTCTCATTTTCAACATTCTGTTCCATGTGCTTCTGAATAACGACTGTATATAATATACATGTAGATTGTAGAGTATTATATATATATATATATATTATATATTATATATATATTATATATATACGTGTATTATATTATTATATTATATATATATATTATATATATATATATATATACGTGTAGATATATCAAACACGTATATATTTATACTTACTAATTTAACATTTTTAAGGACTCTGCTGATAAGTTTCAGATGGTCACAAAGGAATGCTGAGATACATGAAACTGAGTAGAGCCATAATTTAACGATTATTGATTCAAAATGTTAAAAATTTAGCAATGTAACGGTTATGTATTGGTTACAACATCGACACTAAGAATGTTAACAAAAAATTCCGGATATTTTGAATTCAAGCATGCAGTTCGTCATTTCATTTATTTGTGAAATGATATAGTTCAGAAAATTTATTTTATACTCTTAATGAAGACGTTATTTCGTAGAAATGTATTATCACTAGCCCAAACTTTCAATAAAAGTAAATTAAATACGCTGACGTAAATGAAAATTGTTAAAATGGTCTATGTTGACGATAATGAAGAGTATTTATTAGTATATCAGTATTGCTTCTGGAATATATAAGGATTGGTTGATCTAAATCGATGTATGTTTAAAAAGAATCAGCGAATGTGATTTAGGAAAGCAAAAAGCTATCATGTCAGAATACTACTAATGGTAATAAGTAAATTTAAAAAGAGACTTTTTGAATAAAATTATGCCATAATTACCTATACTTTATGTATCGAATTTGCTGGTATTTAGCTTTTTACTACTCTAATAGTAAATTGTGAGTTAAAAATTGTGCCTTGAAACTGCTGCTTGGAAGAGCAGAGATAAGATGTGAGAGAAAGTAATTGACATTCCACATTCGTCACTTATTTCTGAATTTAGTTTTACCTGATTTAAATTTAATCTAAGTTGCAATGGATAGCATTTATAACGTGAACTCTCGTCTATTTGTCAAAGCTAACGAGCTTCTGTAACGACATATCCCGTCAAAATCCTGTCAGTGATTTATGACTTGAAATGAAGCAACTTGAAATTGTTTCGAAGGTCGTCTATACTGTATGAAAACAACTTAACATCTTTATAGTATTTGTCAAGCTGGCAAGATATAAGTTCCATCATCATAATCGTCATCGTCGTCGTCTTCGTTATCATCAACTTTCTGATATTAAACTTCATCATCATCACTATCATCTTCCTCGTCATATTTCTTACTCTATTTCTGCTTATTTTTGTCTTCTTCATCGTCAAATATATACGTATATATTAAATGTATATATATACATATATATATATATGAACAGGCCTATATACATATATATGTATATATATATATATATATATATATATATATATTATACATGCATGCATATACAGGCCTATATATATGTATATCTATCTCTCTCTCTCTCAATATATATATATATATATATATATATATATATATATATATATATATATATATCGTGTTAATAGTCTCTTACGAAACACTTGCAATTTGCTTTATTATTTTCAGTATTCTCGAACTTACTCTGGTTAGGGGTTTGGGATGAGTGCGTGAAAAATTGTTTCGTTTATTTCAATCTGCCAATATCCACTTGCATATACATGTACTAAGCGATGCAGTTGGAAATGCTACTTCAGACCTAATCCCCGAAACTATCTCACGAGAAAAAAACAATCAATAACGAATCCTTCGTAGGGATTGTTCCTTCCATGCGGTATACAAAATAGTTTCTGTGCCTTATCAGATAGTAGCTCCATTAGAACACACATTCCAGGAGATTAGACGACATTCTATTAATGACAAATTCCATGAACCAGCGAATATATAGTGCCAAACTTCGAACTAACTTCGGGGCCTCTTAGTCTGCTCCATGATCTGGAAATGTCAATTATTGCCTATCGTCAACCTTTTAATTGGATTAAACATAATTCAGTTTTTCAGCTTGCTATTGTTTTAATTGAGCCTCATGACAATCATATAAACTTCTCAAATAATTTTTAATTAAATTTTTGTTTCTCCAAATTCTTTATGAAATCAATAAATGGTGATATGAAATATACTGAGAGATAGATAAATCTAAGAATTATAATTGAGCCGTGATATTCTGAATTTCTGGGATTGGTCTGATGTCTAACCTTTGATGAACCTGGAACATGCTATGGAATGCTGGACACTTCCTGATAGGTACTCGCATGGGAATTCTACGTCATTACGCCTCCGGCGCTCGTAACTGGATTTACCCTGCGATTGCGAGCAAATAAGAATTCCACGTCACGGATGTTATATTGACTGCACCGAAAATCTACAACTTGATAGCTAAATCTGATAAGTTGACCTATATCTAAAGTGCAAAAGTTAAAATATTTATTTTCACGATTCAGCAATATCTTTTAAAAACTTCAAATATGGTTGAGAGTCGATACCTGCCGTTATTTCACTAATGAATGGAAAGTGGACTCAGCGAGTGAGGAAAAGATTTTTCCTCAGAATTCTAATGCGGATTAGCGACAGCGGACGCTCTCAAGTCCTCGAACAGGACTACTGCAGTCCGTCTCTCAAACTACCGGCTAAAATAAACAATCAGACGGTTAATAACTGACCATTTCATGTCTTACTTGACGCTAATAAGAATAAAGTCTTACATGTTCAAATATGGTAGGGTTAGCTTTAAACATTATGTTCTGCTTGGAAATCTCTATCTCTCTCTCTCTCTCTCTCTCTCTCTCTCTGTCTCTCTTAGTGCACTGCCTACTGGCAGGTCCATGGTATATAACGCCTCCACTCCTCTCTGTCTTCCGCCGTCCTCTTCATTTCCACATATGAGTGGTTCTGTATATCATCTGACATACCTAATCTCGGCCTGCCTCTACCTCTTTTTCCTTCCATTCTACCTCCTATGACCTCTATTAATAGACTTTCCCCTTAGGGTGTGTCCTATCCAACTCTTCTTCTTAGTTCTTAATACATTTATCAGCTGTCTATCTGTACCTGTATCTGTGTCTTGGAAATCTGTGGCGTGGTATTAGAGTAGCCTCAGCGAGCTTTGATAAATCGGTTGTTAATAAGGTCCTTGGAGCTAGACATAGAGAGTCCAATCCTCAGTCTCGTAGCCATAAAGTTGCTGTCTTTATCATATTAGTTTAAGCTAAAAGAAGCTAATGTTTGCGTCAGTTTCCTCACTCGAAGGCGATGTCAGTGACGATCTCCATGACTATTAATGGATATCTGAACGTATAGCAAATTACGCTATAGAAAATGAGCTAGTCTAATTTGAAAACAAATATTGTTATATTAAGGCTTCTTTCGGTAATAGTTATATAGTTACAAATGTTTTAAAATTATAATTACTCCTGTCGATAAATTACTTAGGCCTAAAAACTAGACAATGGCATTACTTGGCATATCAAGGTTTTCGCTATCTTTATCTGTGTGGTTTTACTTAGACTTTGTTAAAAGTTCTTTCCTAATACCGGAATTCTATCCTATTTTGCTTGTGCCATCCTGCTACAGATGCAAATACTTTGAATATCAAATCACATGCCTTTTATTTTAACTTTAATTTTAAATTGACATTTAGTGACACCTGTTTTATCCTTTTTATTTTTCATTAAAGTGACAAACTCTAATCCTTTTTCCTTGTGTGCTCTTTGTTAAAAGCTGTAATGAGCATAGTGATTAGCTGTCTCTTCGTCTCATTGCATTCTTCTAATCTCTTGATATCCGAATGGTGTAGATAAGTTGGCAATCGCCAATTGTGATACAGGGCGGTGCGTTGAGGTATCGCTGAAAATGAGAATAAGTTCAGAATTTAACAGATTTATTAATACTTAACTAACAGATTTTCCTGTAGATTAGCTAAAGTTCATTTGTTTGCCATAAAATTTTATATAGTTATAAGTGCACTTTTTAAAGAAGTATAAAGTGCACTTTATTAAGAAGTATGAAGTGCACTTTATTAAGAAGTATAAAGTGCAGTTTATTAAGAAGTATAAAGTGCACTTTATTACGAAGTATAAAATGCACTTAATTAAGATGTATAAAGTGCAGTTTATTAAGAAGTATAAAGTGCACTTTATTACGAAGTATAAAATGCACTTAATTAAGATGTATAAAGTGCAGTTTATTGGAAAGCACGAAGTACACTTTATTAAGAAGTATAAAGTGCATTTTATTAAGAAGTATAAAGTGCACTTTATTAAGAAGTATAAAGTGCACTTTATTACGAAGTATAAAATGCACTTAATTGAGATGTATAAAGTGCAGTTTATTGAAAAGCACGAAGTACACTTTATTAAGAAGTATAAAGTACAATTTATTAAGAATTATAAAGTGCAACTAAGAAGTATAAAGTGCACTTTATTTTTATAAATAGTTCCATCTATCCTGATGATTTAAGTGGAAATATGCCTGCAGACAGAGTGTAAGTAATACTAGTTACAAATTATACCACGCCGTAACCAGTGCTTGCTTCTCCTGTGGTGTCCGTGATACGGTGGTACGGACCAACCGTTAGCTGCACATGCCATAAGAGGCGACTAACAAAGTCAATGGAAAACTACTTTAGAAGCCATATATCCCCAAACTATTAGCCACATGGATGGATGATGCAAAGCCTTATGTGAATGGAATAACTTCGTGATCTATGAAGTGAAATTTTATGTAGAAGCAGAATATTAGCATGACTGTGTAGTATGTATCTTGGACCTGCCTATTGACAGAATGTGAGAGAGACAATTATCTGTACCCTTAACTGAAGCCATCATTGAAATTGACTTTAAATTTTTATTGTAAAATAGAAATTTACTACCTTCACTGTCACATTATTTTAAAATATTTTAATTTTATGTGCATTTTATATTTCAGATGCAAGGAATTTGTCGTCACACGACATGAGAATAACGTTAACACAATTATGATGCCTAATGGAGATAGGAAATTAAATATTCGTACTGGAATAGACAACTGAATAATTTAAAACTATAGATTTAACAGTTTATAAAGTTTAATTACCTTCTGAATTGAAATTTGTATAGGGAACAGTGATACAAAAATTCTTTGGTCTATTTCCTATTCGACTGACATAAGAAGAGAAATGCTAAATAGAATTATATAAGGAAACAATTGTTAACTATCGACTCCAGTTTCAACAGCTAAATCATAATTTGTCTTCATTAACACAACTTTCGGGTATGCATTGCGGATATTAAATAAAACTCTAAGATTCAACAATTCGATTTAATGTGAGATAAAGTTGACTATTTCAAGCAAATACTTGAATCTTAAATATAGTGATCTGCAGCTACAATTTTACTAACGTAAGCAAAGTAGTTCAGTAAAAACAGTAATAATTCGACCATGCATCGGCTATATTCTACAATTCACTGCCGTAAATAAATATGGATTAGGTCTAATTATAAAGTTAGAGAGAGTGTAAAACAGATGGAATAGAAGATAGAGGGATACAGTTTTCTCATTGTAGTAAAATAAAATCAGCGGCTTTTAGAAATCATTTTATGGATAAAGCTGAAACGAGAAAAGGATTCAGCGATAATAATAGCCGACATTGTGTTCTGGGCAATTGCACGAGTTTTTGTTGACTGAACAATGCGCGGATGCTGCTTGCATCAACGGCTATTTGTGACATTTTTACTCGCGTCGCCTAGAAAATAATTCGCTTGAAAACAGAATTACGTACAAGTGGATATATTTAACTAGACCACGAAATCGAATTACAGAATAAAATATTGAAACTGTTACAAGAAATGTGAGGTTAGAATATGCAACGACTAATAAGAACGCTAATTTATCAAGCGCTAGGCTTTGTCATCATTAAGTGGCCCTAGATGAGAACCATTGAACATGTTGCACGTCAGCCCATTCTGGCTGTTAATCTTAATTCCACTTCAACTGACTGTAGATCCGTGCTCGTCATGCTCCATCGTTACCATCTTCGGTCTCAAAACAGCAGAATGCATCAACAGCAACCTCAAAGAAATTCCTAAAACCCTTGACGATGACATCAAAACGTTGAACTTCCACGACAATCAGTTAACGTTCCTCGGCGCCGATGCTCTGGAACGCTACTCGTCGCTTCAGAACGTATTCATAGTGCGGAATAGACTTGAAATTATAGCGTCCGGTGCTTTTGTACCTCTAAGTAATCTGCAGAAGCTTGACTTAGAGGGAAACAAATTGACGGCAATACCGGTGAATGCACTGCAGTATCTAACGTCTTTAAGAATTCTAATACTTAAGAGCAACCCCATACGATACGTTGACAGCGATGCATTTACCAGATTAGTCAACTTAGAGGAATTAAACTTCGAGAATTGTTGGCTAAACAGAATCGAACCAACAGCTTTCGCTCCGCTCACTCGGCTGTTTGAGCTGAACATGGCTCATAACGAGCTGACCACTCTTAGTCAGGACATGGAGGATAATATTCCAGCCAGCCTTAGCGTCCTCAGACTCTACGACAACCACTGGCAGTGCGACTGCAATCTGCGATGGCTAAGAAAGGTATTCGCGGGTTCCGAAGGAGACGGACGCATCAACTGGGACTTTGGAGTTAACAGTCCCAAATGCGCCGGACCGGAAATCCTTCGCGGAGTGAGCTGGAGACACTTAACGGCAGATCAGTTCGCTTGTCCCAGCCAGATAGTTAGCAACTCTTCCACCAGTATCCAGATGGTTGTCGGTGGAAATATCAGCATAGCCTGTTTGGTGTCCGGCGATCCTGAGCCAAAGATCTCGTGGCTAAAAGGCTCTACAGAGGTTGACAGTGGTATGATAAGCAGCAGTGATATCACCCCTTCTGTGAAGTCTAAGTACAACCAAAAGCAGATTAGTAGTGTGTTGACGTTAAGAAACATTAAACGAATGGACGCTGGAGACTATAAGTGTATAGCCAGTAATGTCGCGGGAAGATCGGAGGTAACTTACAAGGTGTGGATTTTGGGAGAAGAACCTCCGCCATTGGCAGCTGGAAGTATAATATCCGGTCTTGGATTGGAAGTGGCTCTCGGAGTTCTGGCCGGAAGTGCATTGATCATTGCAGCGTTCCTGGTCTGCTTGTATTGCGGAGTGTCGGAACAAAGAAGAAAGAGAGTGTTTCGGAAATCAGAACCTGATGCTCGTGAGAGAACTGGGAGCATTGGAAAGATGGACGGAGGTAATTCAAGGAAAGGGTCCAGAGCTGATGGTGACACTACGTCGTTGAAGAAGGCAGAGCCAATGACAATGTCGACAGTCACAAAAGCTGACGTTGAAACCTCTCCCATGCATCACCCAGCAGATGTTAGTCAGCTAAACTTCTCCATCAAGAGAAACTCCGGAACTAAGATGCTAGCTCTAATGGACGTGGAAGGTTTGTCTCGTAAGCTTTCCAGAGAAATAGGCTCGGATCCACTCTCTGATGTAATAATCGTATCCACTCCAAACCCTCATTCTGATGGTGCCGAATCGTCTACAATTGACAGTACATATAGTATGGATTCAAAACCTACTCAGTCGTCTCCAGTAGCAAGTACAGCAACCGCATTGATTTCATCTACTGGTCTGATGACAACGCCCACACTAATTGATTTCACGAATGCTTCTGAGCTTATCAGTGAGATGCGCTCAAGCGCAGGAGTACCAGACGGAAGTGCAGTTCCGGACTCACAGGATATGGATGCCTCCGAAGCAACGCCTGTTGCGAATCATGTCAGTCCGTCAAAGGAGCTAATTCAGCAGAGTTCATTCAGCATGAAGATATTTCCTCAGATATGCCATGATGAATATATCATCAAACGTGGTCGGGCTTCCAGCATGTCATCCGATGACGACAACGACGAAAAGAGGTCAGAAAAGATCACGCAGTCCCAAACTAAAGTCACCAGGTCCGTCAGTCAACCAAGCAAAGAGACACAATCAGGGGCGAAACTTCGACCTGTTCCGCTGCCAAAACCGGATATTTCGCTTCGTCAAAAACAAGATATAAAGATCGAAGCAAAGGATGGCCTTCAGGATCTTGAAGCGAGGCCTCAGTTTAGATCATCTAGAGTGGAACCTATTACTGATAAAACCCCTGAGGCCTCGGACAGTGTAAGTTCTGCTCAGGCGAACATTTCGAATACTTCCCATCGAAGCTATCAATGCGCGCCTTTCCCGCTCTCAGAAGCTAAGTCATCTCCTCTGCCTCCATTACTGGGACAGAAACCTTCAGGACACACGGCGCACTGTAGCAATCCGATTTGTCGCAAGGATCGACCACAATCCGGTAGCAATAAAGACGGTGACACGACGGGCACGTGTGGTCATGTGGATAAAGGACACGCTCCACCGACAACTAAGCAAAAGTCGTTGATTCAAATCTCTCCAGAGCCAGCAAGACGTGAATACCAACGCCAGACCTCTGTAGCGGAACAGCGAGCGCCAGACTATGACAACAGAGCTATGATGAATATCTACTCAACTCTTCCATCAAGAGGGAACTATTCTCCAGTAAAGGAAGTGGAAAATCAGCGATACTCTCAGTTACCATCTCGAACAGAACATTCTCCATCAAGAGATGTAGACAGTCGATACTCGCAGTTACCAAGCAGAGGTTCAGAAGCCAGACGGGTTCTATCGGACAGCAGTGCATATCTGATCAACGTGAATCCCACCTCGTCATGGACACAGCATCCCGGTGGACCACCTCCAGCTTCACAATATCACCCCGAGCTTCCTCAACCTCTATTTTCCACTCGAAGTTCAAAGGTCGATCCCAGGGCATTAAAACAATCGCAGTCATTTAAACATCCGTCTTCGGCAGATAGATACTACACCGAGCCTGGACAAAGAACGGAAAGGAATTACATGCCTCAGGAATCAGAGGTGAGCAGAGGAGGAGACGCTTCCGTTTCCTTAAACCAGATCCTCACTCCTCCTTTCTCTTCCTCTCCCTCTGAGAGAAGCGAGTTTTCTAGATTCGCTTCAGAAGAGCCTAGATCATCCAGACATCACCCGTCCTTGCAGTCCAAGAAGCTTCGACCTGGTGATCAGGACGAATTTGGGACGGCTGTGTAGTTGTGTCCTCAGTAACAACACGGGTCTGAGCCTTCACCTCTCAACTACATCATGATATTACGAAAATCATGCACTTTTTTACTATTCAAGTCATTTAATTTAATTAATATAATTATAATTTACCGCTTTTATATAATCTTCCTTTATATTGCGAAAATCATTCAACCTTTTACTATTCAAGTCATTTAATTTAATTTAATTTAATTTAATTTAATTTAGTAATATTATACTGATTCAGGAAGTCGCAAGACTTGTAACACCGTCTAATTGTTAAGCCGGTTTTAAATTGCAGAATAGTGAAGTAGAAAACGCTGGAAACGATTTAAACTATGGAAGAAATAGATACACATTTTGCCTGAAGCGACATCAATTTCCGATTTAGTTTATGAAATCCCATGCATTTCGTTTTTGTACTGAAATAAATGTTACATGAATTGAATAACGAAATTAAACGAATGTTTAAATTTTCAATTTCTTACATTAACGTTTGACCGATAATTTTATCGTTTGAATGATTATATGAATGAATCGCTTTTAGGAGAGAAACACGGACTTTCCAAAGAATACATTACACATACACTATTTCGTAAACAGTTCATGTGTAACTTGTTCTCGCGTGATGCTTAACTTGAATTTATTTTGTTATTCAATTCCGGTAGAATATAATTTCCACCCAAGAAAATCGGTTCTCTTGCCAGACAGTCAGATTGATCTCATGAGGTACAATAATTATAACTTATTGAAACGTAGAAAGTAGAATGCATGCATTGTTGGCTCTATCGTATACCTATTTGTGAACACCTTCAAACCATATTAACTTAAATGGGTAATTTTGAATTCGTGTGCTATATAATTGGCAATGGTTTAGTCGCTCAAGAACTATTTTACTACGCCCGTATTTGCACCAGAAAATATATTTTGTTATCTAACAACAGATATTGGTGATTCTTTTTATTTTAGTTTTTTATTTCAATAATTTGTTGTTTTTCCTTGTATACGTAAAGCCAATAATCTTTAGTTTACTCAGTTCATTTTGTAACAAGGTTGTTGACCTTAGTTTACTTTATTTTCATAAGCTAACTGACAATAATGATATTTCGTGTAATTAATACTTTTAATAGAAAACTATTTGAAGTTGTAATACCCACATTGAGGTGGAATTTAATTATTATTCAATCTCTCAAAAGGAATACAGGTGATATGCTAACCAAATGGTTTTAGCTACTTTTCTTGACAGTACATGTAGCTTGTATATAACAGCGTCCTAAATAGAAGGCTAATGCCTTAGAAAACCTGAAACAAAAGTTAATTTCATCTTCTCTATTTTCTATGACACGCATGAAATTAGCTGCAAAACCGATGAATCGATCGTGGATAAAAGTTAATGATAGATTTTTTGCATTGACCCTCTCTCTCTCTCTCTCTCGCTAACAGTGTGAGATAGTATGCTTCTGAGTAACAAGTAGCACCAATTTCACATGAAAACTTTTATCCATTTGAAAATTTAAAAATTATATTAAGACCACCTATTTTAAATTGGTGTATGTGTTCTTTATGCACATAGTGAATTGCGTGATTTCATTTTCATTAATTCCATTGTAATTGACTAAATATATATATTGGTTAATAGCAATTAACGAGCACATTGAATGACAAACTCTAGATATAAATATACATGTATATTGTATGCTGTCAAATTCTGGTGTAATCGGCGTGATTCTAACTATCGTATGTTCTTAGATACTTTTTATTTTGACTGTAGAACAAATGAAAATAGTCAGCATCCATTGCAAATTATCTGACTTTACTACCAGCACTTGACTACAACATTGTAAATAAGCAAACTTGTGTAATATGACGATTCAGCTTATTAAAGGCCGTAGAAAAACTGATTTAATTGTAAGTAAACATAAGAGTGTAGTTAATGGTAGGCCTACTGTCACAGTGTAAAAATTTGTAAAATGTATTTCCACCAATACTATTTTCTATTACCAATACAGTACTTGTTAAAGTGTCAATTCTGCCAACGTAGCAGGAGTGACGTCCCTGACATTAGCTTATGCCGAGGAACCGGACGTTAAATTCTTATTGATTGATTGATTACAATATCATTAGTTTAACTTTAATGAAAGTTTATCTATCGATCTCTGATGAAGCGGAAGTAAAATAATCCAGTCTTGAATCATCTTCAAACGACGAGCAATCCGCAGCGATTCTAAAAACGAAACGTTACGAAGCTAGCGTACTTTTTAATAGGCTTTATTTGTTATAATTGCCAAGGCTACTTTGTAGTCATTTCACAGCCCAGAGTTAAAAATGGAAAAATATTGTTTGCCACTTTAGAAAATTCGTACATTAAATGGCGTCGTCTCTTAGCGGTCAAGCATTGAAGTGATTGAGGGATAGAAGAAGAGAACAAGCTTATTCTGCTTCCTGTGAAGATTAAGGCTGCATTTATCAAGCGAAATCTTTATAAATGCAGGAAAGAATACTGGCTGGAAAAGTGTAAACGAAGACGGAAAGAGGAAGATATATATGTATATACCAGGGGAGAGAGAGAGAGAGAGAGAGAAAGAAATAAAGAAAGAAAGAAAGAAAGAGATAGAGAGAAAAATAAAGAGAAGAGAACGAATGGAAAACTGAGAGAGCGATGAAAAGAAGAGTTTTATCTAATTTCAGTTATATTTGCAAAATAGAACAATTAAATAAAAAATAGGCATTTTCTTGCAGTGACCTCAGCTGGATAATGCATAATCATTTAATAAAGATGATTTTCTTGTTACAGAGAGTGGCGGAAATTATGCAACACTATACTGGGCTTCTCGCTTAATTAATCATACAAGGAACCAAGCCTCCGATCAAAGGTCTAGCAGGATGCACGCTGGGGAACCGGATCGATCCGGTTAATTGAAGTCACGGCGAGATAAATTAGGTTTACTGGCAGGGAATCTGTCCAGTGTTCGATCTGCATATCGAACATTCTATTTCTCTGTTACATTTTGGGTTTAGCCGATGGCATGTCGATATGGTAATCGACTGCAAACAAGTAGATACAGGATTCAAATTCTCCAGTAAGGGCTCGTTCCGGTCTTTATCCTATAAGTTTTCCACAGTGATAAGATTTAGCCACTACTTCGTTAAATGTATACGGGTTTTAAAAAGTTTAACTTGCAGATTCAACCTCATACCATTGCCAATCCGAACTCGCAATAATTCAGGATCGGTTAAGTAGTAACGTATTTAGGAGCAATAATCTCGTTGCGTTCAATGTTCCACTTGATGTTGTCATTAACGATAGTAGCAATATAATCGAATTGGTCTTGTTGTGATCGTTTATTTTATAGAGCTAATCAAATAAGGGATCTTCCAGTCAATTTTTTGAACATACAGAAATGTATGTTCAAAAAATGTCACGTATAGGGCAATTAGCTACACATTCAGGTGTAGGCTACTTAGACTTGTTCACAGTTGCATGGAGTCTAAACGCTTTGAGCTCTATGTTATAACATTTATTACACGGCTAACATGTCTGCTAGTAACGAGCATTGACTAACGAGTATTCCAGCACTCCACTAATTAATCGCTTCTGTACGGATCAATACCGCTTGTTACGTCAAGTACTAGCTTCAGAATTGATTACATTTGCTGCAACTACAAGTGAGGAGATCACGTGGGAAGTAGGGCGCTATTGGGTTATCTGTGTCCATGTCAAAGACGACCCAAACACCTAATGAATTCATATGCCATGAAAACAACAACATAACAACAACATCAGCAACAACAGTAAAGCAGTATTATTAATCTTCGTAGAGCTGCTGTCATAGGCCTATATGAATTCTTCAAGCAGTTTAAAGCCAAATCCTAACCGAGAAACAAACAGGTGACGCGAATGTAACATTCAAGAAACTAATCCAAGGTTCATTTTTCAGATCAACACGACTATCTGTTTACTAGTGTAGTGCATGGAGCGCCAAGCAACAACAGCAGCTATATTTGAGCAGCTGCAGCAGCTGCTGTCAGCTCTTGCTGCTCAGCTGTAGCAGAAGCCATGGATAGCATATTGACCGGATGCACTGTTATTATTAACTACCAATGCTCTTTGGACTGAAATTTGACTTCGAGAAAGCTTTGCAGAAAAATCGACAGAGTAGAATAAAAATCAGTAAAATCAAATTACAAGCTCTCTCTTATGTATTAAGAGGCATCGTATATCAACATTTAATATAACAGACATTAACATACTATAACAATATTATATGTAATACTATATGTAACGATTAAATATAGCTAGTATGGAATTAGTCAATAAAGCTATAATTATAGACTAAAAATTAGGTGTTGAAGCAATGAAGTCATACAAACTTTGAAAAGGAACTAGAGTGTCGCTCATAACAACATCGAGCTCTTTCATGATCTCTCCTCCGTGCAGCATAATAACTAACATCTCAATATGTTATGCAATCAATCCATCAATCAATCAATCAGCTTTTAGGGTTCAACGAATTTACTTGTAAGAGCTGAAACTTACAATAGATATAAACACATAGTGTAAACAGGACAACTGACATGGCGGCCGACAACCACTCCAGTTATGGATAAGTGTCGGCGAGACGCTGGGAGTCAACGACTAAAGATATTGATTGGCGACTACCACAAATCAAACCAACAACATACATGTAAACTTCCCTACTAGTTAAGTGCTACTCTGACACGTTAATCTAGGCTTACCTGCACAAAACAATAATTATATTAGTCTCCTTAATAGATCGGCAAATATGTAAATACCTAATTATAGTTGTAAACTGAGGAAGGAAAACGGGAAACAATCTCAGAAGTCATTCTCCCATGTTATATATGCTACAAGATATGAATAAGGCAAACACTTTTGTGAAGGGATTAATCTGTTGACGTAGGGGCTGCTCACCGTAGATCCTTAAAGAAGACTGAGTATGAGTATTTACCTTAGACCAGACATTTGAGAGAACACTAGAGAGATAGAGAGAGAGAGAGAGAGAGATAGAGAGAGAGAGAGAGAGAGTGAGAGTGAGAGAGTGAGAGAGTGAGAGAGTAAGAGAGAGAGAGAGAGGGAGAAGATGCAAAAACATTAATAATAGTAAATATAATATTATATATATACCTGTATATATATATATATATATATATATATATATATATATATATACATGTATATATATACCTGTCTATATATATATATATATATATATATATATATATTATATATATACATGTATATATATACCTGAGATATATATATATATATATATATATATATATATATATATATATATATATACATGTATACAGGCTGCGCATTAAAAAAATATCTCCCTAACACAATTGCGATAGCTCTGCCAATTATTGATATTCCGCCTTGAAATTCTAGGATTCTCTTGTGGAGGAATTTTACCACAGCTGACCAAATTTTGTAAAAAATATTTTTAGAGGAACCGGAGTTATCCACGTTTTGCGAAAAATTAATTTTTTCCATTTAACACGCAACGTAAAACGTCAGTTAGAATCAATTCATTTTGAAAATGTGCTGGCCCTGAAAATGACCGTTAGATGATGACGCCTCTGATTTTGTGCTAAAATGTAAAACACTAACACTATTTTGCCGAAAATGATTGAAGATTGCAACAAGTTAAGCTAAATGATTTCATTTTTCAATGTCAATGGACTGTTGTGGTAGGTCTTTCAAGATCTCTTGAAGAACAGCCTTTAATTCCATTGCTTTTCTGGGTCTGGGCTTCAAAACACGATACTTTTCCAACATGGTTCCCCAGACAAAAAAATCAAGTGGATTAAAATCTGAAGAATTAGGAGGCCAAGCATACATTTTTATGAAATATTGGCTATATTGTACAAGAAAGAGTTGCGCAAGACGTGAAGTGTGAGCCGGCGCGCCGTACTGTTGAAAAATGAAATCATTTGGCATTAACTTATTGCAGTCTTCAATCAGTTTCGGCAGAATAGTGTTAGTGTAATACATTGTAGCACAATATCAGAGGCGTCATCATCTAACGGTCATTTTCAGGGCCAGCACACCGATATCTATTATCTCCTATTATATCAAATATTTAAACCTTTAAGCTATTGATCCTTTGATCCTTACATTCATGCACCGGTCGAATGTCGGAGTCTTTATTGCAAACTCGACGCACCAAATAATGAGCGAGGAATTATACCTGCAAATTCTACCGCAGGTCATTTAAAATTACCGCGACAATACTTATTAATATAATTATAATATTATTATTATATAAATAGTATTAATAGTACTTATTGTTGCCGTCAACTTAAGGGTCTTAGGCTAGTAAAGCCTATTGTAATTTTATCACATCTATTTATTTTATTTATATTTATTTAAGTGATTCAATCATTTCATACAATAGAGATAGAAAACTCACAAAATCCTGCAATTTACATGAAATAAAAAGGACTCAAAAGTCCAAAGACTCTAACATGTGTCCTGATAAGAGAATAAAATAATAAAAGATTTAAGCATCATTACAATATCATAGCATTTGCACCATTACAATTTGGGACTTAAAGAAGTTGGCAAAGCTTAATTACGCGTCATAAGTGGAGTTAAGCAATTTTGGGCTCGATTTAGTAGCCTCCTGTAATTTGTTGAACAACATACCACTTTGGGAAAATTACATAATTACCGACAGGATCGAATTATAACTCCTGGTGTTGGAATATACATGTAGCTTTTAGCTCCGCGATGCAATGGATCGATGCTCTTTCAAAAGCTAAAGATTAATAATATATTGCGAACATTGCTATACATGTAAGTTGTATAACCATGGAGAAAAGGAGCAAATAACGCAAAAACTAATAACAACAACAACAATTAGAGTGCTACAGTCACAAATGACAATATCGAGCACTATTGAGACAAACTCAAGCCGGCGAGTAAAAAGAAGGTCCAAAAACGGTGCAAAATTCCAAGGTCCATAAAAGCAGTCCAAAGTATAAATAAACCCAAGCAACTACAATAACAATAAGAAACGAAATTATATAACCCGTGACGACGCGTGCGGTGTCGTGTGTGCAAACTAAGAAGAAACTTATGCGCTACTTTATTGCTATATCAAAATATACACGTTGTGAGACGCTTACATTTTTCACAAACTTGAATATCATTTTTACTGTAAAATATTTTCTTTTGCGATTACAGTATACTTTTATTGCAGAGTTACCATTTTTAGAAACCGGAAGTTGTGTATAGGTGTGCAATTTGACACCTACGATAAACAAACTTTTATTGTAAATTTTTTCGACAGGTAATTAAGTATAAATATATTTATTTTATATTATATCATATATTTGTATAATAATTTGCAACTTAGTAGAAACGCTTTGGCTAAATGAGATTTAGTATAGCTAAAACCTGTATCATATTGCCTGAGAGCTATTCTCTGAAATCTTATAATTTGATTGGAAATCTTCATTTTATAATTTCATTCATTTATATCTTGTAACATTTCATATACGGTTAAGATTTATACTAAACCTTGTGCTAGGTAATATATGTTTACGTGATCGCTGTTATTTAAACGAAACTTTAATATAAGATTCCAGATACAGATAAATCAGTTCACTTCAATAGAAATCAATTATTAAGGAAACGAAACAAAAATAAAGTGAAAGGTTATCAAATGTATCAAGACAATTTTAAACCAAAGATCAACAATATCTATTGCTGGACGAAGATAAAAGCCAGAAAATTTCGACTTTGTTTTATTAGTATCATTGACAGTCATATTTTACAAATAAATGTAGAATTATTCACTAAAGATATATATTCGGTTATTAATACATAATTTTTTATATCCAAAATGTGCATGTATCTCTGTTTCATAACCTCTATTTTGTTGAGATTATAAGGAAGCTATACGAAAGTCAGAGGTTGAAGATAATATCATTTAAGTAAAATTTAAAGACCATAGTAATGAGAAATGAAAGGTTTAAAGTTTGTATAAAATTGTGATAGCGTAGGTAGGTGTATAAATTGTGAAATAACGATAGAAAAGTACTGGTTGAATATGGCTGATGAGTGCCTAGTTCAAAACTATTAATGCTTCCATATTTAACATTTATAGAGCAATGGCCAGTGGGTAATCAGTATGGTTCTTAATAGTATGATATCTGAAAGTAATTTTATTGTGTACCATGTTACATTTTTCCAGTTAGGATACATATGCATTAACTAAATACCCTTGAAATGACTTTTTAGAATTTTGTTGAAAGTAAATATTGTGATTACTTTTGGGTGTAATAATTCCTAGTTTTCTAACATATATTAATTTTCAGAACGTAATTGATTAAATTGACCTGTCTTGGCACTATTAATGAAGTTTGACAAAACTTATCGTGCTTAAATCATGCATACTGTACTGCAGCATGTTTTGAGCAGTACTCTTAATGGATTGAACATTTGCCTAATGAACAAGAGGCATTTTGTTCAAACTCCTGTTGTGCTGTTTGTCACTGTACACTTGAGCGACAGAAGCTGATGTTAAACGTAGCTTCTTTTTTAATGGATGCCACTTCTATAATTCTAGTATTTTTGCTTTCCAGTATCAGCGAATCATGATTAGGTAAAATTTATGTAAGTGTAAAAGTGAGAGAGTCAATGGATCA
Organism: Enchytraeus crypticus; assembly: GCA_905160935.1. Lineage (NCBI taxonomy): Eukaryota > Metazoa > Annelida > Clitellata > Enchytraeida > Enchytraeidae > Enchytraeus > Enchytraeus crypticus. The sequence continues at coordinate 491,940 of CAJHZI010000904.1, read as the reverse complement.
TAACAGAGGTCTGCAGCAGAAACAACTGCAGCACGCTAATGCTGCAGACTTGGAACATCTGCTACGCTCTGTTAGAGATTATCAGGGACGGCTGCCTGTGGATGCTGATGGTAGGCATGGCAATGCCTTGAACCCTAGCCATGTAGCCTGGTACGAGCAGATGATTCGAAAACTGCAGAGTGATGCAGAGGCAACGGGAAGACGTTATAATAGAAAACCTGAGGGAATTGAGTTCTGTGAGTATGTCTAGAGTTGATTAAATTGTTTCAGTTAATTGTGTAAATATTGTTATGTTATTTTGTAAAGTGTAGTGGTTTGAAATAAATAAATAAATTCTATGAATGGCTACAGGTCAAAGTTGTATTCTGGCAAGACAGTCACGACTCTTTGCCAATCTCATTGGTTATTGAAAAAAATTAATAAATTTGTCACTTAATGGTGTGAATATTTAATTGTATTCGAATTAATAGAAGACTAATATTTTAATTGAATAATGTAAACTCTTACATTTTTTGTGTGTATATATATATATATATATATATATATATATATATATATATATATATATATACACTGTGAGTAAGAGGTACAAGTTTTTTATGAGTGCTTTATCTTCATTAGTAAACACCATTTTAAAATTTCAAGAAAAGCAGACTATGTTTGTAAAATCGTCTGTTATTTTTTACATTAAGCCGGCAGTGTCACAAGAACTAGATTTAAGATTAATACTTTTCTTCTTCTTTATAATTCTGAAGAGATTTTCAAAATTGGTTCACAAGTGTCAAAGTTGTGGACGAAATACTGCACACATGTTTTTTTTATGACTCACAGTGTGATTATATATATATATATATATATATATATATATATATATATATATATATATATATATATACATGTGTGTGTGTGTGTGTGTATATATTGTGATTTATTTAAAGAGTTTACTGAATGTACTTGGAAATAATTGAATTTATTTATAACTTTCATGTGCTATGTTTATGTTGATAGTGCTGGAGATCAGTTCAGTGAAGGCAGCATTCGACGAGAAGCATCGTGAATTTGCATCTACTGCTGCTCGCTTGGATTCTGTTTATAGCCATATTGACCAACAGCTGCTAAATAATCCCAGTCGGGATGCGCAGATAAATCAGCTACTCTCCAGATATCAGGTATATTTTATTCTATAAAATCCTGATGACCTTCTAAGCTGCCAATGTGTCTCAATGTATGATCTCCATTTTTAATCAACTGTATCGCATAGCTGTACTAGTCAGGAAATATTGCTTTTTGTCAGTTTGTAGCAGATGTATAGTTTACTCTTGTAGCTAATTTTTGTAGCTTTTGTTTGTAGCTATTGTTTGTTGCAGCTTTTTAGTAGCTTTCTTCCTAATCTTTCTGTCACTGTCACTATTCTAGGCTTCCAGTAGCTGCATCAATGGAAAGTTTGGCTCATCTATTGATAGCATGTAGTGTTATATTAAACTGGTAATTTTATTAGTTGAGATTAATTAAATTAATTATTGCGTGGCTAGTAATTGGAAAGATCTACTCATTTAATTTTAAATATTGAATGTAAAATATATAGACTCCTTTCTATGTTTGTATAGGGTCGGATAAACAAGCGCAGTGATGAAGAGAGTGTATTGAAGAGATCCATGCTGCTTAATGCTCGCATTGATGCCCTACGCTCTGAATATCAAAACAACCCAATGAAGGCAGGTTTTGATAGATCATACGTCAAAGATCATAATCGCTCTGGAATTTCCATGGCGCCACATTCTTCCTCCTCGTACATTGTGCCTGATCCCAACTCCGTCTCAGTGTCTTCTAACTCAAGGTCGGCAATGTCTGAAAACCCAATGCGTAGACCGCCGTTCGTTGGACCTGCTGCATCCACCAATAGGAACACAGTATATGTGCGAAGGGCTTCTGAGTGGACAGATGGGCGATCTCGTAGCAATCCACCAGCTAGTCAATCTAATAGAGGTAAGAATGATCTCGTAGCAATCCACCAGCTAGTCAATCTAACAGAGGTAAGAATGATCTCGTAGCAATCCACCAGCTAGTCAATCTAATAGAGGTAAGAATGATCTCGTAGCAATCCACCAGCTAGTCAATCCAATAGAGGTAAGGATCATCTCGTAGCAATCCACCATCTAGTCAATCTAATAGAGGTAAGGATCATCTCGTAGCAATCCACCAGCTAGTCAATCCAATAGAGGTATGGATCATCTCGTAGCAATCCACCAGCTAGTCAATCTAATAGAGGTAAGGATCATCTCGTAGCAATCCACCAGCTAGTCAATCTAATAGAGGTAAGGATCATCTCGTAGCAATCCACTAGCTAGTCAATCCAATAGAGGTAAGGATCATCTCGTAGCAATCCACCAGCTAGTCAATCCAATAGAGGTAAGGATCATCTCGTAGCAATCCACCAGCTAGTCAATCTAATAGAGGTAAGGATCATCTCGTAGCAATCCACCAGCTAGTCAATCCAATAGAGGTAAGGATCTTCTCGTAGCAATCCACCAGCTAGTCAATCTAATAGAGGTAAGGATCATCTCGTAATAATCCACTAGCTAGTCAATCTAATAGAGGTAAGGATCATCTCGTAGCAATCCACCAGCTAGTCAATCTAATAGAGGAGGTAAGGATCATCTCGTTACAATGCACCAGCTAGTCAATTCAAATAGATGTAGGATCATCAGGAGTACTTAAATGATTTTGAAACATATAATATCACCACCGCCCTCCCCAACTTTTTACGAATAGGGCGGTGATTCAGTGTGAGGGATTAGCGGGCATCTAAAAAAAGTTAGACAGAGTTGAGTTCAAGTACAAAATTGTGCATTTAAATTTCAGTTGCAATTAAATCTTTTTAAAAGTGATAAGAAAGTCTTCGTTGTGAGGATAATTTCATCACCAAAATATGAAATCTATGTGTATAGAACAATTTTATTAATTTGGCATCTTTTTTAGGATTTTTCTTTTTTGAGAAAATTTTTTACATTTAATATATACTTATTTTTCCCCGTGTTGTGTCCGGGTTGTTTGAAGAATTGACCAACTGGTGACTGCACGTGTCGTAGACGGCGACTAAAGCACTAAGATCCATACCAACGTCAGAAAGGGCATTTGGTTGGTGAGCGCCTAGGCTCCAGAAATAGCTACAAAAATTTAAAGGAATGGAAAAGTCTCAAATAGGGGATTGGTTGGTGGTGTGGTGTAGGACAGAGAGGATTTGAGACAGTCTATTTGTATCCTGACCCTAGTTAAACTGGGATTGAATGGAGGATGATGATGATGATGAATATATACTTATTTAATCGCAGGTGTATAGAGAATATAAATATTAAATATATTATCTTTAATGCGTTAACTAGATATATATATATATATATATATATATATATATATATATATATATATATATATATATATATATATATATATATATAAATCTGCAATCCAATCTCGCTGCCCGCTACCAAGGAATGGTAGCGGGCAGCGAGATTGGATTGCAGAAGTTAATGGCTAGGCTGAATGATACGGCCCTAAGATATGGCATGAAGATTAATATAAAAAAGACCAAGGTTATGAGAGTGTCCAATAATAAGGGTGAAGTTAATATCACAATAAATGGTACGAAATTGGAACAGGTAAGGAGTTTCAAATATTTGGGTCATACTATAACCGATGATGGGAAATGTGAGACAGAAATATGCAGTAGGATTGCACAAGCAAAAGAGGCCTTTGGTAGTAGAAAAGAACTATTAACAAAAAGTCTAAAGAAAGACACAAAATAAAGATAGTGAAAACTTTGGTTTGGACCACGCTATTGTATGGATGTGAAACATGGACCTTAAGGAAGGAAGATATTAGGAAACTGGAGGCATTGGAAATGTGGATTTGGAGAAGAATGGAGAGGATTAGCTGGACTCAAAAGGTTACAAATGAGGAAGTCCTGGAGAGAGTTGGCACAGATAGACAGTTGATAAATGTATTAAGAAATAGGAAGAAGAGATGGATAGGACACATTCTAAGGGGGGAAGGTCTATTAAAAGAGGTAATAGAAGGTAGAATGGAAGGAAAAAGAGGCAGGGGCAGGCCGAAATTAGGTATGTTAGATGATTTAAAGACCCACTCATATGTGGAAATGAAGAGGAAGGCGGAAGACAGAGAAGAGTGGAGGCATTATGTACCATGGACCTGCCAGTAGGCAGTGCACTAAGAGATATATATATATATATATATATATACATATATATATATATATATATATATACGTAAGCCTTAATATATGTAATATCTTTAATTTGTAAGAGATACGTGTATTAAGCGGTTATGCTATATTATAATGTTGCCTAGACTTGCTCTATATGTCTTAAAGTAATTTATTTTAAAAGATTTGAAAGCATTTTAAGCGTGAAGATGCATTTTTTGTAAGATATTTTCAAATTTGAAGTAGTAATTAAAACATATTAATATTTATATTCTCATTATCAAAAATATTTTGTGATAAAATACTTATTAAAAAATCATTATAGTAACTAGCTTATTTTATCTTTCCACTTCTTGAGCACCTATTTTTTTATTTTTAACTACATGTCACTTCTACACAATACCTTATGTCTCTCTTTATCGAGACAGCGGATCAGTATGTGCGGTGTTCAAATCCTGGGCTCGCCCGTCACTGACACCGCTTTTGAGTGAGGAAACTGACATTAACCTTAGCTTTTTATTATTGTTGCAGACAATGAGCCGTCACTGTTTGTGCCTCAAGTTCCTCCACTGGTATTTGCTCAGAGTTCTGCACGGCCTTACAACAGTTCTGTGAGCTCTAACTCTGAGCCGAATGGTAGACTACCTCAAGACGAGAAGTCTACTCTGCGCTATATGCCTCCATTTAGTGCTGCACCTGTGAAAGGAACAGTTAATGGCAGTTATGGTACAGGTTATGCAGTGGTAGGCGATGCCAAATCAGGCTTATATGCAAGTAGCGGTAATACCAATAGCAGTGCTAGTAGCAGTGGATTGAATCGACTTCAAAATCAGTCAGGTAATCAAAATTTGCAGCTAACTTCTACTGTAAGGGAAAAGTCTGCTGGTCAGAATCGAACTGCCTCAGAGAATGTACCCAAGAAAAATCAAAGTGGATTTAATGAAAATCAGAAATCAAATTACACCCCTATCGATATATATTCTGGGTCATCTACGGTTAAACAGACAAATCCTCCTGTAGCTGGTGATTACATCAGCAGACCTTCTCCCATAACTGTTATTTCAGAGCCGACCAATCACGCAACCCAATACAGACCTTTGTTTGCTTCCAAGACGGAAATAGCGAGCACTTATTTGAAGAAGCCGGGAAATGGTGGATTATCTGCTGCGACCAACCAGCCAGGGCAGAGGAATGATGTGGGTCGCTTTGTTTCACCAATCAAAGCTTTCCAGCGTCCATCGCTACCAGGACCCACCGCACTGGTCAGGCCAATGGTATCCAATCGTCCAGAGACCGATGAAAACCTTGCTGGTTCTGGAACCAAGAATAACATAATGAAAGATCAGATGTTCGTGAAGACCTCATCGAGTAGTTCACTATCATCTGATGTTTCCTATCAGAGAGATGGCACTGATAGATCATTTAATCCTAACTCTCAACTGGGCAAGTCTGTCGGTAGAGATGCTGGTTCAAGAAACAATCAGTATGGATATTCAGATAGAGGATATGGTTCTAGTAGTGCTTTGAGGTCTGGACCTGGAGAATGGAATGAGATCCCTTACAACATATCGCAGCAAAGAGGATGGGAGAAAGTTGAACATCTGCCGAGCGACCGAGTGGACGGGGTGAGTCAGCGAAACGACCTGGCGAGAATCCAGCGGGTGCCACGCCCTGTGCGTAGGAGGACATCAGGGGAAAGTGCGGATAACTCTATGCAAAGACCCACACAGTTCAAAGCAAACCATCAGCTCGATGTCAGTATAGATGAAGAACCTTCGAGTGATTTGATGGTAAGTAATAAGCCGATACCTGCAGCTGATAGAGGAAGAATTGGAGGTGCTTTTATTCCGCCTAACCCATATGTGATGCCACCAAAGTATGAAGTTGCTGGTGTAAATGCTACTTCGGCTTATGACTACAATACAAATCAGCGAGAACAATCGAAAGCTTACAGTCAAGAAGATAGAGATTCTTATGCTGATATCAGGAGAATCAGGGGTCAGAAAGTTGAAGAAATCTCTGGTGTAGAATATAACTCGTATAATGATCAGGCAGTTAGAGAGTACAATAAACCTAGCGAGAAACGACTTGATATAGGCGATTCAGTACAATATGACTTTAGTTCTAATAATAAAATTGTTCAGGCTGACGACTTCCGTAAAAAGCAAAGTCCTACTGTTGATGAGAATAGATATGATCAAACCTCGCGAGGTATTCCTGATTTTGATTCTAATAGCGAGGCGTCGAACAATATGAATTCTTCTGTTGCACCTCTGGATCTAACCATGAAGTCTCCTACTAGTGCTGATATTTTGCCAGATAACAGAGGCATTGAATCTCTTAGGCTATCACCTGTGGAAATTGTATCCGATGTGCAAGATGAGCAAATTAAATCCCCGTTTAAGTCAGCATCATCATTATCAACAAATGCTTTGATGACTTCTAATAATAGAAAAGAAGAAAACTCTAACCGTTCACCAGTGAAACATTGGAACAATTCTGCCGATGACTCTGCTGCTCCTGATGCTTTCTTTACTAATTCAATTAAAGACCATAACAAGATAGCAATTGAAACTGAATCTGATAGAGTTTCTGCTGGAGATGTAATAGATATGTCGAGTTCAGAAGATGTTGATGATGTTGATAAGATAGAAGCAGTTAGAGAAGGAGAGCCGGAGTATACTTCTACTTATCCTACTCATATTACTAAGAATCCAAACCTGGTTGGGATACTGAAGCGAAGGCCAAAGGACGAAGACGGAATGGAAAGAAGAAGCAGAAGAAGATTAAAGTTTGATCCGTTTGCTCTATTGCTCGATGCTTCTCTTGAGGGAGATATGACTCTACTTGCTAAAGCGATTGCTGAGGTAAATCTCTTTTGAATTTATCTCTTATCTTTGTAATTTATCTATTCCCTTTGCAATTTATTTCCTATGTTATTTTAAATTTGTTTTTATAATATTTTTATATTTTTCTCATTAAGGTATAACATGGTTGTTTGTTTTATATAATTTTAAATCTTTTTGTAATTGAAAGTCTGAAGTTTACGAATATCCTGCCTCACTCTGCTGCTAGTTAGATTTCTCTTCTATTTGCTAATGATTTATGTCTTGTGAATTGATGATGCATGTAACTGCAATTGTAACTGTAGAATATAGATTGCTTGCTCTCTATCAGTGATATTCAATGTGATATACTGTATTCTAAATTTCTAACAATGGACTGCTGTTAAGGAACTAACTAGGCAATTTTTATTATACATAGTTCATTATTTCATGTGTGATTTTTGCTTTTCTTTTTTTCATATATTTTAAAGTGATCTATGTTTTGTTTTTTATAGGTAGCTGATCCTAGTGCTCCCAATGACGAGGGAATTACTGCGCTGCACAACGCTATATGCGCAGGGCACTACAACGTTGTGCAATTCTTGGTGACGCACGGGTGTGATGTAAACGCTCCCGACACTGACGGATGGTTCTTTTTCTACTTTTATTTGATTTGTTTCCTCAAATAAATGAAATCTGTCAACTTGGCAGACATTTGTGCATTGACTGATTGCTTACATTGCTTAACTAATATTCATTGAATATATGATGTACTCTCTCTCTCTAGTTTTCTGCCAAAGACAGGTCCAAGGTACATATTCCTACTCACATACTGCTTTCACTCTCCATAAAGAGCACATTATGCTATATATTAATTTATATAAATGTAGACAAGATTTTAAAATTAGATCAATGTAGAGATCTAGCAAAACTACTTCTCTCAGTACATGTGGATTTAGTATGATGTCTGAATATGCACTGCAAAAGTTATTGACTTGCTGCCTGGATACAAATATAAACTAAAATAATAACTTCAAATTTTATTTACCAAATTTTCTTGCAGCTATTGTGCGTAGTTACTAGAATGAATTCTTACAATAAACCTAAATATTAATTATATTGCTTAAGTAAACTCATTATATTACTAAAGACAAAATATCTAAAATATATTTAATTTATAGTTAATGAAAACTTATCTAAAATAAGTAACATTTAGTTTTGAAAACATATTTATGATAACGTTAATTCTTTCCTTTGTAAATAAATCATCATCATCTTCTCTTAAATCCCAGTTTAACCAGGGTCGGGATACGAATAGACTTACTCCAGTCCTCCCTGTTCCACACCATTTCATCAGTCAATCCTCTATTTCCCGGGCACTGAGAGACGGTTGGTCTATTTTTCAAGCAACCAGGACACAACACAGGAAAAACTTTGTTTCCTTTGTAAATAAAGTGCCTAAAAATGCCATATATTACGTGTCTTTACTCTGTAGGCGACCACTACACTGCGCAGCTTCGTGCAACAATCTGGCGATGGCGCGTCTGCTCGTAGAGAACGGGGCGTGCGTGTTCGCTGCGACAGTTAACGACGAGGAGACGGCTGCTGAGAAGTGTGAGGAGGATGAGATGGGTTACGAGGGCTGCTCGAAATATCTCAAGGGTTTGTATAACCGATGAATCATGTTATCTCTCTCTAGTGTTCTAATGTGTGATATTTTTGTGGCATGGGTTATTTAGTATATTTGATTAGATGTTTAAGATGCATTGCTAACGAAGGCGTGGTTTACGCTGTGTATGTGATTAGATATTGAAGAGAACCTGGGCGTGGCTAATGAAGGCGTGGTTTATGTGATTAGATATTGAAGAGAACCTTGGTGTGGCTAATGAAGGCGTGGTTTATGCTGTGCATGTGATTAGATATTGAAGAGAACCTGGGCGTGACTAATGAAGGCGTGGTTTATGCTGTGTAAGTGATTAGATATTGAAAAGAACCTGGGCGTGACTAATGAAGGCGTGGTTTATGCTGTGTATGTGATAAGATATTGAAGAGAACCTGGGCGTGACTAATGAAGGCGTGGTTTACGCTGTGTACGACTACGAGGCCTCGCAGGATGATGAGCTGTCACTACTGAGGGGGGAGAGGCTGAGCGTGCTGAGGCGGGGAGACGAGAAGGAAATGGAGTGGTGGTGGGCGCGTAAGACCGGCAGTCACCCCAGTGAGGGCTACGTGGCCAGGAACCTGCTCGCTGTGAGTATACGAGTGTTTAAAGACAATTTAAAGCTTTTAGAGGAATTAAAATTTGGTATTGTTATTAACCAGTTCAGATATTAATAGAAATGTGTATAAAAAGCTAAGGTTAACGTCAGTTTCCTCACTCGAACGCGATGTCAGTGACGGGCGAGCCCAGGATTTGAATCTCGCACATGCTTATCCGCGGTCGAGTATCCTACCGACATTGCCACTGGCTCCAGCCAGTGGCAATTAAAAGCTTTAAGAGGAATAAGAATTTAGCATCATTGTTAACCAGTTCAGATATTAATAGAATTTTGTTTAAAGATCAGGAATTTAGTCATTTAATCACCGTAATTCAGTTATTGGATGAAGACTCTAGCTGTGAAAAATACGTGAATTACGAAATTGATACAATATTTGGCAGTAAAGATAATAGTTGTATTTTAAGTATTTTATTTTATTTTATTGATAGGGATTTTTCAAATCCTAGGCCCTAAATGATCAATTTGAGAATGAATTGACTTGAGGACCTGTGCTCATTGGGTCACTCTGGTACATAGGTGCCCCTATTATCTATTATAATCCATGTTCATGTATCGCTATATGATAGAATAAAATGGTAAGTGTGGCTGTGAATTAACCCGATGGATTAAGGACATTTGTATATTTCTAGTACTATAGAATGCGATCGCTACTGATTAGATCAAATATTTTCTTAGTTTTTCAATTGTCTTAGTTCATTGTCGATAGACCTTTGTATTGTTTATTCTCTTTATTGAGCTACATGTGACGTCTCTGTGTCCAGAGTGAGTTAAGACAAGTGGCACCATATTATACGCTAATTTCCATCTTAGTTTTGCATGTTATGCTAGCCAAAGTTAATCAACCGCTCAGCGACATGTAAAACTTCATGTGTGTTTTATCGTACTACAATACTCCTTGTATATTTATTGTGGTTTTTAGCTTACTTAATATTCCAATGTTTTCTCTGTGTTTCAGATGTATCCATTGCATTCTAGTTAACTTGGAATACTTACTTCATGAAACATATCACTGTCTATACAAGCTTCACAGTTGTTAACCGCTCTTATTCCAGGAGTGTCATTCTCAAAATTTGTTTTTATTTTCTATCTGTTACTGTTGATAACATTAAATATTACCATAGTAGAACACTGAAAAGTTAAAAGCCGTCATGGACGTGTTTAGCGTTTACGTAGATTTGGAGATTTTGTTGAAGTTATAAGGCAGATTGAAAAATTAAGGAATTCACTGCTGCAAGAGTTCTGTGCCAATTTCGATACAGTTTAAGCGAAGAATGGAAACATTTTCTTTTCGATATAGTATAATTAATATGACGAGCTGTAATGTTACTGTTCGACGTCTGTATCTAATGTTTTCTGTATAAACGCTGACCATAATTAACTGAACCTTGTGACTCGTTGATTAAAGCATCTGCATTGTCGTCTGTTTATCTTCGATTCAACCTCGTTACACGTTGATGGCGCCTTTAAAATCACCATTGCATTAGTCTTTAACTGCTGGTGCATTGCCATGATGCTGTTACGCTTAGTATTTGCGATTGTTAGTGTTTGAGCTCAGATAAATTGTAGAAATTATTATTATTTTAATAATTAATTTTAGAACGATGAACTGTGCATGTTTATAATTTAGTAGCTGTGTATGAGGTTCTAACATTTGTTCAGAAGCATAATATTCTGTGATGTTATAGCTCTGTGCGTTTCAGTTAGCGTTAAATGTATAAGCAGCTATTTCAGAGTGTGTTAAGAATGTTCAGTTTTATATCTGTTAAGGACTATTATCTCTGTGCTATATCCGCGCCACTACTGAATAGACCAACCGTACAATGGACGTGTCTTAGGGGCGACTAAGCAAGAATTATAGAAGGCTGTTGGCGCCTCAGATGCCATATTTGTTCAAAATAGAGGCTATATATTAAGTAGACTTAGCCTGCACCAAAACTCATTATGACAGAATCAACTTGTTAATTAATGGAGTGCTCTTGTTGAGTGCTAAGGTCGACTTTGAGATTAATATGTACCTTTGATTTGCCTCTGGCAAGCAACAAAGAAAGAAAATTTCTATTGAATATGTTTTATTGTAATATTAAACTAATCCGCTTTGCCATATTATCGACAGAGAAGATGAGTTAAATATTAAAAATTCCTTGGGGAAAGAATTCTCTTAAGTACTTAGTATATTATATTATTTTAGTACAAGTCCCGTCAATGCATTTCGCTCTTGTTTGCAATAATTATATCCACTTATGAATTGGTGGAATCTCCTCAAAGTGTTGCTTTCTTTTATCAAACACATTTGTAGCTGTCATGCATTTAGATTCAGTTCTGAAGTGGGCTATGCTCATCTTTGCTCGTTTTTGAGATGCACCAAATACTAACATTCTAGAAAAAGGTAGTATATATACTTGTTCACATACAGCACATGCACTTATACTCATCGCATGATTGCTTTGATGTATACCGCTAAAAATTTTATGTTGGCATTGTAGTTTCGTTTTTTGTCATGAAGCATTCTATCTGCCTTCTGGATATTGCCATGCATTGCAATATTTAAGATTGCATAAACATGCCTATTCAATCGTAGTTATTCGCTCAAGTAACTAAACTATGATTACCTTGAGTACTGTAGCTGTGATGAAACAGTGATTGCGCCTAATGCTTATCAGTTTGTAATTCAGTACATAAATTATATTTTTTATTGGAAGATAACTATATTAAATTTTATCATGACAGAGAGTGTCTATTCAAGTTGATTGACTAAAGTTGAGGTTTCTAGTTCAGTTTACTGTCTATCTGAATGAAGAAGACTGGTTTCAAGTTCTTCTTTTCTTTTACTTTTAAGTGTAGAAAAAATTAAGTAATGTTGATTTTTTAGCTTTAAGCTATTATGGTACAAAATGGCGATTTGATGTTAAACAATATGTTATGAAACTTTAACAGAGTACTCAATTTATTCTGCTATACCATATAGTACTGTTGAACTGCAGACTAGTCATCGTGTGCAAACTAGAGTAGAATACTGTGCAGCAATCGTTTGTAGCTCTATGCTTGCTAAAGGACTCAAATGGACTAATGGCATGACCAAGTAGTGAACTCTGGGCAGTACAAACAAATACTGCTCTACTGCCACTGTGCCACTGAGTTAATTAGTAGTGAGTATAAATGTAGCGTACGTTATATCATTTTTGCATCGTTAATATGCGCATTTATGTATTGCTGTACCTGTCTTTCATATTATCATATCATGTTAATTTGATGTTTGAAATTAATCAGAGCTGTATAACAACAGTATTGCAGTATAAAATCTTAAACTATAGTGAAAGCTTGATGTGTGTTAATTTGCTATTTGTGTCTGTTATCGACTTATCGTTCGATTATACATGTATAATATAAACGATTTACTACTTTGTATTGGATTTATGAATTGCGTCTGAACTCCTCGTGTTGTTTCCGGGCCTCTACAGAATAGACTAACTGTAAGATGTAAGAGTTGTAAGAGGCGACTAAGCAAAAACTGAGGAAGGCAATGAGAAACAATCTCAAAAGATGTATTTTTGTAGATAAAAGCTACGGTGAAGTTTGATACAAGGTTATTCTTTATGACTGAATCAACTTCTTGACTACTAAAATTCACTTAAATGAGGATGAATTCAGGCTCTGAATAGGATGTGCCTTGGACCTGCCAAACGGCATAACATCAGAGAGAGGAGAATCGATTTATATTGTGGTGATTATAAAGATTTGTCCAGTTTTGGCAAGTTTTAAGTAAAACTGTACTTCTACTCTATAGATCAACAATTATTGGTGTATAGAGCACTTAATGATTGATTGAATCGATTAATTCACTTTTATTCTGTCACATATCACTTATTCATTTACGTGCATATTCTTGTGAGAAATTTAGCTTATTGATGTCCCTGTGACAGTGTGTGAGCGTCTTGGTCCTGAAAGCATAATGTCATGACTCTAGCCTCATCTAATTTCATATCATATTGTACTGATATGAAATTAACATGATATGAACATAGTTATTGACGGTGGTCAGCTAGATAAGATGTTTATCATCTTCCCTGACGGCCGTTGTTCTAGTTTTTACAGACTGGTTGATACCCTGTGTTTTTGGGAATTTTTTAAAATTTTATTTCTTTTAAATGTTTATTTATGTTTGTATTTGTCAGTTATTTGGTGTTGATGTTGAAATAAACACATATCTCTCGCTTGTACTGTCATATGTATTGTAGTTACTTCATTGTGTTGTAAATGTTATGTATGAATTTGTATTGCAGATGATTGTATTGTAAAATAATTACATAAATGTATGTACCATATTTTATAGTTTAAAAGCTGTTTATGTATCGAGGTATCAACAATTGTTCTGTAACATAGTCCTTATAGCTCAATCTTTATTGTATGTAGCATTGTAGTATTTTGTATTTTGTTGATTGATAGCTTGGTTTTTATAATAATGAAGGAATTTAGTAAATTAATAATTGTTACAATTGAGATTATTGCTGCATATCGACTTTTGTATTATTTTTGGTCTGGGATTTTTAAATCATACCTGTAGTGGAACCAATCTCTAAGGACGTCTTTACAGCTGATTCATTTTCCTCTGTATCACTTTAAGCTTCTTTGTCATGTACAGCTCAATTTGTTAGTTAGCACAGATTCTTGACAAATATTTATTATTCTGATTCTCTCTGTGTCAACCATTCTAACATTTGAAGCATGTATATAGCCTTCTCTGGTTGACTTTCTTCATATTTTTCGCTTTTCTTCCCAGTTATGGAAAATAATTTATTCAAATTGTATAAAGCATGAATTATTTGTCGCTTACCATATAAGTTATTAACTTTCTCTTATCTGTATGTAAATTATTCTCTTGCAATGTTCAAATAAGAAAATTGCTATGGTAATTATACTAATAATTGGAATTATTAGTATTAGTATTTAAATTATTACAGTAGATGTTGAAATTACTTTAACCAATACTCTAATAATGCATTATATGATTTAAGTTTAAAATTTTGTATGATTATAATTGAGTCTCCCATAAACAAACTTTGGCAGTAATAGTATGTATACATTACATATTTGTAAAGTTTTACAATAGAAGAAATAGGGGGTTTAAAAAGATAATATTTGAAATTTATGGTTATTTTCTTTCAACTTCAATTAGAATTCTATTACAATCTTGCATCAGCTCTGTAAGAAAATTGTATAAATCTAGTTATCCCTTTTAAGATATTACTATATCAATTTTCATTTACAAAATTAACCAAATTCTTTTATTTTGATTTGCATCTCTGATATAATCTGCTGAACATATTTTAAATATACTAACTGTTCCCAACTATTCAGTAAAGTAGACGATATCATTTGTATTCTGCCCTCTGATTGGTCCCCTGGTATCGATCCTGCAGGTAGTCAGTGGCCCTGGCAATGGTCATTTTTTAACTATGTTTATGAAACATCAGGTCTTTACGATAACAGGTTTTGTTTGATAATACTAAAATAATTTAATCCAACTTACTTCCTTTCATACACGGTGTGAAATATTTACCGTTAAAATTTCATCAAAAATATTTTGTATTTTTACATTGCTTTTAATTGTTTGCTCTAGTAGGGTCATCTCTTGTCTGCGTTTTCAAAACTGACGCTAAACACTCAATATAATAATTATTTGATGTCCCTAGTTGATAAAGGTTAATTGCTTACTATGTCGTATGAAATTCGCTTAACATGACTTCTTGTTTGATTACTGGAATTTAAATATGTTGTTGTTAGTGTGCCTTTAATTTACACTCAAGTGAATGAGTTAGATGATTGCTGAATGCTATCATTGCGCCTAATTGTACTTTTTTGCATCGTAACGTCTTCGGAAGATGATGCATCGTTACTGCGTCATATTCCGTCTTTTGAAGATGCCTTCGGAGCCAATGTCAGCATTACACTATTTATAGTCAGACATTACAATATCTAGAACTAGACATTACACTATCTATAGCTAGACGTTACACTATCTATAGCTAGACGTTACACTATCTATAGCTAGACGTTACACTATCTATAACTAGACGTTACACTATCTATAGCTAGACGTTACACTATCTATGGCTAGACGTTACACTATCTATAGCTAGATTCTGGATCTATGCATCCTACTAAATTGTAAAACATAGTTTAGCGTCAGTTGTCCTATGATATCAGTGACGGAATAGCCTGGAGTTCGAACCCTGTACCTACTGATCGTCATTCGGAAGCTTATCTAATCCTGATAGTTATGTACTATTTAACTGAGTTGAGGACGTGTTGTTGTTGTTGTTGTTAATTTGTATTCGGTGCGATATCGTGAACTGTTAGACATCTAGATGCACATATCAGACGTCTCCATGTGTATTTGATTATTTCTAATTTCATTTAATCGCATACATTTATATAGATAACTGTAGATTTTCTATTTAATGTAAACGCATTTTTGTATTCTCGAGCATTTCTTTATATCCGCTAATTGAAAATAGCTAGATACACGTATATAATCTGCCTTTGTATCTTTCGACATGCTTTCAAACATTTTTATCGATTAAAGTAATTTAACAAGCTTTTAAGAAGTATTTTATCTTTAGTCTATCGGTAGATTCGATTATTCTTAATGAACCTCTAATACACTCTACTCCTAGTGCTGATCTATTTAAGTGAACCACTGATAAACTCCACTCCTAGTGCTGATGTATTTAGTTTAACCACTGATATACTCCACTCCTAGTGCTGATGTATTTAGTTTAACCACTGATATACTCCACTCCTAGTGCTGATGTATTTAGTTTAACCACTGATATACTCCACTCCTAGTGCTGATGTATTTAAGTGAACCTCTAATACACTCTGCTCCTAGTGCTGATGTATTTAAGTGAACCACTGATGCACTCTGCTCCTAGTGCTGGTGTATTTAAGTGAACCACTGATACACTCTGCTCCTAGTGCTGATGTATTTAAGTGAACCTGTAATGCACTCTGCTCCTAGTGCTGATGTATTTAAGTGAACCACTGATACACTCTGCTCCTAGTGCTGATGTATTTAAGTGAACCTCTAATGCACTCTGCTCCTAGTGCTGATGTATTTAAGTGAACCACTGATACACTCTGCTCCTAGTGCTGATGTATTTAAGTGAACCTCTAATGCACTCTGCTCCTAGTGCTGATGTATTTAAGTGAACCACTGATACACTCTGCTCCTAGTGCTGATGTATTTAAGTGAACCTGTATTGCACTCTGCTCCTAGTGCTGATGTATTTAAGTGAACCACTGATGCACACTGCTCCTAGTGCTGGTGTATTTAAGTGAACCACTGATGCACACTGCTCCTAGTGCTGGTGTATTTAAGTGAACCACTGATGCACTCTGCTCCTAGTGCTGGTGTATTTAAGTGAATATAATTTATTATCACTGAGAAACTTCTTCCAGAGCCTCGCAAGTCATATTAAGGAACTACCACGCACGTTGTTTAACGTTGGTTTCATTACCTGTAGGTTTCTTAGTGACGGATGGATACGCCTTGAGCTCAAACCGATCAATAAAATATTATTGATTTGGCACTGAAACAATCGTAAGTGGCGAAAAGCAATGGAAAGCAAACGTTGTTATAGATACCGTATTTGTTGATGCTATTGCTTCAGTTAAAAAAATCTCTATTTTATTTTAGCTCATAAGACTTATATACAATGTATACTTAGTACCATAGGACAGTACCAGCGCTATACAAATGTCTCAAAATTAGTGCCAGCTTAGGTTCCGAGCCTGGTTCTACATTAGACGTCTCTAGCGCAATGGGAAGGCGACGTTAAATTTGATTTCTGATATTTTTTCTGACAATGAGAGTCACAACGCTACAAAGTTAGTTTTAGTTAGCTATTATAACTACACTGATATTGCTAGACATATGTGCGAGTTATGGTAGTACTTGATGTTGGAGTGGATACTCTGCTAAGCTCTTCTGCTGAAGTCGTAGCTAAGAAAACTCAGCTTACCCACTTTACGAAATGCGTAGTTCAAAAATCTACCGATACTCAATTTACTGATTAAAAGTAGATAAAAAATTGTAAATATATAAATACATAAATACGTATGTACATAAATATGTAAATAAATAAATACGTAAATACAAAGTATGTAAATACATAAATATATAAATACATGTAAAATATAAACTTTATTAACTGCATTTTTAGTAAGTATAATACGAAATTGAGATGAGAGAGATAAAAAGTTTGGAATTTTATAGTAATATCAATTTCAAATACTACTAAGATACGATAATACCACTCCATACCTTTCGATACAATACGGTGCTATTGCATACCATACCGTACCATATAAAATGCATTGGCTGAAGCCAGTGGCAATGTCGGTAAGATATTCGATCGCGGAGCAGTATGCGAGTGGTTCAAATCTTGTGCTCGCTCGTCACTGATATCGCTCTCGAGTGAGGAAACTAATGTAAACATTAGCTTTACCAGCTTTTTTCATATTACTAGTATGTAGTACAAAAGTATATAGTAACATGCAAATTTTACTTATCTTCAAAATCATCATCACCTTCCATTAAACCCCAGTTCATCCAGGGTCGGGAACTTATCATCAAAATAATTAAAAATAATTAATTTTATTAGTATGAAATAATTTGTTGTATCTAATTGCTCAGTGATGTGAAGTTATGTGAAGAGAGATAGAAAAAGGTAAAAAAAACTGAATACATTACTTAATGCAGTGCGGATAGTTTTAATTGAAATAGCCTATCCATAAACTTCCATTAATAAACACATTCTGATGGACATCGTTTAGAATATCCTAAAATATTAAATATTTCGCCAGACAATTATGCGAAAATTATAATTATATCGTGTGTTATTTTCAAGTTATTCTGTTTCAATTTGCTACATGACAGTTGAAATCCCATTTTAAAGAAAATTCTACACATTAAGAAGGATGTTACACATCTATGGCTTGTTTTAATTAGTTTTTACAAAATTTGAAGATTGATAGAAGTACGGATTGATTTATTGATTAATTAATTATTGCAATGATTGCTATAAGAGCATTCAATGTTTGAATGCTTTTCAAATTCCAGCAAAAGATTTTGCTACAAAAATTGCAAATAAAGACATTCCAGCTACTATTATAAATATTATCTTAAAATATTTCGTAACATTTCTCAAGGTACAACTTAGTAGCTTAATAGTAATAACAATAAAGATTTAACGTCCGTTTCCTCATGCGAGAATGAAGGCAGGGATGTCCCCCATCACACATCATATACTGTATAAATAGATTCACCGAAACGATTAAAGAACATGTGCAGAATGTTTATAGCAAAAGTGAAGCAAATGTCTATATTGTTAATGGTTAATTTTAATGCAAGAGAAATTTTTAATTCTAGTTTAGTATATTTAAGAGCTAACCCGTTTTTCTATTAATTTTGTTCATTTTTTTCATTTATTGTTTTGCTCTTACTGTAATGTATTCGGCTGGAGCCAGTGGCGATGTCGGTAAGATATTCGATCGCGGATCAGAATGTGCGGGGTTCAAAATCCTGTGCTCGTCCGTCACTGACATCGCTTTCGGGTGAGGAAAGTGATGTTAACAATGCATTAACTTTTTCTAGTGGTCACGTGACAATATAGACTCTTTCTATAGTGGTTTTCCAAAAACACAACTCCGATGTGGAATTTCAGGCCTACTAGCAGTCTTCTGTCTCTCTCACTCTTTTAACCAATAAACTCATATTCAATCACAAAGAATATGATTTTGTACAACCTTTCATCTGAGAAAATACAGTTTCTGAGTGGTATTACATTTTCTTTCTCATATTCTACTTAATCGCCTCTTGCGACATAAGCAGTATACTTCATGTCCATTCTACCAAGAATTGATATGGTCAAGTTATGTACTAATTTTTATGAATCTGGAGAAGTCTAATGTGCAATTTAAAACATTTGATGTTACGGACGGCTTTGCATTTATTCCACTTTTAAGTAATTCAGTACAAGCAATGTCATTACGTCATTAATATTTGCACGCTCCACCCCTCCCAGCTTAAACTTTTTACTTTCCCTCGACCTTTTGTGCATTTCAGTTCCACTCAGTTTATCAGAGGCTCTCGTGAATAAAGTATGAAACAAGTGTTAGCACTTACCAGGTTGTAAGAGTCAAAATGTTGCGAGTGATTTAACAAGAATACCGCAGACGAAGCCACGGAATGAAATAAAGGTATCGGTCTAATTAAAAATTAAAATTGTTCATTACTTTAGGCCTAATATTAAATTGTGACAATTATATTTGCAAAACTCCTGCAAAACTTTCATACGAAGGTAGTTACTTATAAGTTAGACCATCCTACGTTAGAGGAGCTAAACACAACAATTGAAAAAACCTATAAACCTATGAATGAACTACTCAAATAACGATGAACAAAATAGTAACTACGGATGTTTCGACAATAAAGACTTAAAAGTATTAGTTTTCTTTTTTTTCTTTCAACAACTGGTATGTTAAACAGAAGAAGTCATTCAATTGTAGTCGATTCATGTTACGTTAGAAATGCGAGATGAAGCATAATTGAGGTTGTATAGCACGAAAATCTAATCTTAGAAATGACATAAAAGAATCCCACCAACATAATACACGAACAATGTCAACAACAACAGCAACAATGTGATTTTGATCGCTACTGTTGTTCATGACAACACAGGGTACTATGAAACCAATTTCTAACTGATAAGAAAAGCACAGTGTCCAACGTATAATGTTACTAATTTTCGAGCTTCGTAATAATTAGGGAGCGGATTCCTCGCTACCAATATATTTAGACTTGAAAGCGTCGTTTCTGCAATACACGTTGTAAGTGTAAATCAGCACGGCTGCAGCCTATGCATTTATGTGACAGTTCATTGTTATCTGCTGAGCATTAGAGAACTGAAGTCATTGCTGCAACCACCTGCAAGACAACTTAGTTAGATATCCTGCAGATCTTGAACACAAGGGATAACTACCTCAGAGATGGCTTCAGTCGATCCATATGCTCCACCTTACACCCCCTTCTTTGGGGCCATGGGCGCAGCTTCTGCCATGGTATTCAGTGGTAAATATCTGCCTCTACTGTTGTGTTTGTTTATAAGTAAGAACTTCCTTTTAACGAGCCGGTAATCCCTATTCGGGGTCGACACGGAGGAGACTAGATAGGAACATTAAGGTCGGTTATCCATCAGCCTGATATCACCAAGTGTACACGATAGGGTTTTTCTTCTAATATTAATTTGTTTTTATTTTTAGAATCTTTTTTGCTTGTAAATAATTAATCGACACTTAATAGTATTATACGCTTTTCAATTAAATTAAATACCTAACCGTATGATAGGCCTTGTCGAGGTCGATCAGCTTAGCTCAATCTAGTACATGTATATTAACAAAAAATAAATAAATTATAATAAATATATCGTCAAGTACACTATACTAATATATATATATATATATATATATATATATATATATATATATATATATATATATATACTGTACATAGGGCCTATTACATATATTATACATTATACATGTATATATACATTATATATCCTGTCAGTTATATATACACTGTGAGTCATAAAAAAACATGTGCGCAGTATTTCATCCATAACTTTGACATTGGTGAACCGATTTTGAAAATTGTTTCAGAATTATAAAGTAGAAGAAAAGTATCAATCTTAAATCTAGTTTTTGTGACAATTCCGATATATTTTAAACAATAACAGACGATTTTACAAACATAGTCTGTCTTTGTTTAAATTTTAAAATGATGTTTACTAAAGCAGATTAAGAGTTCACAAAAACTTGTACCTCTTAAAGGGTTGTGGCTCACATTGGTTGATTGCCGAATTTCCAACAAAAAACTGGATTCTGGGAGGGCCAGATTGCTTATTAAAGAAATTACACCGAAAAGAAGAAAATAAATAACGTGGACGAGTTGAAGCAACGCCTGGTGGACGTTTGGCAAGACATGAAGCAATCTGTCATTGATAAAGCAATAGATGAGTGGCGCAAGCGTCTCCGAGCTTGTATTCCAGCTAAAGGAGGGCACTTTGAGCATAATTAAGCTTTGACAGTTGACAGTAGCAGTATAATACTGCTTGTTTCGTTTTTTGTTAAGCCACGGATTTGTAAACATTCTGTAGCGATTGATTTACTTAAACTGAACATTTTCAGTCGCGCATATTTTCAAGCACTGCTTCAACGCAAAAATAATAATTAACAGAGTCACTTAACGTTATTTTATAGCAAATGTGTTCCTGATTATACCTATGCAAAATTTAAAAAATCGGTTCACTAATACCAAAGTTATGGGCGAATATATGTAATATCTTTTTGTGTGTATATATATATATATATATATAGATATGTATAGTTAATATTATATGTATGTATATATGTATATAATATATATATATATATATTATATATATATATATATATCTATATATATATATATATATATATATATATATATATGTATATATATATACGATCAGTCTAACACCATGCAGACATACAGATTTCATAATAAGCGTTTAGACGAATACATAAATTGCGGGTCAAACCATTGAAGTAAAGTACTAATAGCGCCTAGATTATAATTAGAAAATAATACAATTAATTATGCCATAAACTATACTATACTTTCAGGCCCATTTCCTCCTTCCACTCCATGACTGTTAGTAATCGTTACCTTTTGATGGCACACCAATTGAAGCCAGCGCCGATTTAAGAATATCGTTCCATCACCCTGGGATTTTTTCATTCCAAGCTGTCAACACTCGGTCTTCCAGGGTGGTCACTCAACCATATACTAACCGAGGCCTACTTAACTTCCATTATTGACGCGCAACTGAAGCAAGTGCGCTAACTGTCCCGTCGCTAACTGTAGATTGATAAATCAGTATCTCATTGATTTACTACTGATCCGACTAATTGATTGATTGACAGCTCTAGGAGCCGCCTATGGGACCGCTAAATCAGGATGCGGTATATCAGCCATGGCCGTCATGAGGCCAGAGCTCATCATGAAATCCATTATACCGGTCGTCATGGCCGGGATCGTCGCTATATACGGCCTGGTCGTGGGCGCCCTGATAGCAAACGGGCTAACTGCAGCACCAACATACGACATGTTCAAGTAGGTCACCCTGTTCTAATTCTATATACAGTAGAGCTTAGATCAGTTGATTCATTCTGTGTGTTCTAGTGGGTCCTCCTACTTCATATAGTTATCGATTTAGAATTACTTTTATTACGCAGAAAGTCCTAATACGGTTCTATAGGCGAGAAAGAGAGAGAGAGAGAGAGAGAGAGAGAGAGAGAGAGAGAGAGAGCGAGAGAGGAGAGAGAGAGAGCGAGAGAAAGAATCGGATTTTGTGAAGAAATACGATATGAGTATAAAAAACATCGTCGAATAAGGAGCATTATATCAAGAATAGATATCATAAATATTTCTGTCCGATGTTTTGGCTAGTATCAAAAATGTATGTATTTAAAAGTATCCCACAAAAGTGTATTTTAAAATGTATCCGAAACGACTTCAATCGTTTTATATTATAAACGTTTGGTTTTTAAATGAGTAATTATAAATGATGGTAAGAAATAGATATTGCTCAAAGGACTTGCAGACCCACTGCAAAGGTAACAGCACTATATAATTATAATAAACTAATACTAGATTGATAATCGTCTATCTATGATCACCTTCCACAATTGTCTACAAGTGCAGCTGCAACAAACTACACATCGCAAACTAAACTACACTTCTATCTGTTATTTCTCGCAGGAGCTTCATGGATCTGGGCGCAGGATTGAGCGTGGGACTGTCTGGATTAGCAGCCGGGTACGCTATCGGTATAGCCGGAGACGCAGGGGTGAGAGGCACGGCTCAGCAGCCCAAGCTGTTTGTAGGCATGATCCTCATACTAATCTTCGCTGAGGTGCTCGGCTTGTACGGGCTCATCATCGCTCTCATTATGTCCACTAAGAGCGGATAACTCTTCTGCTACAGTTGTACTTCTTATGAAATTAAATTGCAGTTTTAAATTTTAATTAGAGTGAACTAATATCTGGGCAGGTCGGATCACTACGTGTATAGACTAAATGTGTAGATGGTGTCTAAGAGAAATTCTAAACGTTAATTTTGAAAAAGAAAAGTGAGACAAAGCAGCGTAGTGAAGATACACTTATCACTGAAATTTATTTTTGAAGAAGGCCTTGAATGACGTTTATACACTATGATACTATACACGAGCAGAATATGCTACTTATTCGCTTATTTTTCATCATCTTAAGACATAGATATAAATCACAAATCAAATGTATGGTTACTGTTTTCAAGACTAATTGTACTGGTTCTTCTTATTCATAAGAAAATAACTGAAGTTCTTGTAATTATGCATCGCAACTTAAACTACTATTATTAATATTAGCTTATGTGTTATACCAACGTCAGACAGGATATTCAGCAGTTGTGAGCGCCTAGGTGTCAAAAATTGTTACAAAATTTCAAAATGCTTAGTCTAACGCCAAGGTTCACATTCATATTTACTCGCGCTAGCTAAAGAGTAGTTAACTGATCAAGTTAGTCCAATACATATGCTGCAAAACTCCGAAAAACAGTATTATAGGTTTTAGTAGAAAAATTTAGAGCCTGAAACAATTTTCCATTAATGTCTTACCAGCAGTAGGCCAATACGATTGGTCTATTCTGTAATTACATGGAGGTCCAGAGGGCAAATTACAGATTATAATTTAGATTTCAAATCCCCGTGTTGTGTCCGGGTTGTTTGAAGAATTGATCAACGTGTCGTAGAAGGCGACTAAAGCACTAAGATCCACATCAACGTCAGAAAGGGCATTCCGTTGGAAAGCGCCTAGGCTCCAGAAATTGCTACAAAAATGTAAACGAATGGAAAAGCCTCAAATAGAGGATTGACTGATGATGTGATGTAGGACAGAAAGACTTTGAGACAGTCTATTCGTATCCCGACCCAAATTAAATTGGGATTCAAGGGAAGAAGATGATGATGATGATGATGATATAATTTACATTTAAAAATCAAATGCTAAAAGTCTTACGAGTTATATCAACTGAAAATATAATTTTAAAAACAGACACATTTAGCCTTGTACTTAGACGACTTGTATGCACTTTTAACAAAAGTAGATCACTCAATTTCCTCAAGAATATACTCATATACACATAGAAATTGATTGTAACAAAAAGCTACAGTCTATGATTACTATTATATATATCTGAGTTGCATAATCTTGTTTCAGCAACATGGGCATAATAATATCTAATCTATGGAAAATATTCGATGCAACGATAGTTATCTATACGAATCCAAACATAAACTAATTAAAATGAAGAGCAGGTGTGGAACCCTTACCCAGCTATTTTTTAAACGAATGCAGTAAAAATGCAGTTCAAGTGCAGCAACTGAAAAGCAGTATTTCTCTCTACAGTGTTCTGACAAACGGCATTACCGCAGTGTTCTGGTACGGTATTACTGCAGCAAAATTAACCTCAAACATAAGGAATAGAGACACTGCAGCTGCTGAAAGATACTCGTAAGATTTATAAGCCAGATTAAATGAAACTCTCTACATAGACTTGTATTATTGGGAGGACTTGGCAATCATCAGTTGAAGCAATAAGAAACTCAACGTGAAATTTATTATATACACGTAGTATGATTAATTAATACTCAAATGTACAGTTCATCATTTTAGACCAGCCTAATCACAACATAAATAGATTACGAAAATGCAACGATATTGAAACATAACTATTTGACTGCTGGTTATAACTTATAGAGCATAGAGTTTCGCTTTCTTTGCAGTGCGCTTGTAAGGTGCATATTCCCACTCGACATCTGAGCTGTCAGCCTTATCAACCGTGCCAAGTATTATCTTAAAACCTGCACAAAACAAATCAGTATTAACAAATGCGTATTGCATATCCTAACCCACTCGTTAACAAATAAATGTAAAGCAAATTCAGCTACTTTAAAGCTCAAAGAAAACCATGGAGAACAAATGAAAAGAGTATTTTGATTAACACAATCTTTAATATGTGAAATATGCTTCCGTGCACTTGCATTTGTGTCCTGCAAATAAATTTAGCCGCCACCTGCCGAGGTAACGGCTAAACACTCTGCTTGTTAGCATTCCACTAGTAAGGAAGTCCTGGAATGAGTACCTCTGACTTTCTATTTTAAAGAATAATGGAGAAATACCAGTAGCAGTCATATTTTAGATTTAATTTTCTATAATTGATTGGTATCAGCATTATAATAGTTAAGAATTCTAAAATATTTCATAGAATAATAATACTCACAGAACATTTCAAATCGAGGTCCAACTTCTTTTAGCCTGATGTTTCTTGTTTCAGCCTCCTTATTGTACACATTATGTCTACACAGCAAGAAATGCATAATTATACTGCTTTCATGTCAAGTTTCAAAGGAAAGCATGTTCAGTAAATAATCGGATAACATAAAGTTTCAAAGGAAGTTACAGGGGATTGGCTGATGGTGTGGTGTAGAACAGAGAGGATTTGAGACAGTCTATTTGTATCCAGACCCTGGTTAAACTGGGATTCAAGGGATGATGACCATGATGTTGATGATCAAGTTTCAAAGGAAAGCATGTTCATTGTTCAGTAAAGGAACGGTTAATATATGCAATATGTTTTTACATCCAATATTGTAGTAATCTTGTAAATATGTATATTGCTCGTTTACCAAGTCAAGTCTTTCAATAATAGTTAAAAATTAAAAGTTTAGAGTAAGATAAGTGTATTCATGTAAGTTTGAGCATTTAGAGTCGTATTTCATTTAACTAACTCATTCAATTTGAACCTGTAGCATTAGGATTCGAGATTTGAAGAAAGAATTTAGAAAATTGCAATTAACACAGTTTCAGATGGCTACCATCAATTCACACCGGCTGATACAAACCACTAGTTTTTGAATGCTGTAAACGTTTTAGAAGCTTTACGGAACAAGCAGGATTTAATGAAAAGAGGACAGAGTGAATTTTCGACAATAATTCGTTAAATGAAAAGAATCACCAGTCAACTGATGGGCGTAAAAGATTGAATTGAAAATGTTATTACATATTACGGCTTTATCATATGTACAGACCCATCTTCAGCAGGTAAAAAAGATGATAAACTAACATTGAAATGCGCTACACAATAATAAGTAATTCATTAGCTATAACAGATACTTTGCAAAACAGCTTTAAAAATAGCAATAACAAGCATATCATTTCATCCAAATCCATCACTTTAACTATTGTGCCAAATACAGAAAATTGTAGCATTAATATCGCACCAACAGATTAAATAGACAGTTGCTACTAATTCAAACATTATGCACGTTTGTTAAATATATGTAATAGATAAGTTAGTAATTCAGTAGTATTAATAGATAAATATCTTCTTGGTTAAATTTGCTGTCTACGTAATTAACTGAAACAAAATTAAAGCACAAACACAGGACAAACCTCACACACAACTTACACACAACTAAACACAAGACAAACCTCACACACAACTTATTACCAAAACACAGGACAAAACTCACACACAACTTACCTAAACACAAGACAAACCTCACACACAACTTACCTAAACACAAGACAAACCTCACACACAACTTATTACCAAAACACAGGACAAACCTCACACACAACTTACCTAAACACAGAACAAATCTCATAAACAACTTACACAGGACAAACCTCATACACAACTTACCTAAACACAGGACAAACCTCATACACAACTTACACAGGACAAACCTCATACACAACTTACCTAAACACAGAACAAATCTCATAAACAACTTACACAGGCCAAACCTCATACACAACTTACCTAAACACAGGACAAACCTCATACACAACTTACCTAAACACAGGTCAAACCTCACACACAACTTACCTAAACACAGGAAAAACCTCAGATCAACTTACCTAAACACAGGACAAACCTCATACACAACTTACACAGGACAAACCTCATACACAACTTACCTAACCACAGGTCAAAGCTCATATACAACTTACCTAAACACAGGACAAAACTCACACACAACTTACCTAAACACAGGACAAACCTCACCCACAACTTACCTAAACACAGGACAAACCTCATACACAACATACCTAAACACAGAACAAATCTCACACACAACTTACCTAACCACAGGTCAAAGCTCATATACAACTTACCTAAACAGAATATAGTCGTCCTTCTGATAGAACGTAATCACCCGCTTACTTTCCTCTTTAGGAACAGGAAAGAGATATTTGAGAATATCCTGAACCTACATACAAATGATTCAATATTTTAAAGAATGAGAATAAAAGAATCAAATAGTCTTAAATTATGCACATATCAATCTCTATCAGTTCAAGATTCTAATAATGACAGATTCATATTCAACATTCTATAACAAACTAATTTTATTGTTAAGCTCAGTAAATATATGTATATGTATGTCATAAAAATAAAAGATACATATAGTAGAAAAATGGATGAATATAATTCACATAAAATTTACCATTAGTATCAAAATAAGCAATATTGCTTGAAAGACCGTCAAGTTAAACATGAAACTGAGAGTAATTATTCGACTATATCCTAATACTACTACGCATCTCTCATTCCTACGTTTGTTTTCACTCTAACCCTAACCACGAAAACAGAACGAAGCTCAACAATACACAAACCAATAGAAGTTGTAGAAAGAGATTGTTGGATAAATATGTCAATACAAATGTAACTTATGAATTATGAAATATAATTAAATAAATAATATTAGATTACAAAAATTCTTTAGCAATCATTTTACAAACCCTTTTGGCTAACCCGGTCTCAAAGCCATTGAAAAGAAGATGAGGATACTCCTCCGACATTGTGCCCACGTTTGGAATGTCGTGGCGCAGGATAGGATTATACAGAGTAAAGTACGCCGTAGGACCGTATGGGAGATGACTAACGATCAGACCATCTAAACAATTACACAATAACTCTCTGTGGTAGGTTCAAGATACATATTTATACTCAAAGTCTGTTTTCTCGCTCCATAAGAGGACTCCTTAGATCAACAAGTTAACCCCTTCACTAAGTCTATGCCATATCCATACCTGATGTAGCCAATAGCTTGGGAAAAGTATGGCTTCTGAGGTGGTTTCCCATTGTCTTCCTCAGTTAGATGGATTAATTACCTATTAAACCCTGAGGGAAAATATTTCATGGTGAGATGGGTCCCCTCTTGCCATCCTCAGCTCCTGCCTTAGTCGCCTATTAGGTACACGCAGATTGTTTGAGGTTGCCCTATTCTGCAGTGGTCCAACCACACCCAAGCACAACACAAGGGACACAATAACCAACTATAAGAAAATTTAGCACATCTTTCATTTGAACCACTTAGTGGAAGCAAACATAAATAAATGTTAGAGTATTCAAATTCTGCAATAACAGAATAGCAGGACTAATGCTGCTTTAAAAATGATGGAGCAGTAAAACTTTATGTAGAGTTAAGCAAATTTAGCACTTCTTTCATTTAAACCACTTTATGGAAGCAAACATGAATAAGTGTTACAACAATTCAATTCTGCAAAAACAAAATAACAGGACTAATGCTGCTTTATAATTATGAAACAGTAGAGCTTAATAACAGTTTAGTTGGATAGACAGATTAGCACTAAATAAACGCAAAGAAAAATATCCCACCTAGTTTACTCTTAAGTTCTGGTATCAGTTATGATATTCAAGGGCTAATAGCAGTCATTAAAATCATACAACGAAATAAATAGAGACGTATTTTAATATGGCTTAGCGATATAAGTCAGAATCAGCAAAATCAGAGATGCAGAAGCACTGAAACTAAAAGGTGGTTAAAAAACATCAAGAAATTAATCAGTAGATTAGTCATACCAGGTACACCACGAGTCTCCTTCACTATCAGAAGATCTGTAACACTGTTACTTATTGATGCTTGAACAAGATTCTCAATTCCATGATTACCTCGATTGATCCGAAGTGAATTAGGAAATATCAAACGAATTTCCTACACAGTTACAAGAAAAATGGTCAAAATTAGTACCAAACCTACTGTATATGATTATTATCAAGTTACCATACACTAACAGTTTAGTTTACAACTATATAGCATTATTGTATACTCTACATACTGTGATAGGAAAAAATAAAGTTAATATTAATTTTTGAAAATATATCTGAAGCATAAATTTAAATATGACTCAAAAGCAAATTCTGATGTTTTCAGCTGGATCAACAGCAACAACTAGCTCTGCCTTACAAAAACTGAGTATTACTGATTTGTAACCACCTTTGCAAACTGCTTGAGACGAGAACTCGGATCTCTAGAAGTAGTGACGATAATCTTAGGATCTTCTACACCAGCCCAACGATATTCATCATCGATATGGGATTTAACACCTACAGTCAAAGCATGGATTATATGTATAGTAGCCATTTGACATTAATGTTATAAATCATAATGTTTTTATAACTTAAAACTTATTAGTCTCTTCATTGATACTCTAAAGTATTAGTCAGCTACAATGGAGTAGATATTAGTATAATATTTAAATTGCAAGTAAATTATTAGAGATATAATTGAAAAACAATATATAGCTACAAAAGACGTAGTTCCGCAAGTACTAAAAATTTATTTTACACACAATTTTCTTAACATTTAGACAAAATCATAATAAAATAAATTACATAATTATCTGATCAAATCTTAACAAACCATCAGCTCCTTCATCTTCATAATCCAAAGTCTTATGCAGAGCAATCGCTTCATTTCTTAATGATGTTGGTATCGGCTTATTTTCTGCAATTAAAATTTGAAAACAAAACTAATTAAGTCCAAAACAAACAAATAACTAAAGTCTTAAGCAGGATAGTTTAAAAATATTTTGACAGGATGAAATGCCTAGTTAGAGAACACTGGGCCATTATTTTAAGTCTTTCGAAATCAATGCAGAAAGTAACAACAGGTAGAATAAGCTTAAAGTAGAACAAGGTTGCAGTGACAAGTTCCTAAAACAAAAAAATAATAAGCTACACAGCTAGTTACTATGCCTTAAGCATTTTTAGATACTTTTATCAGAAATTTTACTAGGCAGGTCTAGATATTATTAATGTCCCGGAAATTATCTTTGAACAAAGAAACTGACTTCAAACCATTATTATTATTATTAATACTAATTACTACTACTACTATAGTACTACTACTACAACTATTATTAAGACTATTATTATTGTTATAGTTTTTTACCATCGACAGCCTCTCTAATTTTCCTTTTCTTATCTTCTCTGGCTCGCCTGTCATGCTCAATAGATTTCCTATATATGAACTCGCGTCGTTCCCGCTGCTCGCGCAGTAGCTACAATATTTTTTTAAAAATTATATCACAAAATATCACAAACAAAACATAAAGAAAGTGAGTAGGATTGTTAATGGTCTAAGAGTGATCCCACTTTTTAAACAATTGCCAAATGCATATATCACAGATACAAGCATACTAAATATTTATCTTCGGTCTTGTTCTTCTCTTGCAACTTTCTGTAGAAAGCTTAAGACTTACTTTTTTCCACAGTAGATTTAATCGATCTACCCTGAACATTTTTGATCACCGGACCAACTTTCCTGTAGGACCTTACTTCTCCACAGCACATTTCTTTTGCAGATTGATTTGGGCAAATTGATCTGTAGCGATGTGCGCTGTGGGGACGTCCCTGATATCATTCTTGGATGAGGAAACGTATGTTAAACCTTTATTATTATTATTATTGAAATCTGACACTGAACCAGGCCAAGCATTTAACATTCATACTCTTCGAATAAAAACTTTAATATAAAAAAATTAATTAACACTAACAACTTCTTATGTATATTAGTAACTTGAGTGGCATAGGAAAGTGAAAGAATTGGACAATCCTAACTGGATCTTTCAGTGCCGTCCAAAACTTTTCTAAGCTACTCTTAATATTATTTACATTCCCGGAAAGTACAGCCTAATATTAATACACACTAGAAGAACCAAAGTAGATTTTATACTTCAGTAAAGCATATAATGCTTACTGACTTAAGCAGTAAGCAATGCAATGTATAATGCTTACTTAAGCAACGTAAGCAATGTATAATGCTTACTTTTCTCCTCTTAAGTCCAACTTTCTTTACTTTTAAATCTCTATTAGTTGTAAGGAAAAATATATAAAACGAGGTCATGAACATAACTTTCTTACATCATACTTTATTATCGATGCTTCAGTAAGTTATAAATAAAAACACGCCTATAAAGTTATTTTAGAAGAAAATGATACGTACCTTATACTCCATTCTGTAAAAGTCGTTCTCTTATCACTGCTCTTATTATTTAACTAGTCGATAACGATATGCGAGTGATGTGACTGTCAAAATAACAATGACTATTTTCTTGATGATTTTGGTCTGGTTATAGTTAGAAATCTATATTTAATTTAACACCGTAAGGTTTATGCATCAACTAACACGTGAAATATATTTGTTTATTTACATGCTAGAGTAGTCAAAATTAAACAAAGTTTAGGATCCCAAGTAATATTAGCCACACAATTTTGAATTCAATGGTGTCATTGTTCACAGCAGCACTTAATTATTCGATGTATTGTATCTAAGTATACCACTGTTTGTTAAACTTTCACAGAGTATCTATTTCTATCTCTCTATATCTCTCTGTATCTCTCTCTCTCTCTCTCTCTCTCTCTCTCTCTCTTTCTCTCTCTGTCTGTCACACTGCTCCTCAGATCTGGAATTCCCTTCCTTACATTTTACGCACCCCCTCATCTTCTGCAGATCATCCTTTCCTTTCATATGAGCAGTTTCATAGACGGTTGAAGGCTTTTCTTTTTGACCACTCATATTAAACCATTGCTCATGAACTGAGATCAACACGTAAACCTCCATTCCACTAGTACTCTTCCTCGGACCGAACTCCCGGATTTTGGATCGCACCATTTTTGGACCCCACACTCTGCTCATCGTCGGATTGATTTGGCACCACAGTGCTCAATGTTGTCACTGACGACAGTAGCACTCTAATTTTGTTGTTGTCTGTTTTTTTCTCTCTCTCTCTCTCTCTCTCTATCTATCTATCTATCTATATATATATATATATATATATATATATATATATATATATATATATATTAAAATCTTTAGAATAGGCCTTGTCGTGATCAAATTGACATAGACCTTTTGTTTATAAGGAAATTCATACTGTAGGCCTACTCTAATTACACCTTCTGTGCTATTGCCGCATAAAATTAATAAAGTCAGTTGTGAAATCTTTGTAAGATATTTCGTCACGCGTCACGTCTGCTTATTTCAGTCTTTAGGCCCTACGTAAATTTTCAGATTTTGTAAATACAATTTATCTCTATAATTCTTTTATTCTGCAGCTACGAGAAAACTCTTTGCAAGCATCGAAATTTAGGTAAGCAAAATATTATATTGCATGTAATTTAGAGACGAATAATAACTCGATCGATATTTAGTAGAGATCGATATATAGGCTATATAACCTGTGATAGACTTCCTCCCTACCCCCCTAGAAGGTGTCTTATCCAACTCTTCTTCCTATTTCTTAATACGAAGAAGAGTTGGATAGGACACATTCTAAGGGGGAAAGTCTATTAAAAGAGGTCATAATACATGTAGGTAGAATGGAAGGAAAAAGAGGCAGGGGTAGGCCGAGATTACGTATGTTCGATGATTTAAAGCCCCATTCATTTGTGGACATGAAGATTATATAATTGTGCCGAACCAATTTTGTAATAACAATTCCATATCAGGGCTATAGGCCTAATGGTATTTTAAATATAATAATTTCTTTCGTCTATCGTTTTGACTAGCCTACTGCTTCGGATCAGTTCAATAAATTTTATTGGCTATAGCCAATTTCAGCTACTGCTTTAATATTTACTTGTTTACGAAATTAATACTAGGCCTACATATAATGTGGCTTACTACGTACATGCAAGTTGCTTTATAAAGTATATTGTAAACACTATTTAAAAAATAATTATAGCAACGTCTCCTTGAGGAAATAATCCGGTATATTCTACCATCTATGACATCTTTTAATAGATCCCCCCCATTAGAATGTATCCTATCCAACTCTATAATTGGATTCAACTGTATAATAGTTTAATTAACATCGAGAAACCGAGCAGAAAATAGCTGAATCGACTTTATTTCCTTTACAGTGTCGATAGCGCTACTTCACCACGGCTATAGACAACTATAGACAAACTATTGCCAAATATTGCCGGCTATTTGCCTTATGGCGAGGAACCGGACGTTAAATTCTTCTTGATTGATTGATTGATAGCATGTCAGCATCAGGTGCAAAGAATTTGCTCGCCGGAAGTCTCCCCGGGCCTCCCATCCGCAAGAAGAGCAAGAAGGGCAGCAGATCCAGCTCTAGGTGCAGCAAGGACTCCAGTCGTTCCAGAAGCAAAAAGGCGTCCACTACTCGGCGCAGCAGCTGTTCTTCTCGAAAAAATTCCACAGCCGCTGCCAGGAGCAAGAGACGCCAGAGATCAGGAGTCACGGGCGGTGGTCGGAGTAAGCGGAGTGAGGACTCGAGTCCCAGCGACACGGAGAGCGGAAGTGATGTCAGCTGCTCTAGTACCAGGGGTGGAAAAACCAACGGTGGAAAAACCAACGGTGGAAAAACCAACGGTGGAAAAACCAACGGTGGAAAAACCAACGGTGGAAAAACCAACGGTGGAAAAACCAACGGTGGAAAAACCAACGGTGGAAAAACCAACGGTGGAAAAACCAACGGTGGAAAAACCAAGGGCGGAAAATCTGCTGCAGCTAAAGTAGCGAGCAGGTGTCGAACTGCAGCTAAGGGCAAGAGTAGAGGTCGGGCTGAGCCCAAATCTCGCAGTCGATCGTCTGGCAGGAGCTCGAGCAGGAGCAGAAGTAGGAGCACGAACAGGAGCACGAGCAGGAGCAGAAGTAGGAGCATGAACAGGAGCAGAAGTAGGAGCACTGGCACCAGTCGATCCCGCAGCAGATCAACGAGTCAGTCACGAAGCAGAAGCTGCGCTAAGATGAAACCCAAGTGCGGCAAGAAGCGACCCAAGCGTTCCAAAGGCAAGAAGAGGAAGCTGACGGGTTACAACGTCTTCATCAGGAGTCAACTGGTCAACTCTGATCTCAACAAGGTAAGTGGATAAATCTTCCTCTAAATGAATGAGTGAATGAAAGATAAAGATAAAGATGAATGATTGATAAACGTAATTCAGTCAAATTCAATCGATCAGTTGATTAATTGATCACTCAGTCCATCAGTCGAGCAGTTAAGCACTTAATCAATCAATAAATAAATAAATCAATCAATCAATGTCAGTCAGTCAATCAATCAAACAATCATTCAATCATTGCAATCAGTCAGTCAGTCAATCATATCAGTACTCGATCATGTAGGTCGATAACTTGGATGAACAAGCAACTAAAATAGGCAATAATCAATCAATATATATCATGAACCAATCCATTCATTAGTCGATCAGTTATGTGCCCTTATTCGCTCAACCGTCATTTAAGAAAGTTACTGAGGACAGAAAAATTTTTCAAACAAATAAATACTACACTTAATGCCTTAGATATCGTTCTTTTTGAATAAGGATACGACGATGGACTACTGTTTTCAACCTTTCTCCATAGACCAACATTTATTGTATCTTGTGATTGAGCATATTCATTGCTCTCAATTTGATATGCGCTACTTGTCTTAATGCACCTTTATACTTCATGAAAAACTTGATTTCTCAAAGGCTAGGGGTAAATTTAGATAACTTTCGTGCTATTAAGATTTTTATTTAAGCTCTCTGAGAGAGAGAGAGAGAGAGAGAGAGAGAGAGAGAGAGAGAGAGAGAGAGAGAGAGAGAGAGCGAGAGTGAGAGAGAGTGAGAGGGAGAGAGAGTGAGTAAGTGAGAGAGAGAGAGACAGATCGAGATCGAGAAAGAAAACTTATTCATTTGGAAATAAAATGAATGCTAGGGCTTCTTAATAAATAATTTCATTTGGCAAATTTTTAGAAACTTCGAAAAAATTGTGGAAATTATTTCATATCGTATAATTAACGTGATGACATATTTGACAAAATGGTTACTTACAAGTACAGTACATATTTCATATAAAATGCCGTATGCTATTTTTTACATAGTGCAACATGGCGGAGAAGATGAAGTGCATTGCGAAGAAGTGGAAATGTATGAGCTGTGGAAAGAAGCAGAAGTATCAGGATAAGGCCAACAAGTTGAACAAGAAAAAAGTAAGTTAAAAACTGACAATGTTACATGTTCATAATTTATTATACTCTGAATTGCGGGCATTGAAGTTGGATCTCAATTATAAGGAAGAGTGGCAGCTTAACTGTTGTAGAATCGATCATCAGATGGCCACTTCTCGTCGCCGATGAAAAAAGAATTAAACATTGTAATACGAAATACATAAGTTTAACTGCCAATATTCTGCAGTAGTCAACCATTGCAGTTCGGTTACTTTTAGGACAGGTGATCACGTTAGAAGATGGATTTCTGACAGCATTGAACAAAAAACCCAGGATGGTGTAATATTCTTATTCTCTACTCCGCGCTGAATGCATAGTAAGCTATCCGAAGGCAATTAATAATTACTATATCAATTTACTAATAATAATCAAGGAGAGAAGGATATAACAAAAACTACAAAATAGCAACTAAGCAAGGAAACACGTGCGTTATGCCGTGTAACTAAATAAATAATTTTGTATATAAGTTACCAGAGTGGCTCACTGATACTTTCTTGTAATATGCTTACAGAAATGTTAGGACAACTGAAGGAAAGAGCTACACCCGATGAGTTGTAGAGTTTCAACCATTCAACCAATTCAACCATCTCAACCTGTCTTTCTCGCTCTATCTATTTATCCCTCTCAATCTATTCATCTCTCTTTATC
The DNA here is from genome assembly GCA_905160935.1 of Enchytraeus crypticus. Classification (NCBI taxonomy): domain Eukaryota; kingdom Metazoa; phylum Annelida; class Clitellata; order Enchytraeida; family Enchytraeidae; genus Enchytraeus; species Enchytraeus crypticus. The sequence goes on along the minus strand of CAJHZI010000904.1, from coordinate 455,488 downwards.
TACATGTATATATCCCATATATCTATAGGCATATCGTTAACTCTTTGTCTCCTTTTCTCTGTATATCATAGACTAAATTTGGAAAATCCGCATATCGGATTTTTAGGCTTAGTATACATCTACACATGTTCTTTCTCTCACAATATTTTCTCGCTCTTTCACTTTCTAGACCGCTCTCCTGTATTTGTTGCACTTGTAACTATCGATCTCAGGTTGTTTCACCTTCTCTATCTGTACATCATATATAATCTGTTACATACAGACATGAAAAATCAATAGATTGTTTCAGTTAAAATTCTGACTTTGCCTTCATGCGTGGAAATCAACTTTAAGCTCTTATTGATCTATTTATTTATTGATAGCGCCTCTGATCATTAAATTGACTTTTGACTGCAGCCTACTTGTACATATGTTGTTTCGTACTATATGTAATTAAAATCAATCTGAATGCCATTGCTATTTATTAATAAAGACTCTACCGTAAAACTCTGTAAAGCTGTTAATTTTTCTATACAACACTTCTAGAGGCAGGGGGGTTCTGCAGGGTTTCGACTCGGTACCCTCGTGCCCGTCAAACAAGTGAGTAACCATTTCGACCATCTAACCGACACCACTACGAGCACTTTGTATTCGTTTTATAATATCGTTTTATACGAGAACCAGCAAACCGCAGTTAGTTCCCGAAATATTGATGATGGAGAGAGAGATGAAATGAACTTTAACACGTTGGCAGATAATTCAGTCATTTGTTCTATACAGTCGTGTGGTCAGCTTGATACAATACTCTGTAAATTATCTAATTAGTGAAAACCTATCGATATTGAATGCAATGGAATATCGATATATTCCATGCAATGGAATATGCAAAAATTGTTGTTTAACATCAATTTTAATTAAGAATGTCCCATTAAAATAGAGAAAATTACAGAAATTCAATAATTACAATAGCATAACATAGTGTAACTTAAAGTAAATTTTATACATAAAGAGGTACGTGCAATACTGAAGATATACAATCGTATGAAGTACAGTAGCAAGTCATAATAATCTAAACTATTAAATACCAAAATGCAATTTTATTCCGAGTAGAAGACCAGTTCAGACCTTTCATTTTATTAATTACGCCTTCACATACTAATTTATTTTCTCTCCAGAATGACTCCTCTATATTGTCATAGTAAAATCAATTTATCTCGTTTAGCTGATCAAATAAAAGACACAACCATAACATTAGTGCAAGATAGTTCAATGCTTTAATCCTAGGTCAATTTTTAAAATTCATTTTATCGTACTCAGGCAAAATATCTGGCATATCCAAAGCGAAAAGAAAACAATGACTAATTGTTGTTCAGTGGCAAGCACTTCTCACGCTAGTCAATATTTTGTAGCTAAACTTAAACGAGTCACTGTTCAAATAAGACACCAAGCGCTGGTCCATCTAAGTACAATGTATGTAAGTATAAATTCAATTATATCAATCTATAATATTGTACACGTGTATATTATATAAATGTATATTTAGCAAAATATTCCTCAATAACAGTGTAGCAAAATCTTCTATTACAGCAAAACCGAAAAGTTATCTACTTGACCAAGTAATCATATAAACTTGGAATTGAATTTGTCGTATTCAAATAAAATATAGAAATTTTAGCTACATTTAAAAATTATTTTGCATCAAAAGATGGCACAAGCCATTAACTTTGACATGTAAATAAATTACCACTCATATGGTTAATGCAATACATCTCGACCAATAATTTAATGTATATCAGCACTAGGAGCTTATATCCAAGCAATTTGTAAATTATTATTTGGAAGTCCATGCTCTTTAAAGACGGCAATTTTAATAAAGCTCTTCTTTGGAATTACTTTATTTTGATCATATTTTGATTTGTTAAATCATCCAGAATATGATAATATTTATGACAAGTTTGAAATGAAACCAGATAACAACATAGTAGTTGTCGATTTACTCAAAGTAAGTTGTGGCATTAGCAAAATTATGGCATAATAATAGTCACGATAATAATCAAAACTATCCTGGTTGACTTCTAACAGAACAGCATTTTCTATTTAATTCAGCAAGAATGATTGTGTAATGAAGCTGGCGCTCCAGTGACAGTTCACCATAAATATCCTCATCGGTGCAGCCGTTTCCACCGTTACCATTGCCGCAGGATGCGTAGCTACTCGCATTTGCCAAGGAGCTAACGTTTGGCTCTTTGGAGCTAACGGCTGAGCCTGATCTACCCGACGAGGTGCTGACTGATCGAGACAAGGAGCCGGCAGAAGAGGAAGTAGATGTTAGTGATAGAGATGAATTCTTACCACCTGGAATTAATTAACACAATCAATCGATACAATCACGCATATTTTTATAGCTAAAGGCAGAATAGGTGAAATCAGCGCTAAAAGTCCTTTCTTAAAAGAATGTCCAAAAAAACGAGGCAAAAACTGAATGTCGTCTAACAAAGTCTCTGTGATGAACCTAGAATAGGGAGAGCTATTTAAAGTAGCCAGCCATTATCTACAACCATCAGAATATATATCAATAAGATTGCAGCTAATTTGATACTAAACTTCTGCTCATCAACATGTGCAGAAGAAAATGTTATAGTAGTAGAGATGCTATAATTGGCACACTTAATTGTGCATTTAAACAAATTTATAAAAATTAAAAAGAGTACACCAAATGCCTTAGTATCTAAAATAAATGCTTAATCAATCAATCAATAAGAATTTAATGTCCGGTTCCTCGCCATAAGGCAATGTCAGGGACGTCAACAACTTAATAACACAAAACTTGAAATATCAATTTGACTACTTGAAAAATACACATCATCACCATCATTGTCATCGTCAACATCAACGTTATCGCCCATATAGCTTTTATGACCAGTGCAGTCCACGAATGGTCCATTTTTCAGCTAGGACACAATACGGGTAACAATACATATCTATCACAATTTTTTAAATTTTAAATGAGAAAAATCAAATGACATGCAATCTTTAACAGCATACCCGTAGATGTATTGCCAGTTTTAACAGTAGGAGCCTTGAACGTTCCTTTCCGCTTACCACTCGACTGCTCGAGCCATCGAGAGGTCGTTAAATTCTTGCGCTGCTGTACATATATACATCAGCTTAAATTTACACTAAAATATATATCAAAAGTACCTGTTTAAAAAAGTAAATTATAATAAAACAACTTTCTACAGACTATTAATAAAATGTTAACTTTAAAAAGGTCCACTAAGTTAAGTATACTGCGAATGTATATATTAAAACTATCACTTAAAAGTTCATTCAGACGTATTCTCTATGTGAGGGTAATATATTTACAATATAATATTTTCTGGGTTAATAAATTTGACGAAAATGTGTTGTCAGAATAATCTATAAGAAAAATATTAGATAATTAATATGCTAATTATCTCATTAGGATATACAAGAGCCCAAATACAGAAAATTAAAAACAAAATTTAACTTGAACTCTAAACTAAATCAATTGTAATAACGTAATTATAAATATTCTCCTACTCCGAATCGAGTTAGTTTCACATCAAAATGTAATATTATATTTAATGCAGCAAAAGCAATAGGAAGAAACCTTGCGAAAGTTAGACCCGTATTCAAGTGAATCGAAGAAGTGCGGTCGCTCTCTTCTGGTACGCTGAGTTCTCCTGTGCTGTACACTGGCAGAACTCTCAGTCTCCGCCTCTACCACCGGTGATGAGCTCACATCTAGAGCTTCCTGTACGACTGAGACTGCGGCAGATGCTGTGGCTGAATAACGTAAGAATCGATAGATGTAATTCTCTACACTCTTTAACTAGGCATTCTGCTAATTGGTAGGTTAAACGTACTCAACCGCGGATCAGTGTTTGCGGGGTTCAAATCCTGGGCTCGCCCGTCACTGACATCGCTTTCGAGTGAGTAAACTGACGTTAACTTTAGCTTTACCAGCTTTGCTTTACTTACATATTTATAATCTTCACTTTCATGATCTTCAAGAGAACTCCATTGACCAACAAGCTGAATTCATCATGAATGTTATCATTTTCATTCCTATGAGGTTGCCTTTAACCTGGTACAAATATGGTTCGTAAGGTAGTGTCCCACTGCCTTTTGCATTTCAGCCTAGTCGCCGCTAATGACACAAGATGTAATGGCTACTCTATTCAATAGCGAGCAGAAAACAACATGAGTACGAGAAATTAATATATTTAAGCAAAGCTAAACTTTTGGCTAAGTACACAGTCCTACTGTACATCACTTTATTGAAACTAAAAATCCAATTTATCCATTTAAATTGAAAGGTTATGATGGCTACCTTGAAAAACTGAAATACTTTGAGGTATAAAATATATATATATCAATATATGCCAACTCTCTCCAGGAAGTCCTGGAGAGAGTTGGCACAGATAGACAGTTGATAAATGTATTAAGAAATAGGAAGAAGAGATGGATAGGACACATTCTAAGGGTGAAAGGTCTATTAAAAGAGGTCATAGAAGGTAGAATGGAAGGAAAAAGAGGCAGGGGCAGGCCAAGATTAGGTATGTTAGATGATTTAAAGACCCACTTATATGTGGAAATGAAGAGGAAGGCGGAAGACAGGGAAGAGTGGAGGCGTTATGTACCATGGACCTGCCAGTAGGCAGTGCACTAAGAAATATATATATATATATATATATACATCCATGTATATACAGTATATTTGATTCTCAAAAGAAACCTTCTGTCGTTTCTGGCGATGGTGAAGCCTTCTTAAATATAAAACCACACCCACAGGTCTTGCACGCTGGAGGTACCTGAAACAGACAAAAGTTTAACCTTGAAAGTAAAAGAGTTTTAGGATTATAACAAACATTCAGATCATCATCATCATCTTCTCCTAAATCCAAGTTTAACCAGGGTCGGGATACGAATATACTATCTCCAGTCTTCCCTGTCCCACACCATATCATCAGTCAATCCAATGTTTTTCATGTCCTTCTTAATTACAGCATCCTTAATTCTCACTTCTGTCCTTTCTAGTTCTTCACAAACACATCACAAACATTTAGATAATTAAAATTTAAAAAAATCAAAGAACAACATGAACAGCACTTAACTAAATGTGCATATATATTAAAAATGACAAAGATGTTAAAAACCTTTGAATACATTCAATTCAATATCCAAGTAGTTAAGAAGGTTACCAAACAAAATCAACAAAATATTTAAAGGTTGATCTTTTACTCTTACACCAGCCACAGCCGATATTATAAACTGTTAACTTCCTCGTGACGAGTAATTGTCAGGATTGAACGACATAGCCAATAGGAAATAGGATGCAGTTTGTTGGCAAACAAATGGCGTTTTTGCATTGTTGATCTTGTAGATAGATTTTAAATCCACAAATTAATCATTTTCAACAGTATTTATTTCTTATTTGCAGATAGGAAACAGTAAAATGCTTTGCAGTTGGTTGAAATCATCAGCTTCTATGAGGTAATGCTGATATAAATGTAAATTAAAGGGACATTTTTTAACTTTTTGTGAATTTATCATTACATTCAATGCACTGTTTGTCAACAAATGTGGACTTTGACTTAATGACTTTTAAGCAGTATAACAGAGAACAACAGATGGATAAAGGTGCTGAAAAATTAATTTTATGCATCAAAATAGATCAGTTTAATTTATTGGAGTAAGCTATAGTAGGTTACTGTGCTATAAACTCCATCAGGAAAAACCATAAAGCAATAGACTACCTGACAGGGTATCATTATCGTATTATTTTACAATTGAGCCAAACAAGTGAATACACTTTATCAACATTTTGTTGAATACCGTTATCTTGTACTGGAATGGGTGTGACTAATCCAATAAGCAACAGCTTCTGGCCTGGGCTAACAAGTGCATTTGTCTAATCAGGATATTAGACTACTGTATACAAGAAGTAAATAATTAACTATTATTAATTTAATACAAATTTAAAGCTTGCTCTAGAGCAAGCTTTAAATTTTTAAGGATTGAGGATCATAGATTTAGAAAACTATACATTTTATACATTTAAATTAGTTACTAGTAACATACGGTTTGTCTCCTCTACCCATAGTAACAAAATTAGGTACAAATAACTCTGCTTAGGCGATATATTAAGTCTAAAGCAAAGCAGATATTTGTATAACTTTTCAAACGAGAGTCAATGGGACAAGAAAAGGAAAGTAAATCAAAGAGTCACTGATTGCTATAACCTACCTGCTTGCTACACTGTCTGCAGGTCTTCGTGTTGTTCCTTCGCTTCATATCACTTGCATCAGTCATCTCTCGGGAATGATCTTCTGTATTATTTCCTAGTTTATATTTTAATGCTCAATTTTAGAAACCTACCAAGGCAGGGGCTAAAAAACAAAAAACATCATAATCATTGAAATGTATTTTATATGTATGCATGGCATGTGTTGTACAGTATATTGCATTGTATTCTTGTTATTATTTATTATTATTAACAATGAAAACTTTTATAGCAGTGTGATGGCCGAACTAAGTCTTCGAGACTACTTTACAGAAAGAGATCAATAATGATAAGCTAAATATAAATTACTTTTAAACTTATATCTCAAAAATGTCTACATATGAGTGGAACTTTATACCAGCTAGCAATATTCATTCTTGTTTTTATATACCAAATACTTATAATAAACAATATCATTATAGTATAAGGGGTGCACTGGATTTGATTTTTTTCAAATCCGCCGGAACCGGAATCGGAACCAGATTTCAAATACAAATCCGACCGGAACCGAATTTGACCTAGTTTTAATTGTAATATTTCGCCTGAAATAAAGCAATAAATAAAATTTTTTAAAATAATATTAAAAACCATAGAAAGCCATGAAACATCAGTTTCATCTCTGGAAAGCGATATCAGTGACATCTGGCTTTGTGCAGCATCCTCTTATCTCTACATACTGACCTTTACAGAATAGCCATTTTGTGAATTACATAATTGCGCTTTATTTATTACACAAACGCATGAAATTATGCGCACGATTGAATAAGACTTTCATATCTGGAAGATTGAAAGGGAAAGTTAAAACTGTCGCAGACTGACTGAGGAACTCAGAGTATCCCAGATTCACAAAGAGTATCTCAAATTCACAGAGAGTTTCCCAGATTCACAAAGAGTATCCCAGATTCATAAAGAGTATTCCAGATTCAGCTGATTAAGGGATCCTGGAACTTCGGCATAGATTAGATATGCAGGTGCTTGATTTTGTACGTATAGGATGAAATCTAGTACTCTGTTTTTAGAGAAATTGAGAGCCCTTGTTTCTCGCAGTGATGTGGTCGTATTTTCTTCTGCCAGACACCAGAGTGACATGACATGCCACAGCATTGTTATCTTCTGCAGGTTATCCAATAAACACAGCCACATGCCATTAAAAGTATTACTACAGTAATCTAGTCTAATGCTGATAAAACTGTCAATTATATGCCTAGGTACTGATCATTGAGGAAGGCCGAGTTTGAGTAGATCTAGCTGACGATTGAAACAGGCAGGATCTTCAAATTGAGCTTATATGACAGCTCATGGTCAGACTAAAGACTCTTTTCATATCAAGACCTTTGACAGAAAAAAAAATTAAACACGCATTATAGTGAAATGATCAACTATGTTGATATCTATCACCCTTTAATACAGCATGTTTAAACCGTTGGGCAATTTAAACCATTTTCCATATAACCAGTCCAGTGAATGTCCGAGATTTTACTCTCAGATCAGCGTGGCTAGGAATTAAACCCAAGAGGGTTCAATTCACCTGAGGATCTGTCATATAAAACTTCATGCCGTTACACCTATGCTATCAAGACATTCAACAGCAATTTATCTGTACACAAGACAAAAGCTTCTTGGTGTCACAGTACAGGTTCCCTTGTCATGACACTAACTAATGGACGGTGAACTTAGCAGAGCTGCCACCCTGAGCAACCTTGATGGACGACTTAAAATCTACAGAAATATTATAAAAATCTCTAGATCCATATCGCGCAGAATAAATGTGCTTTGTGTTTTTTAAGATGTTTTCAATTAATGTTATCCCTTTTGGTCGTACAGTTGCACTATATATAATTTTTGAGAAAATCAGATAATGTTCCTACAATTTAATATATTTTAAATGTTGAATAATCTGTAACCCCGATTTTAAAAACGACAGTATAAAACTCTTAATATTTGATTTTAAAAACGACAGTATAAAACTCTTAATATTTAATTATGGATTAAGCAGCAGATCGTTTAGAGAAATATGTACACGATTTAATATAATTAATATATTTAGTTAATTAATTAAGATATTGCAAAAATTAAAGAATGAAATTAACGACAAACAATAAGTAATTAAATTACACATAAAGCTCAGCCTAATACTACAAAATTATTGAACATTAAATAACGACGTAGAGATATTTATATAATATAGTGACCTTCTTTACCCCTAGATATTTTTGTGTCTTACTCTTAACTCTAAAATAAAACTTAAAACAAACTCTAACTTTACTTCATGGGAAGACCTCTGAATTAAACTATATCAATCTAAATTATAATTTTACTACAATTAACATGAAAATTAACATGGAAAGGTGTCGATGTTTAATACTACATTCGTAAATAAACATAGAAAAACCACCAATTAAATAACGAACTACTTTTTTCTGTTGCAGAGTAGCCTTTTCAATCACAAAGTTATTTCTTTGCTGAAGTTAGAAGATTAGAGTAATAATTGACAATAATTCCTCTAAGGTTAGAAATCTATTTTGATAAAAGTAAATAAACTGCTATCACTCAGTCTTCTAAATTGTTTGCCGATGGACTAATTGTCCTTTCAGCTCTACAGCCTCTACTTCATAACTCTTTCATCCTTTCATCTCTACGTGATAGACATGCACCTCTAATTACCAAGAAGGCTGGGAAATTAGTACACCTCTGATTTGAGAAAGCTAAATGCTGTATGCAACGTACATGCTAAATATTTTCTTTTACAACTTTTGTATGACTGTACAAAGAAGGCATGACAATACGACTGGACTAATGCTACAAGTGTCCATGACTTCCTGAAACAGTAAAAATAAGTTACGTTACAATTGAAATAGTGCTCGATGTTGCCATAAACGACAAGAACACTAACTTTTGTTATTGGGAGTTTGAACGTTTTCCTCCACCAATGCTGGCAGCATTGTTACTAAGGAAATCGACAGCGTCAAGATGGCGGCCTACAATCCTAAGAAATATTCAGGTATTAAATTTAATATGTTGCGTTCGTTGAAGTATCGTCATAATTTAGAGTCTAAGTTATAATTCAAAGATACTTGAGATTTTGCTACAATTATGGTTCGTTATTAATTATCTAAATCATCGAATAATTATGTAATCTTATAATAAGAATTTGAAATGTTAAAATTTAATGTCAAGATTTTATAACATAACGTTACACTGCAGAGTCAGGAAGCAATTGCATGCTTGTTTAAGACTCTTATGCTCCACTTTGGACGATTAATTGTCTTAAACAAGCCTTCTGTGTGCTTCTGACCCAGTATGCTGTTCTGTTATTCAGCCATATAAATTTACCTGAGAACGCCTTAGATTTTTCCATTTTTCATGGGAGTTTAACACGTTACCTAATTTTAACGTTAGCAAGAGTTAGAAGTGGAGGTCAAACCCACCAAAAGCTCGAACAGGGATTTTCTTTGGGGTTGGTATTCGTTATGCTAAAGTTAAAAGAATAATTAAGGTTATGATATGATCCATATGGATATTTAGGGACAGCAATTGATATAACATCTGTTTTAGCTCATAATTATTGACACACTAACCTAGTCATATCCAACTGTAAGACCTAATTAAAGTTCTACTGTCATCCATATCAATATCCAGCATTCTGTAGTCAAACCCAAGCTGATAAGTATGCTCAGCATATATATCAGCTGTCACAGCAGCGCTGTACTAATCTTTCAATTTCTTATCGTATTTTAATATTTGGTGTGTGTCATCAGTAACTCTCTCAAAGCCCTCTTCATTAAATAAATACTATCTATCTGATATTCGACTGCCTCTGGTATTTAACTTGCATTCCCTTAGTTTGATGAGCCTTCATTGTTTCCTATAAATAAATCTCACTGTGCCATTTGAGTTAATTTTAAATTATGCCCTGATTGAATTGAATCAAGTTTTGATTGTTTTTATTGTGATAGGTAGAGGAGATTCTAATGAATGTGAGGCTCTAGAAGAAGAAACTTTGGAGTCATCAAAGTTAGTCGGTTACTGCTTTTAATTTAATTTTAACGGAAAAGAGCAAGCATCTCAGAAAATGATTATAATAAAATAATCTTACACATGAAAGATAGGGGTTTACTGTAAAGATATTATGTTAGTATGTTCGGTTATACGTCGCTATACTGGCCTAGTGTTAACTAATGATAATAATTTACCCTTATGGGCATTATTCTTGTCTAATAGTTTAACTTATAATAACTTTTAACTAAAAAATTTGTTACATTTTTAGTAATAATTTAGCTATAATATTTGAGCCTTTAACTTTGAAGAGCTAATTAACTTTTCAATACTTTTGAATATTTTAGAAATGTCATTAGATATTGACAAAAATGAATGCTCCATTCCTTAGCTAACATAGGGGCCTGCTGGTAAATTTTAGAAGTTGATTCATAATTATTTAAATGTTTCTTCTCACATTTTTCTTAAATTAAAATAATATCTCTTGGTCAGGCACTTCATTAAGTCTTTAATAGTATAATTCTCAAATGTCTCTTAATAAGATTATGGTTGAACTATTAGGCCCAATAAGCTAATTGATTTCAATCTGCTATAACTGAAATATTTGGCCCAAAGTCAAATGCATGAGTAATAGCCGAAAAATAATTACAATGAAGCTTTTAGTAATTTAATGAATAGTTAATTGCACCATTTTAAGGGTTATTTTTGAAACTCTTTTGTTACAAAATATTAGTGTATTCTTATTGTTATTGTTATGCTTGCTTAATTTTATTATTTGTTTTTGTTGAAACTCAAGAAATATTCAAATTTATATATATGCTGAATTCTTTCATAATTTGAAAATTGTGTTATATTGTAGATCAAGCAAATCTGATGCGAAATTTGATGAGATCATCGGCCATATTGAAGATATTGTCATGGGTATGCAATTTTCAGTATATTAAAAATTCATTTTATTGCATTCTTAGTGTGTCCTACATGCCCAAACTTGTTTCATGCACTAAACTATTTTTATTATTAAACCTAAGTTTACCCTTTTAAGATATATGTTTAGTATGACTGTAATGTTTTGCCTGACTATTTAGCTGTTAATTTTAATTTTTAAATTCATTGTATTATTATATCCAACTTGTCCAAACATGCGTCAGTCATCAAACTTTTGCTATTATCATGTCATATTATGTGATCATCCTAAGGCTGGTTTCAGCCAGAGGTTTCTCGATCATGTTCCTCCACAAGAATATATCTTCACCATTTCGTAAATGTTCATTCTTTTTTTCCTTCTGTTCTCCCATAAATGGTAATTCTAGCTGCCTTCAAGTCTTCTTCAAGCTAGTCACTTCATCTTCTTTTAATTATTTCCACTGTTCTTTTGCCATCTGCTTTGTAGTTAAATGTATTTAGAGCATTTCTGTTTTATTCCATACGCAGCAATTGTAGCTCATTTCATTCTTCTTCTCTAGATGATTTCATTGACCAGTTGTTGTTTTGTCCTTATCCTAATATTTTAATTTATTATAATTATTAGCTCTTTGTAATTGGTTCGTAGTATTCTCTTGAAACATTATTTTCAGTGGCATACAATTTCTTTCCATTGCCTTTGTTAATTCCCTCTATTCACACCCATACAGGTGTGAATCATTATTGCTAGTATTATGCAGGAGTTGAGGATTTTTTGTTTAATCTCAAGTTTGACTTCTTGTCTTCGCATGATTTTCTATATAACTTGTTTAATGTTGCTTTTATCGGAGCAATGCTTCTTTTAATTTCTGATTCTGAACCAAATTGATGCCAATTCCAAAGAACAAAATAAATTTATGCTGGAAAAAAGGATGTGTTTTTGACACTTTCAGAACAGAGTATAGTTAAATGCAGATGATCTCCATCAATGCAGGAGTCATGGCTACCATTCAATGGTGATGAAAACTGTTAAAATCTTAAAACAGAATTGCTGAGAGTGCAATTATTTCCATATGATAATTGTTAAAATCCAACAAGGAAGCCTTAGTAACTTAAGTCCTTTTGTAACTGCAGAAGATGATTTTTTGTAATTGCAGATGATGATTTTTGCAATTGCAGATGATGATTTTTGCAATTGCAGATGATGATTTTTGTAATTGCAGATGATGATTTTTGCAATTGCAGATGATGATTTTTGTAATTGCAGATGATGATTTTTGTAATTGCAGAAGATGATTTTTGTAATTGCAGATGATGATTTTCAGGATATTCAGAATAAATTCTTCGATAAATATTGTATGGAATTTAACGATGAGGAGGAGAATCGTCTTATTTACACAGAAATTCATAGAGAATATGTAAGTGCCATTGCCATTTATTTATTTATTTATTTGGAGTTTAGCATCCAGTTTCGAAAGAAATATACTTATATATATACTTATATACTGAATCTATTTTGTGGACACATAACTTTTGCATTTATTGCTACTAATCACAACAGATTTTGAAATCTCAATTTCTGAATATATTTTATTTTATTGGCAGTCCTTGAATTTGCTACTGTGAACTGCTTTCACATTAGTAATAGCTATGTTCGGAAACATTGAGCCGATATATCACATAGAATGACCTATTAAGAATGCTGATTAGTGTGTGTGTTCGTGCGTGTGGGTGTGTGTGTGTGTGTGTGTAGATACAGTTAGCTAGCATTACATGCATATAGCAAATAATTTTATTGAACACGAGTAAGCTGTTTGTTCAAAACACCATCATGACCATCTTTGCCAGAATCTATTTGATTGATCTGTGATAAAATTATGCTCATTGATAAGCTTTATAGCCACTAAGCCACGTTGTGCTTATATGTACCCATTGAATCAATTATTCTTCAGATTATGGCGCTTAATTTATTTCTACTATTAGTTAATTTGATTTATTCTCATTTGGTAATCATAATCTAAGGTGAAAGCTTTATTTGTCGATTGCTATTCCATACTATAGTTTAAGTTCATAAAATTTGGATATATATTTGAGACTTACTCATTAATATGATGGGTAACGTAAGAATTAACGAGAAACAATCTGATATTAAAAGTTCTGAGTGATTTGAGATGGTTTAGACTGATTAATTTGATATAGTATTTGTTGCAGGTTGATCTCATTGAAAAGCATTTGGAAACTAAATTGCGTCAAGCTATGAAAGATTTTAACATGGTTGAATTCCAAAAGCACCTAGTGTATGTATTTCATAATATTCGTTTTTATATTTTTAGTTATCTTGAATATCATGATGTCTAGCAATAGGCCTATTCTTATGAAACCTGCTACAGACTGGTGTTACAAGTCTTCAAGACTTCATAAACCATTATAATTAAGTTAAGTCAATGGATGGTACTACCATTTCTATAAAACTTTTAACTGCTATTAACTTTGTCATATTTTTCTTCGTCATCGTCTATACCTAGAAAGGCAAAGGGAACCACCCCTGAATGCAAATTTATCTCTAACTTTAGGATACGTAAAGGTGTGGTTAAGGCAGAGCCTAATATTTTAAATGGAATAACTTGTTGAACGATAGCATGCTCTTTATGTAGTACGTGTGAAGCCGATTGTGAGTAGTGGCTCGTTATTTCAAGTCTTGTCTCATACTGAGAATATTTATTTCCCAACCATGTCCTATAACTAAGCTTCCTTTTAATGTCACTTGGATTCATTATGTGTATGTATCTAGGCATGCATTTTTAATAAGCGTTCAATTATAGCTGGCTATGTAATGGAACTCCAAATAGCGAAAGCATAAGCATTTTATAAAATGAACTTCAAAAGGAATAAGTTCGAAATATTATTTTCTAGATTTTTTGGTTAATTATTTTGTGTTTTTTATGGATTTTTATTTGTTTTTTATGGATTTCTTGTATTTTTATCTCAGGCAGCGACGTGAAGAATTAGACAGTGAGATATTCGAAATGTTGTTTTCATTCTCGGACTTCTTAGTTTTCAAAGAGATGTGCCTAGCATACAAGGCTGTAAGTGAAAGTTATTTTTCTCTTTCATTGTTACGGACATATTTTTATCGCTCATGCACTCTTTAAAGATGTATGTGATTGAAAATGTTCTCTATAAGGAGCAATAGATCACAATGAAATGTTTATAGAAAACCTCGACTTAATGGACGTCGGAGGCTATCAATATGTTTTACTTTACAGGAGTTTTAACGAAAACGATCTAAAAGTTCTCACTCTGCTCGAAAAACTCAAGACCCAGGCTTAACTAAATCATCTTATAGACCAACCTATCACCCTATAGACCACCCTATCACCCTATAGACCACCCTATCACCCTATAGACCAATCTATCACCCTATAGACCACCCTATCACCCTATAGACCACCCTATCACCCTATAGACCAATCTATCACCCTATAGACCACCCTATCACTCGATAGACCACCCTATCACCCTATAGACCACCCTGTCACCCTATAGACCACCCTATCACCCTATAGACCACCCTGTCACCCTATAGACCACCCTATCACCCTATAGACCACCCTATCACCCTATAGACAAATCTATCACCCTATAGACCACCCTATCACCCTAAAGACCACCCTATCACCCTATAGACCACCCTGTCACCCATATTACTATTATGGTGTGAAAGTCAGCCGTGACCTACTTTAAAATGAAGAGAAACCAGTTCATATAATGAAAGAGAAGGTGATATACATTCTCCTCTAATAAACATTCTTCACTGTATGTTCTTTATGCAGGCTTTTTTATAGATAAGATGTATATTTAGATGTATGCATTCTAATCGACGTCCTTCACCTCATCTATGGTTGAGAAAACAGACGTTAAACTTTTATCATAATAATTACTACTACTGTGCAGGAAAAGGAAGGACGGTCTCTCGACTTATCGGCCGGTTTGATAATTTCCTCATTCAATGCGCGCGATGCTACACCAGGATTGGCAGATGTAGCAGAGAGATTAGAATTGCTTCCAGAAGCCTCCAGTGGATCGCGGTGTCATCATCCGATGGAGGGCGTCGAGTCGGATGCTGCAAGCAGCAGGCATGACCCGACAAACGGCTCTCTATGTAGTACTGTTGACTTGGAACTTTCGCTCGATGGAATAGGAATTGGCGATTCTTCTCGCAATGCTAAACATTAGACCAATTGTGTACTGAAAGCGTGTGAAATTATTATTATTTGTAGGAATGTTTTACTGCTTTATTTTACTTCTGTATACATTTGTGGTGAGGGGTATATTATGCGATGAAGTAAGTTCTTATCTAACACTTACCTCATCGCTTCTTATAGGTTTTCTACATGCAGTCATTTAAGAAAATAGGAAAATCCTAGAGGAGTCTTAATTCATCAAAATTAGGCAAACTTATGCAAAATAAAAATAATTAATATATAATGTCTTGAAATCGATGTTGAATTTTTGTGGAGGTAGTAACTTTTCAGTAATTTATCGTCACGTGCAGTCTCTGCAGGATATGCCATGCAGTCTCTACAGGGTATGTCATGCAGTCTCTGTAGGATATGTCATGCAGTCTCTACAGGATATGTCATGCAGTCTCTACATGATATGTCATGCAGTCTCTGCAGGATATGTCATGCAGTCTCTGCAGGATATGTCATGCAGTCTCTGTAGGATATGTCATGCAGTCTGATATGTCATGCAGTCTCTGCAGGATATGTCATGCAGTCTCTGCAGGATATGTCATGCAGTCTCTGTAGGATATGTCATGCAGTCTCTACATGATATGTCATGCAGTCTCTGCAGGATGTCATGCAGTCTCTGTAGGATATGTCATGCAGTCTCTACAGGATATGTCATGCAGTCTCTACATGATATGTCATGCAGTCTCTGCAGGATATGTCATGCAGTCTCTGCAGGATATGTCATGCAGTCTCTGTAGGATATGTCATGCAGTCTCTACAGGATATGTCATGCAGTCTCTGCAGTATATTGCTGTAGAAGATGTGTAGTAATGAGAATTGAACAGATGTCCCTGACATCAATTTTACATTGGGAAATTAATATTAAATTTGTTATATTTTTGTTTGTATCTATATTACACTGGATATAAACTCTTTGTGGAGTCTACAACAAGACGACATATTTTTTCACCTGGGGTTTGATTAATCAAACGATTCATGCAAATAAGATTATTTGTAGTACTATTATTACTATTGTTGCAGTCAAACTTGTTATTCTTATAATTTTAAATTAGCCCTAAAAGACCTATCATCATCAGATTATACATTACTGTTAGTAGTGAAAAGTTTAAATTAGCGTCCAGTTACAGTAATTCAAATCCACCGCTTCACTTTTAATTTAGCACTCCTCTTCGTAAATTGATCAATTGATTTCTTATAGTATTAATACTCGTATTCTTACATTGTTTAATTTATTTGTTTTATAGTTAGGTAATTTCAGTTAACAAAATAATGTAAAATAATCAGAGGTAATTTACAGTTACACTTGACTGAATACAAATTTTCCGTACAGTAAAAGACAAATTCAGAAATATCAACGATAAATGAACCAGAAAATTTGGTAAAAGATATTTATAATTCAGTATTTATCAGCATTCTTTAAACTCATCATCATTTATTAATAAAATGTAACTCAAATATAAAGGCACGCAATATATTACCAGATTACAAATTATCAACGGACTCGACATGTGATTATGTACTAATTAAAAAGCCTTCGCATGCAATAATTTTCATATAATCATGCATGCCTCATATTTTTACATTACAAGAACGAAATTATGCATTGCTACTTAAAACTTATTTTTCTCAGACGATCAAAGCAAACACTACTAAAAGCCTTTGATAGAAAAATTTGTTCGAAATAGCGATCTAGTCTCAATATTAAACTATTTAAATTTTAAGAGTAGTCCAAGAGAAAACTCGCATATTCCGTATGAACGGACGGCTGTTGTAGATAAGTTGATAAGTTAACACGCATTATAGTGAATAATCAACTATGTTGATATCTATCACTTTTTAACACCACATGTTTAAACCGTGAGGCAATTTAGATCATTTTCCGTATAACCAGTCCAGTGAATGTCCGAGATTTTACTCTCGAATCAGCGCGGCCGGGATTCGAACCCACGAGGGTTCAATTCACCTCAGATCTGTCACTTAAAACTTCATGACGTTACCCCTACGCTATTAAGACATTCAATACTTTAATATTTTAGATACTAGAGAACTTAATACACGTGGTAACTTCTGAAGAGCTGAATATCTATAAGGTATATCACTGCATGAAATTTTTTCTTAATAGAATTTAAATTTTATTGAATTTCGATGGAAATTAAAATCTACTAAAACTTGGATTCATAAAATACAACCTCTTAGGATCACACATGAAAGACAATAAAATGCTCATTTCTTCTTATATTCTACGATTATACTCTCTCTCTCTTTGACTTCACTGCATTCGGCATTTTCAGAATCATTATCGATCTCATTATGCCAGACGGATAAGGCAATACCATTTCAAATTATACGTTTATCCTATCTTGTGACCCGTTTTAGTCTCTTTATAATAAAATACCCACTTATAGTTCAAAAATTTATACCGTTTAAGAACTGTTTATTAAATATTTAATTTAAAAACATGGTTATATCACTGTTCTTGTTCAATTTAAAATACATTAATACAGTCCAATAAGAATGAACAGACTTCAAACAATCAGCACAACATTCAGCTGATGGGTACAACATTCAGCTGAAGAGGACAGCATTCAGCTGATGAGCACAACATTCAGCTGATGAGCACAGCACTCAACTGATGAGCACAGCATTCAGCAGATGAGCACAACATTCAGCTGATGAGCACAGCATAGAGTTGAAGAGCCGTGATGCAGATTAAACACTATTAACTGATGGTGCGACGTAATCGCCTATCAGATACTGATTTATCAACCCCTGCACTTCTGATCCCACAGATTGGTTCTGTTCAAACAAATACACACAAATGAGACAAAATGTAATAACAACTATCATGTGAAAACCTCCCTCTCAGTTCTTTTGAAGGGCAGGTTAATAGATCATCATGCAGACGAGTTGTTTAAGAATTAGAAGAAATTTGAAAGCTCTGTTCTATTCGACTGTGCTTAATACACGTATAGCTCAGTACTTATATATACGTATAGCTCTGTACTTATATACACGTATAGCTCTGTACTTATATATACGTATAGCTCTGTACTTATATATACGTATAGCTCTGTACTTATATATACGTATAGCTCTGTACTTATATATACGTATAGCTCAGTACTTATATATACGTATAGCTCTGTACTTATATACACGTATAGCTCTGTACTTATATATACGTATAGCTCTGTACTTATATACACGTATAGCTCTGTACTTATATACACGTATAGCTCTGTACTTATATACACGTATAGCTCTGTACTTATATACACGTATAGCTCTGTACTTATATATACGTATAGCTCTGTACTTATATATACGTATAGCTCTGTACTTATATATACGTATAGCTCTGTACTTATATATACGTATAGCTCTGTACTTATATATGACACGTATAGCGCTGTACTTATATCTACGTATAGGTATTCTGTACTTATATTATACGTATAGCTCCAGTACTTATATACAAGTATAGCTCTGTTACTTATATAGACGTATAGGTCTGTAATTATATATACGTAGAGCTCAGTACTGAGATACAGTATTAGCTCTGTAATTATTACACGTATAGTCTGTATTATATAACGTATCGCTCTGACTATATACCGTATAGCTCTGTACGATATTACGGATAGGTCGACGTTATATACGTATAGCTTCAGTAATTATATACACGTATAGTCTGTACTTATATACACGTATAGCTCTGTACTTATATATACGTATAGCTCTGTACTTATATATACGTATAGCTCTGTACTTATATATACGTATAGCTCTGTACTTATATATACGTATAGCTCTGTACTTATATATACGTATAGCTCTGTACTTATATATACGTATAGCTCTTTACTTATATATACGTATAGCTCTGTACTTATATATACGTATAGCTTCTGTACTTATATTATACGTATAGCCTCTGTACTTATTATACGTATAGCTCTGTAATATATATCGTATCGCTCTGTACTTCTATATACGAAGCTCTGTACTTATATACAAGATAGCTCTGTACTTATATATACGCTAAGCTATGTAATTATATACACGTATAGATCTACGAAGATACGTAGATCTGACTTCATACACGTTATAGCTCTTGTTCTTATATATACGTATCGCCGGTAACTTAATATACGTATAGACTCTGTAGTATATATACGTATAGCTCTGTACTATATATACGTAGAGCTCTGTTACTTATATATACGGATAGCCTGTACTATATATAAAATGAAAAAAAATATAGCTCTGTAATTAATATACGTATAGCTCTAGTCGTCGTATACGTATAGCTCTGTACTTATATATACGTATAGCTCTGTACTTATATATACGTATAGCTCTGTACTTATATATACGTATAGCTCAGTACTTATATATACGTATAGCTCTGTACTTATATACACGTATAGCTCTGTACTTATATATACGTATAGCTCTGTACTTATATATACGTATAGCTCTGTACTTATATACACGTATAGCTCTGTACTTATATATACGTATAGCTCTGTACTTATATATACGTATAGCTCTGTACTTATATATACGTATAGCTCTGTACTTATATATACGTATAGCTCTGTACTTATATACACGTATACTGTACTTATATACACGTATAGCTCTGTACTTATATATACGTATAGGTCTGTACTTATATATACGTATAGCTCAGTACTTATATACACGTATAGCTCTGTACTTATATATACGTATAGCTCTGTACTTATATATACGTATAGCTCAGTACTTATATATACGTATAGCTCAGTACTTATATAGACGTATAGCTCTGTACTTATATACACGTATAGCTCTGTACTTATATATACGTATAGGTCTGTACTTATATATACGTATAGCTCTGTACTTATATACACGTATAGCTCTGTACTTATATATACGTATAGCTCTGTACTTATATATACGTATAGCTCTGTACTTATATACACGTATAGCTCTGTACTTATATACACGTATAGCTCTGTACTTATATATACGTATAGCTCTGTACTTATATACACGTATAGCTCTGTACTTATATACACGTATAGCTCTGTACTTATATATACGTATAGCTCTGTACTTATATATACGTATAGCTCTGTACTTATATATACGTATAGCTCTGTACTTATATATACGTATAGCTCAGTACTTATATATACGTATAGCTCAGTACTTATATATACGTATAGCTCTGTACTTATATACACGTATAGCTCTGTACTTATATATACGTATAGGTCTGTACTTATATATACGTATAGCTCTGTACTTATATATACGTATAGCTCTGTACTTATATATACGTATAGTTCAGTACATGCATACGTATAGCTCAGTACAGACATACGTATAGCTCTGTACTTATATATACGTATAGTTCAGTACATGCATACGTATAGCTCTGTACTTATATATACGTATAGTTCAGTACATGCATACGTATAGCTCTGTACTTATATATACGTATAGCTCAGTACAGACATACGTATAGCTCTGTACTTATATATACATATAGTTCAGTACATGCATACGTATAGCTCTGTACTTATATATACGTATAGCTCAGTACAGACATACGTATAGCTCTGTACTTATATATACGTATAGTTCAGTACATGCATACGTATAGCTCTGTACTTATATATACGTATAGCTCAGTACATACATACGTATAGCTCTGTATTTATCGCTACAGTGGCATAAGTCGTAGAGCCACACTTCTACAAATTCAATTATCATTGTTGTAAAATTTAAATTTGGCTGAGCCGGTAGCAAATGGTACCGCATTCGGCTGAGAACTAGCAAGTGCAGCATTCAAATCCAGTGCTCGTTACTTCCCTGACATGCTATCGAGACCAGAAAAGTAAGCTAAATTTCGATCTCTGTTTACTATTATTATCATTATTACTATGGACCAAATAAATCCACATTAACAGACGGACGAATCGTACACATGAAGTGCTAAACATTACAATACTTGTGACTAGTTGCTTCCAATTCATCATACAATTCAACAGATAGAGTGCTTGATGACCTTCCTGCACTTCCGAGAGATATAGCTGGCAATGATTCCAACAATATCTTACTCTGGGATGTATATATCCAATAGTTCCAGTGGCTAGAAGTTCACTAATGCGTAAGATAAAATCATGTTCATCACCTTATTATGCCATAACTTCACGGCAATGATCGTTAGATCTGCAATGAATCAGACAATTGTATCCTTAGGTTCAGCCGGCAAACTACTCTCACTTTAGAACCCGCTATCCTGATGACTACAGCGCAGTAATCTAGCCAATCTGCCATTAGCACGACTTGTATTATAATCTATCAACTACTGTAGCTATTATAGTCGTTAGAACAAACCTGTAATTAATGACATTAGCATGACTTATATTACCTATCAACTACTGTAGCTATTTTATTATAGTCGCTAGAACAAACCTGTAATGCTATGTCAGGAGAGCAAGGCGACTGAGGGTTGAGACGTGAGCGATGGTTACAGGTGATGCCAGGTGAAGGTATGCTACCAGGATTGACAGGAGCTAGGTTCCCTGATGTAAAAATAACAAAGAACTTATATTACATAGTTGGAGCCAATGGTTAAGTCGGTAAGATATTCGACCTCGGATCAGTATGTGCGGGGTTCAAATCCTGCGCTCGCCCGTCACTGACATCGTTTTCGAGTGAGGAAACTGACGTTAACATTAGCTTTACCAGCTTTACATAGGTGATAAAATTACGGTCAATTAATTTTTTTATAG
Organism: Enchytraeus crypticus; assembly: GCA_905160935.1. NCBI lineage: Eukaryota > Metazoa > Annelida > Clitellata > Enchytraeida > Enchytraeidae > Enchytraeus > Enchytraeus crypticus. The sequence continues at coordinate 433,253 of CAJHZI010000904.1, read as the reverse complement.
CTACTTTACAAAATCTATATGATATTAGTGTTAGTTTAATGAATTTTTTGTATTGTTTCATTTTCAATTTCATTTTGTAGTTCGCCAACCTACCAATTAATAGTCTAGGACTTCGTCTTTGAAGAGCACAGACAAATAGATATTCTACAGATTGATCGTGTAGATATACGATCAATCTGACAGGTACCGATAAGCATCAGAACAATGGCACTATTACTAGCAGTTAAACTTAGCCCATGCTCACCACTCATTCCACCGGTTCATAAAACCTACCAATCAAATTCTTCCTACATCACATCTGCTTGACAGGAAGAGAGATTCAAGAAATATATAATATTCATATTATTGTTACTAAATTACAGCTAACTAAGAACTGTGCAGACCTAGTGAAGCGAGGTTATCACAGAGCAGACCAGACACATTGTGACTGTTGGATGGATGGCCCACAGGCACCGTCAGCAACTGATGAGCCCCGTCACCCATGCCACCGTTCAGCAGAGCAATATTGTACTGATCAGCACTCAGCTCTAACACACTCGTACCCGCTGCTGAGTTGTCTGCACATAAATTCAACAAAATGAAAGCAGGTTTAATATTTACATACATCAAAAATAGTTACATTCATCAAATATTACTTACTTGTAAAATCATATGTAGAAGAGAAATGAGGTCGTAAACGATTCACAGACTCACTGACTGGGACTGGCTTACAAATAATAGAATAGTTATATAAATTGGAATTACTAGAGAACTGAAATTAGAATAGTAATATTTGTTACTAATTTGTTATTAATTTAGTATTATTTTATAGCTTGTTTATTTCACATCTTTTCCCACCGTAGAAATACCAATCTACCCTGACTATCATTTGATCAACTGACAGGCAGAGCTATATCAGTTCACAAATTAATTCCAGATTTCTATTATCATTATTCTATTCAAGGATAATAATTTCTATTACTATTCTAATTTCAGTTCTCTAGTAATTTCCAATTTCAATAACTATTCTATTATATCTAAGCCAGTCAGTGATAATTATCTTTTACGACCTCATTTCTCTTCTAAGTATGATTTTACAAATAAGTAACTTTTGTAATCTTGTAGTAATCTTGTAGTAATCTGTGCTGCGAAGTGGTCCCACACATCGTTCTAGGAATAGGAAAAAGATGTTAAGCCTATATTAATAATATAGGCTTAACATCTTTTTTCCTATTCCTAGTATGATGTTAAATTATTGAATTATGATGTTGAATTATTATTTAAACGTTAACTGATATATCTAGAGACCAAACAGAGTTTAAGCAGCCATTACATAGCAGTATAAGAAATATAAGAGACCCAACGATCAACTACATCAAAATGTTTTCACAGAACACTCTCAATTATGTTAGTATCCTAATAACAATTGATGTCATTTACAAAAAGGTTTCCATTATGGTCTGCTTTTAGGCTGAATATAAATACAGAGTTATTAAGCATAAAGACACTCCTCTTCTACTTCTAGAAGCAAAAAAGCATTTAATAGGCAAGGAAAGAGGAAGAAGTGAAGAAATATCCAAATCTTAACCAAACACACAGCCTAGTACTAACCGGCATTAACGACCTGCATGGAAACATCGTTAGTGCTCCACGCGGCTTCAGCCTGGGTCACAGTGTTCGCCGGCTGCTGCACAGGTTGTCCGGTGTAGCGAAAGAGTGGATTCTTGAGATCCAGGATGTTGGAGGACTTGATCGTTGTGCCGGGAATATTCAATGAGATCTCAACGTCATAGCTCTGCCTGTAACAAATTGAATAATTTGTAACTATTGAATGTCTCAATAGCGTAGGGGTAACGTCAAAAAGTTTTAAATGACAGATCCTGAGATGATTTGAACTCTCGTGGGTTCGAATCCCGGCCGCGTTTATCTGAGAGTAATATCTCGGACATTCACTGGACAGCTTATATGGAAAATGGTCTAAATTGCCTAACGGTTTAAACATGTGGTGTTAAAAGTGATAGATATCGACATAACTGATCATTTCACTATAATGCCTGTTTACTTTTTAACAAGATACACTGGGTTTGCATGTGTTGTTAGCAGGCGACTAAGCAGTAGAGGAATTCAATGAGAACGAGATAATTGGATTTATTTTTTGCACGCTAAACAAACTAAAGGAAATATTAATAGTTCAGCATGGTATAGTATTAAATCAAACTAGTCATAAAGATGCACTCATTAATGTACATAAAGGCAAACTATCACATTCAATTTAACAGAGCACTAGTAGAGAGAGAAAGAGTGAGTGAGAGTGAAAGATGGGGAAATGAGAGTAAATACTATATAGTGTGTAATATTTTATAAACAGACTAAAGACAAATTTAGGTTGGTGAAAATCTTCCAAGTAACCAATACAAAACCAGACATAACCTTCAAAATCAAAGATTCAGATAGCACAAAACCATTAATGCATTCCAGTTAAACATTTTCATATTTCAAAACTGCTACAAATTAAATTAATATAAAATAGTTTTGCACTAATCACGTTTATGTAATTTTTTAGCTCAGCTGTAGGATAGATGTAGTAGTAAACTAGTGAGTGTTCTAGGGAAACACTAATACCCGCATTTACTAACTATTCTTTAATCAGTTGATAATTTACGCCTCTGTTGTTGGTTAAACTATTGTTCAGAATTTTTGGGATTCACTAAAAAATGTTGCGTGGCTATTAACTACAAGGTCAACTGCCAAAATTATGTCGGTCAGCCAATCACAGCGCTGTCCTTCAGTCTGATCGACCGATTAGCTTACTTTGTAAAAAAGTCAGAATAGTATTTCTTAATCAGTGATGTAACTAATCAAGTGTTTAAAAGCCCGAAAATAGGCGCGCAGAGCTATACATTACACATCGATTTAAGCTTGCAGAATATCAAATTGTGACTAATCAGTAGTTTACGCAATTATTCATGTTTAAACACTTGATTATCTCACTATAGTAACTGCGGCCATGACTGTGAACTATAAGCACTTTACAAAAGAAGACCCCGTGCTAAATCTGCAATTATAGGCAGCTTCGGTAAAAAATATATTTAACATAGGAAAATATTTGAATCATAAATAAGGAAAAGTTTAATTCTATTCGTATCCCAGACCCAGTTATGAGCAGACTGACCTCTTATTGCACTTGAGGATGACTCTACCGACAACTTGCTGCCCTTGCTTCACATAGACTGGTGTCTCCAGCAGACAGCGCACCTGATACCAGTGCGTCAGAGGCTGCGTGGGAGCCGTAGAGAGCCATACATGGGACCTTAAATACAGCATCAATTTCAGTCATTTAATAAGCTAAATACCTTAAATAAAGCATCAATTTCAGTCGTTTAATATGATACCAAGAGCATATGTATTATGGCATGGGACAGAGTGGAGAAGGTCTATTCGTATCCGGACCCTAGCTAAACTGGAATATAAAGGAAGATGATGATGCTTAGGAATATATATAAGGAACCTCAAATAAAGTTTCATTTTAAGTACTTAGTATATTACCTAATTCAAGAATTTAAGCAAGATTGTATCACCAGTTTAGAAATGTATCACCAGTTAATATGACGAGAAGAAAAGGCAGAACAGTGGTAGCGGGGAAGCTTTTGAAGCTGCAGCAGTTTGCAATGTAGCTGCTACCATTACAGTTACAAATGTTCAGCCTTGCTATCTACTGCGAACAGCCGATGATCTCATACATATACAGAACATGGGTTAAATATTCTGCAAAATACTGCAAACTTCCAAACAGAAGCTCATACCTTGAGCAGCACAGTGAATATGACAATGAATCATTGAATGATTCAATGAAGAGATGTCATCTGGCTGAAGCCAGTGGCGAAGTCGGTAAGATATTCGACCACGGATCAGTATGTGTGGGGTTCAAATCCTGGGCTCGCCTGTCACTGACATCACTTTCGAGTGAGGAAACTGACGTTAACCTTAGCTTTTTAGCTTTATCATCGTAAAATCAACGGTATGCTAATGTTAACGCCTGCATCTGACGAAGGCTCCTCTCATTGTAGTGATATCAAAAGTTTCAAAGATTCTACTATCACTATTTTTAAGCCATTCTCAAAATACTAAACAAATATTTAAGTGAAATACTAGCAGACTTGATCAAGGAAACTTACTGTGAGCCGAGAAAGGCGACGTCAAACCAGAACGCCAGACCGTGTATAGTTCCCTCTTGAGCAATAATATATGAGACAGGAATATCAATGTTGTACAGATCAGATTCGTGAGCTGTTTGAAAATCTACCGTGTACTTGTGGGAGTGAGCAAGACAGATATTAACATCAAATGTATCCTAAAATATCAATAAAGACAGATATTAACATCAAATGTATCCTAAATATCAATCAAGACAGATATTAACATCAAATGTATCCTAAATTATCAATCAAGACAATACAGAGGAGATTTAAAATCACCCAATGGCGAGGTCAGAGACTATACAATGTAAATATATACTTATTAAAACAACTATTACACTAAATGAATTATAATTATACATAATTATAGAAATAATATAACTAGTCACAAATGTTTATTGATAATCATCGATTAATCTGAGATATCACAATCCATATAATTCAACAAACAACTTAATTTTCTCAAACCATAAAAAATAAGAGCAACCGTCATGAATACAAAGATAGATCACATTTTTTTCTTGTTAAATACATTTACCAGTGAAGCACACAAATTACACTACATCATCATCATCTTCCCTTGAACTCCAGTTTAACTAGGGTCAGGATACGAATAGGCTGTCTCAAATCCTCTCTGTCCTACATCATATCATCCATCAGTCAATATCCTATTTGAGACTTCTCCATTCGTTAAAATTTTTGTAGCAATTTCTGGAGCCTAGGCGGTCACCAACCGAATGCCCTTTCTGACGTTGGTGTGGATCTTAGTGCTTTAGTCGCCTTCTACGACACTTGCAGTCACCGGTTGGTCAATTCTTCAAACAACCCGAACACAACACGGGCAACGAACTAGTATGTATATATTAATCAAAAATTTGTAAAACTGTACGAAGTGTAGCAATTGCTACAAGCAAAAACATGATTTTTTTTTTCTTCCTTTAGTTACACACATGACATACCGCATGTGCTACATGGTTTCCTTTCTTGGTTTCTCTTTTCGTAGTTTTCAGTATTTCCTCCATTCCTTTTCATGGTTATTAGTAATCGTTGCCTTTTGTTGGCGCATCAATTGCAGCCGGCGTGGATTTAAGAATAGCCTTTCAACACCCTCTGGATTTTTCTTTTCTTTCAAAGCTGTCAACACTCGGTCTTCCTAGGTGGTCGCCCACAAAGTACTAACCGGCGCGATGGAGCTTAACTTCGTTCAACTGACGTGCAGCTTAACCGACTGCGCTAATCCCGCCCCCCTTTGTGCGGAAGAATATTAAATTTGTCACCACAGACTTAACTTTAAAGAAAAACATCAGCTATAAACAAGGTAAATCTTACAACAATAGGCTGGCGAAAAGCTTCCAGTACAGCGGCGTCTCTAAGACACGTTAAATCTACGTTGTGGAATGACGACTGATACCTGCATGCAAATCGATTCATAAATATTGACAAGTATTTAAAAGTTGTGTTGTGTTTACTAGATATATATAATTTAAAACATACATGTATACATGAATATAATAAATACAATGCATACTCAGGTTTTTAGAGTTTTCCAAATAAAAACCTGCCTAGTTGCCTGGCAGTAACATAGGAAAATACATAAACATCATAAATTTGCATAGATTACCAACCATTTACATCTATAGTGTGAGCAATGATGAATAGATCATCGGCCGATAAACATGTTAGTCAAGTAAATGATCCCAGAATAAAGTGTTAATTACCAAAAGTTGGCTTTTGAGCATTGGTCCATGTAAAGAGCCTCGTCTGTGAATGGTGCGATGTGTAGATCACCCTGAGTAGGATACATCTTACCTTGAACCATAGATATAACAGTAAACAACTATACAAAAAATGCAATATAAATGTTTAATAATGCAATCAATGTATTACTTAACAACTGTATTAGTGAATCCTCAACAAATATATGCAAATAGTAACTTCAGTAAAATCAATAAATTAAATTAGTTAACATCAGTTAATATTAGTGCCTTATGGCTCAGTGGTAAAGATCTCACCTCTAGAATGAGAGGTCAGAACTTCAAAAATGTGTTGCGAGGTGGGATTTTCTCTTCCGAAGGGCTCATAAAAAACTAGTCGTGCACACTTAGTAGTGTTAGGCCGAGGATAGCCAACCTTAAGTTTCTATTATCTATGCAGACCGTTCTGTGTCGAAAAATAAATGGGAAATAAGGGAAAGTTAAAAGGATTCTTTTTTAAGTTCGTTACGATCAAGTATTACTATCCATATTGTGTCCAGGTTGCTGACAAATAGACCAACTAAGGACTGCATGTGTCTTAAAAGACGACAGAGAACTAAGCTCTAAACCAACGACAGCAGGGATCTTCGGTTGATGAGGACCTGGGCTTCAGAAATTTCTACACAATTTGTGAATCTCGACCCTATTTAAACTGGGCTTCAATGGAAGAAGATGATAATGATGATTATTAGTTATGATCACTTGAACCGATCAAACAATATATGAACACTAACTTAGAAAAATAAGTGAAAAAACAAAGTTGTCAAACAATATATAACTAAAGTAACAGCTACAACTGTATACTAGAAGTAGAAACCCAACCCAACACATCATCTTACAATTAACTTTCTTGTCACTGAGCATTGTGGCATGCGCTATAGATCGTGTACGCACCGTTAGGCTTAAGCCACTTCTTAGCGTGCAGGTAGGTCTCAAGCATTCTCTCGTTGAACAGCATGTAGCCCATCGGTTCAGATATGATGACATCAACCATCTCCGGCACCTCCACCTCCTCTATCTTACCAGCTATCACTGTGATCCTCTCCTCAAGTCCATTGTTTGCCACCAGTGTCTGCAGGCATCAGTAACACAAACTACCATCATTATACAAGATCTGAACGTACAATTCACGACTCTGACTATTTCATATCTAGCAAGAATAGACACTCAATGATTACATTGCTGAGAATTCTCATCAGCTGTGTTTTGGATTGAAGAATTAAGATTGAGCTCCCCTCTAATCAATCTAAAATTCATTCAATCAGTTAAGTGTATCTATAAATAATAGAACTCTCTATCGAAAATGTCACAGGAGTACTAAAGAAAAAGGAAGAGTTAAATAGTCTCGAGGCCATTAGATGTATACGAAACCTGACATTTAGAGGACACTTTATCTTAACTGTGACATCAGCACTTTAAGCTCCAAATTACCCATTATCTTTTCCACAGTATGGGGCCTTCATAATAAATATATGCAGTTGACAATGTCCTAATTCTCAAGATCCAAGTACTCGAAGCATAACAAGGGATATCCAGTGCTTCTTCTTATTTCCTTCTATATAAAACATCCTAATCATCATCACCATTTTCCCTTAAATCTCAGTTCATCCAGGGTCAGGATACGAATAAAACAAAAACATACTAATAATTAAAGAAATACGCTTCTTAAAATAAAATTAAAGAATTTATTCTATACATTAAAATTTGAATTGATCAAACCTGACATTGCTGAGCCATGCTAGAAGCTTCAATAGCATAAACTTTCCTCGCTCCAGCTTGTATAGCAAAGAAAGACAAGATACCAGATCCTGCACCAACATCTAACACAATCTAAAACATTTCACAATTCAATATATAACAGGTACCCTTCCAAGACTAAGGTCTTCCTAATTTACACCAGGTTTACATTTATGTATGACAATTTTGAGTTTTAATAACTCATACAGTCACTGTTTTGAAAAACCATCCATCAACTGACAGAGTATGCGCGATTAGGCTATGCACTTGTGATGGAATTATATCAACGAAAATTTTATTACATTATTATATCATTGCTGTGCCTATTATTGACAATGATGGTAGATTTGAAAAGAATTAATGCTTTGAAAATATCATCTGAATGAGCAAAGTAAAAATTAATCAAATGAATAATTCATCAAAAACTAAACCATGAATTTTACCACAGTTTTAATCACCAGTTAACAAATAAATCAAAGCTTCCAAGTGCTTCAACAAAATTAATTCTGGATGGTAAAAGTTAGTAGCGATAAAAGGAAATAGAAGAAACCTTATCCTGAAAGTCAGCTACGTTCTCGAGCATAGCTCGTTGATAGGTTGCCGTTCTAATGTAATCCTGCATCATATTCTGCTGTTGAGATAGGTACCCATAGAACTGCAACAACAATAATATATAAACAACTTAAGGATGAAACGAATTTTACGCAGCTCTATAAGTGTTCAGACAGTAAATAAGTTATATTTTAAATTTACTGATTCATCTGATGATGTAATCAATAGGCAATAACAATAATTATAATTAATGTTATTGCTATAATTATATTCTTTTTTCACTCATATTTCATAACAATGAAATGCGATTGAATCGATTTAATTGATTTGATCGAATTGATTTAAAGAGACTCGTCTAAAAAGATACTTCTGATAAACTTTAATTAAATTATGATATTATATTAATACACATCCACATAAAATGACAAGTTTGCACTATCTAGATTTAAAGAAATTACGATTGTGCAATAAAAGAATTAAGTCATCAGCTTTTAAAGTATAATCTACCTATATTTAAATCTGGCTTTAACATATAAGGCAAACATGAGGCTCATAATGCTTATTAAATTTTTACCAAAATGTCTCTAAATCTTAAATTAATTTCATACAATTTAATAATTTAAACCAACTTCACTTATTAAAGCAACACACTAAAAAAACTAAACTACACTAAAAATTTCTTCATGCATTAATACACGATAAATTATCCTGAAGAAATCTTTTAAATTTCTTGATTTCTTCGAGATTAATTGGATTATATATGCATATATCCAGAAATTTAAGTATTCAGTATTGATAACTCCCATTACAAAATTCTGAAGAAAAACTAATTGAGCATGACATGTGAGAGAATACTTTAAAAGTTGGACAATTTATATCTATTATGGCTACTGTTTAAGCCCAATATTATGACCAAAGACATACAAAATGAGTTACATAGAAATCAATAACCTGAAAATACTGCTCTGCAGAAGAATCTTCCGTGCGTTGAGTGAACACAGATTTATTCGCAGGAGTAATGATTAACTGAACAACTGATTCAAAGCTTTTCATATCTAAAACATCAATTTCAAATATCCTAAATTTCTAGAACAATAATATCCAAATTCAAATTACAAATTCCATAAAAATATTCAATCAAAATGAAAAAATGAACAAAAAATTGGTCATTTATCTTTTTATGAAAAAGGACTAAAAGTCAGCAGGCTAAAGAGAAATAATAAATATAGAATTTTATAAATATAGCAGAATTGAATTAGCCTACTAATACTAAGAACTAAAGCATAGACTAATTGAACCTTTATTAGCAGATGAACAACTGATGCAACAACATTAAAATTAATTATTTAACATTTACATTTTTACCATAATAAACAACCATGCGAAAGTTTATAACCTTTAACAGAAGCAAAGCAGTACATATATGAAGACTCCATCGAAGAAATGATGATAGCTTTTCCTCCAACTCTCGCCGTCTCAGTGTTGCTATTAAATTCAAAAGGCTTGCCAATTGGAGCTCCTAAACACACAAAATCTAACACAATTTTAATATTTATTCCAAAATATTCCCCAGATTGTGACACGAACATCTGGTAACTAAAATGTCTAAAATTTAAGTTTGAAAAATGCTGCAAGTTTATTAGGTATCAGTGCATCTATAGAGCATTACATTTAATAACTTATTCCCTATTACTTTACAGAGCTAGTATTGTAATACCCATGAAAGACAATTTTAGGGATTCTTGTTAACAAATCAAGAATTGGTTTTCTTATACTTATGAAGTCTAAATATGAATCACATACAACAAAACAAAAATATCAAACAGATGGCTTACATTTTAAAATCAATCATATGGATTTATGCTTTGTGCCTAGGACACTATTAAAGAATAGATCAAATGCTAACTGCACGTTTCGTAGGAGGAAACTGGAAACCACCTCAGAGGCTGAATTTTACCAAGCTATAGGCTACATTAGGTTAGATATATGAAACTGCTGTCTAATTGTTATAATAATATTCAGTCTGTGATGCTTAAGGATTCGCAGACTCGCAGAAGCAGAGTAAAGAGTATTACCTTGGAACGGCCAATTAGAAGAACATTCAAGAGAGATGGATTATGTACGAAACAAATTCCTCCAGAAATAATCACCTAATTTTACGGACGATCATACCTTTGGATAGTTTAATGACCCCATTATGTCCTATTCCTGATACTTCAAGTCGAATTCCGGACTTAGTACCGCCATGTGCAGGTTGAATACCCTCGTCACTCATCACACACACGCTGACGTTGTCAAATACAGCTCTGATGGGGCCTACACCCTGCGTAACTGTCGGACTAACTGCCCCAGCCATGTTTTCTTTATTCCACCAACCAAAATAACGATTTATCAAAATGAATACGTTAATATTAAGTTTATTTAGTTTCAATAAATGCAAGAACTGCAATCCGTGTACCCACAAAATCAGATAATACGATTAGATATAAAAATTTATGTATTCTTTAAAAGAATCATGAACAGAACAGCAACTTTAAAACTATAAACATTACAGAGCAAATAAACAAACTTTTTTCTTGGTCTTTGCAGAGCTAACCGATTCTGATTATAAACTTAGCTTAACTTAATTATACTGGTTCAGGAAGTCGTAGAGACTTATAACAACAGTCTAATCGTAATTTCATGCCTAAACATATAGAGACTGTAAAAAAATCTTCAAACCTTGACAAGTTGATAGGCTTCAAAAGAAGTACATAAGAAAAACTAAACACTCGCCAACATACCACACACACACATAAGTATCTCGCAATGCCCATGTACGCAACAATGCAAAAATACTCAAACTTTGACACAATCTTACATACACGTACACCCAACAATAATAACAACAATTAGAGTGCTATCAATGACAACATCGAGCACTATGGAGGCAAAATCAAGCCGGAAAGCAAAAAGAGGGTCCAAAAACGGTGAAACTTCGCAAATCCAGAAAATCAGTCCAAAGTAAAGGGAATTAAAGAAAAGGAGGCTTAAGCGCAGGTCGCTGCTCATGGACACCAGATGCAAAAGAGAGATGTAAAGATTGGTCTTCAACTTCCTATATGGAACGGGTCTTCTTTGTTTGCGCACCGACTTGGATTTGTCTCAATAGTGCTTGATGTTGTCATATACGAGTCAGTACGACAATTGCATTCTAATTTGTTTTTTTTAAATCTAGGTATACCCATTTCATCCGTTTAAATCACGATCAAGTCTTTTATTATCTGAGTCTGATTCATGTTTTAATCATTTTAACTGGACCATTTTATTTTTAACACATCAGATCAACGTAGATTTAATACTTCAAGTTTTCATAAAGATCAGTCAGTGCCAGTAAAATGTCTCGTTTGTGTCAAAAGCAATGATTCACCATATAGGTAAGAGCCATTCATATGATTCTCTAAAATATATAATATAGCATATATACTCATAAGGAATCTCACTCTCTCTCTCTCTCTCTCTCTCTTAGTGCACTGCCTACTGGCAGGTCCATGGTATATAACGCCTCCACTCTGTCTTCCGCTTTCCTCTTCATGTCCACATATGAGTGGGTCTTTAAATCATCTAACATACTTAATCTCGGCCTGCCTCTGCCTCTTTTCCTTCCATTCTACTTTCTATGACCTTTTTTAAAAGACTTTCTCCCTTAGAATGTGTCCTTTCCAACTCGTCTTCCTATTTCTTAATACATTTCTTACTCACAAGGAATATAAACAATTAAGAAATATAATGGTGAACACTTCGAAGAAAATGCACAGAAAAGTCCACCAATCCAGGCCAAGATATTACAAAGTCTTTATTCCACAGATTCACTGGAGATGCCTGATGGAGTTCGAGGTTGAATTCAAGAAGCGATGACACGTTAAGTGCTCGATGTTGTCAGTGATGACTGTAGCACTCTAATTGTTAATATTATTATTATTATAGAGATCAGGCTATATATAATTTATATCTAACTATTGCTCACTTTTGAGGAAAACGAAATTTCAAAGGACACCAGGTTGTCATGGTATTTTATACAAATACGACAAGTTATATGTACGAGTAGTCGTACTAATCAAAATTTGTGCTTCTTTATATTTCTGCTCATAGCTAGTTTAGAATTCATTATGTTCGCATTAAATGTTGTTATGGATTTAAGTAGTACTTTAATGATTCTGTTGCAGAGAACATTGCCATAATAGTATTAGGACTAGTCAAAACAAGTCCAAATCAACTATTTCATCCAGTATAATTAATTTAATTGAATACGACAGTTTGGTCAAATGCGCAAAGGAGCAGTTTTGTGCAATCGACAAAAAATTTGACTCTTACAAATTGTTTGTTATTTTGTTATCGCAAAAAACCTCATTGGTTCATAATGCTCGTAGCAACCATGGACAACTGAGGCAATGGTATCAAACCTTACAATTAATCTCAATACTATAGAGCCCTACTAGTACTCGATGTTATACTGGACACCAGTACCACTCCAATGGAGTTGTTGCTTTTATTTGTTAATATCAACGACTATAATGATAAATGGCAGACTACACATTTTTGTTGCATTATTATAGTTATCAAATTAACCAATAACTGAACAGGTACTCAAATTATACAAGTTTTCACTATAGTAAAATTCAATAAGGCTGTCGCTTAGGTTCATTCTATTTAAAGTTAAACAATAATTAAAATTAAAAACTTAAAATAATAATATTCAAACCCAAAGAGTCAGATTTATCAGTCCTGAGCATGATAAACAAAATACTAAGATTAAACGATCAAGACACTTACATTCTATAAACTAGAACAAGTTAATACAATTGCATAACAATTCGATGTTAGTTTCACAATCAGATTACATTATTGAATCCGACTAGCAAGAATTCATATGAAACAAAATTTTTTTCAACAATGTTGTTCAATTTAGGCATAAAAAGTTCCATTCAACAACATCAAAATTGCCAATAAGTAAAAAGGTCATCTGAAGTTTAATTTAGTCACATCAGCTTAAATAGATATTCAGTAGATTATTTACCTATTAAGACAAAATTGTTGAACGTATTTCCTTAATTCATTCTAAAACCTTTTTCATGTTTTATCTATGTTACTGCAAAAACTCAGAATTTGGGCACAATGCATGATGAGACTTGAACAACTTAAGGATAGATAATAGAAAAGTTAATATGAAGAAATATATTCTAAAGTTCAGGCTCAGTTTTGAAACGTATTAACTTATCACTTACTTTAGGCCATCAACGCATAATCATAGTAGAAAATGTTCTCTGAACTTGCCAATTAGTAGATAACCACAAAATTGAGAGAGACCGCAACCCATCTGTAAAATAATGAACCAAGAATTTAAGTGACAGTGAAAGCATACTGAGGGTAGAAATTTTTTCTAGAACCTGCCAATACAGAGAACATAAGAGAGAGATTGTATCCCGTCAGTAGACTATTGAACGTCAGGATGATTTAGCATACTGCGTTCCATATCACATACAAACCTTATCTACATCGCAATTAGCACGACGATCAAAACATTCAGATCCTATTACAAAATTGAGGGAAGGCCAGACAACTTACAGCAAGCATCACATCTAAATTCACCACCCTTATAATTGACACAATTGCAATGAAACAATTCACCGCACTGCCAGCATCTCACCATTGTATTGTCTAGTAAACCGCGACAGACACAAAACACCCCAATAGCAGCAGTATACATGTTTGTGTTACCAGACACCACTGCTGGAAAAGGTTCGAGCCGTTGCTGCTGGAAACAGTTAAAAAGATGCGTTCTGAGTTCAACTTGGTTATAGCTACGTTCAAAAGGCTGATTTCCATAACAAATATCTGTCGCTGTGGCAACAGCGTATAGTCCACAATCCACACTGTTGAGCTGTTGGATATTCTGTGGGAAAACCAGATCAATCTGTTTTGCCTGACTGTGATACAGCTGAGCTATCTGAAGCTTAAATTCCTTCTCGACTTGTGGCTTTCCTAGAACATCTATGGACAGAAGAGAATCGTAAACGGTTACAAAATCCTCTCCACAACCTCGAGTCGATGTAATCCAGCCTCCAGTGCCTGAGTCGTGGATCTGAACAATCACCGAAGATTTGCTGGTTTGAGATGTAAACCTGCCAGTAATCTGGCGCAGTTTTACCGATTCTAGACCTAGAATAGATGAAAACTGATTTCTGAGCAGCTGCAATGCAAAGTCAATATGCACTTCGTTGAGTGGTTCCGAGTTGAGAATAGCCAGCTGATCCTTCACGGAGAGTCTAACTTGCGATACAGCTTCTAGAACCAAAGTCAGGGACGTCTCAGGCTGAGCTACAGAAGTCACAAAAATAGAGCTATCGTTTACTGAAATAATTGGTACATTTGAGTGATCTATCGGGGCTAACTCCATTATAGTTATATTATCGTCTCCAGATTGAAAAGTTTGAGAAATGTTTGCTAATGTTGATTGAGTATTGGATGATGGTATAATCTCGTTGGCAAGTAGTAACTGTTTTCCACACAAAGACGATCCATTCAACTCCTGCATACCGGAAGACTGAATAACCTCAGATGCTGAATTCATCGACTGCGGTTCACTCTTAGAATTCACGCTCATTCTATGGCGGCGCCTCGATGGAGTATAGACATTATTTTCTATGGTTCCCTTGCTATTCAGAAAACCTCGTACGAATCTTCTATCACGCTCCTTCAACAGTAAGTCTCGAGCCGCTCGAAGGTGCGTCGTAATTTCACTTAAAGCCTTTCCTTCAATCTCTAACTCGCACGTAGTTAGCGATTCAATCTCCTGCGTAAATTTCAGTATAGTTTCGTATTTGTGCGGCTTGCAGTTGGCTCGCAGAGTGCTCAGGTAGAACTGCGTCTCGTCATTCACTTCGCAGGATATAATTTCATCTGCGCCCATCTTGGTGTCCGACGTGGACTTGCAAACGAAGATAAAGGCAGCGTGCATGTGCTTGCACATGTTTCCGTGCACCTGATAGTCGTCACAAGTGCACGCCATGTTTGAGAGACAGCATTTGCACAGGCGACAGATAACACTGCACGCATCACCGCACAGATGATCCTCAGTTCTATTTACTTGAAAGGCCCTACCGGTGGCTCCCGAGTGAATGAGCCATCGATTGTTATCCAGCGGGACGCATGAGGAAACCAGAGTTTCTCCTTCCATGTGGCACTGCACCATATTCGCTAATTTAGTGCTCAGTTTTCCCTTGTGAAGCTTTGTCAGGCGATTAAACTGCTTGTTTAGAATAAAAGAAAACAACGCATCGATGCACTTATCAATCTTCTTGGACATGCCACTTAAAACGTATTTAGATTTTATATCGCGCAGCTCAGTGTGGCATGATCTAAGCGCTCTTTGAGCCGCCTGTCGTATTTCTCCGCAGTTAACCACTAAGCCGTCAGACCTCTCTCGCGTAGCTTTCTCCACGTGCTGAGTGTACGACAGACGTTTCTCCACCGCACCCATCACAGATGACCAGGCGTGGTACATAACCGGAATATCGTCACAAATAAAACACGACGTGCTAATAGTTCCAACAGCCGTCTTGATACAGTTGAAGAAAATCATGATGTTCTCGTTGGTGGCCACGGATGAACACATGAAAGCCACCGGAAAGCCCTCCTCATAATCATCCACCACTAGAACGGTCGTCAGCTGGAACTCATGACCTGGAGTATTATAAGTCGTGTCAATGCAGATTCTATCGTGACCAAACTTTTGTAGTATTTTGCGCTGCAACGGATTCATGATGATCAGAAGGAAATCGTCGGCACTAAATCCGGCAGCCACCTCACCCTTCGGCTTATATACCAACACAGGGTTGTCGGGCCCAAGGTTCTTCATTTCCTGTATCCAGTTGTGGATGCCTAAACTGTCGTCGATCACAACTGGAGGAGGTTTCTCTTTCTCCATCTCAACCATTCTGATTCCATAAGCTCGACGAATGTTGTTGAGATCTTTGCGTGTAATTAAGTGGCTGCGATTAAATTCGTTGCTGCTCGACTGTCGAATGCTTAACAGTATCTCCTCATCCGATACACCGTCTGCCAGCAAACCTACAACCAAACAATCAATACGTAACAATGTAATAACTATTGAATAAGACTAGTTAGCTAGGCTACTGAGAGCATCATCCTCGGCCTGCCCCTAACTAGGCCACTGAGAGCATCATCCCCTGCTCCTAGCTAGGCCACTGAGAGCATCATCCTCTGCCTGCACCTAGCTAGGCCACTGAGAGCATCATCCCCTGCCTGCCCCTAGCTAGGCCACTGAGAGCAATCAGAACAGCTTTAGGTATCATTTTATTGAATAGGGAGCCTTTGGTGGACCTGCTTCAAGTTTATTTGACTTCGCAAGAACAAAATATACTGGTAAAAATATACTTGTATACAAAATATACTAATATACAAAATATAGGCCTACTAGTATACAAAATATACAAGTAAAAATATTAATAAACTTAAAAAAGATTATGGGCTATAAATTAAAGATGTATAACTCCTACTGAACAAAGCAGATTATTCAAAGTTAATATAATAATAATATAACAACAATTAGAGTGCTACTGTCATCAATGACAACATAGAGCACTATTGAGACAAATCAAGCCGGCGAGCAAAAAGAAGGACCAAAACGGTGCAAATTCCAAAATCCAGATAATCAGTCCATAGTGAAGGGAATTAAAGAAAAGGAGGTTTAGGCGCAGGTCGCTTCTCATGGACACTGGATGGAAAAGAGAGATGGAAAAGATAGGTCTTCAACTGCCTATGGAACTGATCATAGGAAAGCAAAGGCCGATGTGATTCAAATGAAGATTTCCGAAGATTGGATGGAAGAGAATTCTAGATCTGCGGTGCAGCATGCTGGAAAGAACGATTAGATAGCTTAGCTAGAAGGTAAGCTAGGTCTCACAAGAGTAATTAATTTAGAAGACCGAGTAACAGCAGGCTGCATCACTTTAATCAAGTGAGACATACAAGTTTGTCCAGGGATGGTGATGGACTTATAGGTCAACGAAGCTGTTTTGTAAATGATTCGCTCTTTAATCTTTAGCCAGTGCAAAGACTTTAAAATGAGCATAACATGTGAGTACTTGGAACTACAAAAAATTGCTCGCGCAAGAGAATTCTGAACAAACTGCAATCGATCAATCTCACAGCCAGGGAAATATAAAACAGGGAATTGCAGTAGTCCAATTTCGATTGCACAATGGCAGCACCAATTGTAGCAGCTGTCTCACGTGACAAATAGGATGAGACAAGTCATGTGCTGTACAAAAGAACATCAGTAGCAAAATTATGCCTTAGTACACAATTTTAACATTAATTTGAAAGTGAGCCAGATGCTTTTTGTGACTGTAAATTCAGTTTTATCATCCTTTTTTTCTGTAAATATCTACTTTTGACCAAAATCGTATATAATATACATGTATATTTGAAAAAAAAGAAAAAAATAAATATTATCTTACATTAGACTGCTAAACTATAAATTCAAAGAATCAATTTATAGGTCATTCATTGACTGACATCCAAAATTAACTCTAATGTTTAACCGAGCAGGAACACTATTATAATAAAATAGACTGCCAGCCTTCTAATAACAAACTGTTTACCAGCAATGCGCTGTCTATCCGCTGGTCCAAGGTTTAAATGACAGAGCATCTTCTCATGACCATAATGCATAGAGTGATATGTCACATGGTAGCGGTTGTCCTTCAGCACAACAATCAGAGTAGCGGGACAACGATGGCCGCTCTTGCAGGAACCCTGTCGCTTAGTTCTTCTCTTGCCGCTGCTCTGAGATGTGTAGGAACCACTTCTGTTGCATCTATACCTCCACGCTAGTGACGTCTTCGTCTTCGTTACACTACAGAACTGAACAAACTTAGACATGTCCTTCCGCTCCTGTTCAGCCTTCCATGTCTGCACCTCTAAACATTCAAAATAGACAGAAAAATGGTGGCTAATGCCTAACTTCAGATTCTTTCCTGAAATCATGGCAAGCACAAGATAAGAAACCTGTACCAAAAGAAATGCCGTCTGACATCTTATTGATCATTCTATCAACTCAGTGCATAAAGACAAAATGCTAATTTTCATGATTGCATCTGTATGACTGTATAAAATTGCAAAGAATTTCTACGCTAAAAATGCTAAATCGAGTAGGGGACAAGCAAGAACATATTAGCAAAATTTAGCTTAACATTAGGTAATCTCCGCTCCAGACATGGTCATTCAACCCACATCCACAGAAATCATAATTAGATAAATAGAACTCGGAAAAAAATTGTCATACAAATACTGTATAAATAGTGGCTGGAGCCAGTGGCGAAGTCGGTAAGATATTCGACTGTGGATCAGTTTGTGCGGGTTCAAATCCTGGGCTCGCCCGTCACTGTCATCGCTTTCGTATGAGGAAACTGACATTAACATAAGCTTTACCAGCTTTTTTAGTATTATTAATATTAATCAACAAATCATCAATCTTAATTTTCATGTGAAATACTACTGAATACATACCAAATAAATATATACACTAGCGACAACTTACGTTCAAAGGTATCGAAGACGAGTTCCTCCCCGACAGTGATACCTTTGACTCCATGATGCTCCTCTAAGTGTACCCGATACTCGGCACTATTTCTGAATCGTACGCCGTTACTTCTGCACTCCTCGTGATAGCAGTCGCACAGCTTAGTCTGGTCACCCGTCACAACGGCATGCTGCTTGCGAAGATGCTTTCTTAATCCACCCCGCAGGGCAAACGATTTCTTGCATAATTCGCAGTATGGACGAGACGAATCAACATTGTGCTCGCTGCCGAGCTTTCGTTTCTTTGCATTTCTCTTATTTTCATTTTTATCAGCTTTCGTTGTGACTTCAGCTGTAGTATCATCGCCACTGTCAGATGAATCCATTTATCTTGAAAGGGATAACTTAAATTAATAATAGAGTCTGCAAAACAATTAAATTACATTGATTTTAAATTATATTATATTGTAAATCAATATCCTGTTGATAACTCGGAATCAGAGATCCCAAAATAAGTACAACTAGCAAAATTCTTAACAATATTGAATAATTAAATAAGAAATTAGGCAATTGATATCTTCAGAATTGATGTTAGGGTGTTGGTTGATATCCATAGATATAGCTTCCTCTAAATTTACCATTTCAGCAGTCCACATATCAAATAAGTTTATACTGTTATCCAGTTTCAAGTTATTCTATTATTTTATTTAGTGCCAATGTAAGCTCAGAGTGTTATTTCTAAATGAGCTTAATCATTTGTCAGTCAATAATTTCATTTAAAGGCAATAGTTTGCCATATCAATGCTCATATCTCTATGAAAAGCCAGTTTCATTTCTTATTTAGGTAATTATATTACTGTATATTTTATACAGTAAGTACAATTAGGTCTAACTGTTGTTAATGCTCATTTTTTAATATTAACTAAGTGATTTAACGAGTCTTCAAGACTAGTTATATATTTTCTCAATTTATCTAATACACAACTACTTTAATTCTTCTGAAATTTCTATTTATAATTACTAATTTATTATTTCACATGTAAATAGTACCTTCGCATAAACAACTACGCAGCAAGTCTTGCTGCTTTGTAAGAAGCCATGTGTCTAAATCTCCAATGAATGGTCATCATCAGTAAATGGTGTGTAAATATAGCTTTATATATAACATCAAATCTACACTGTTGGTTTTATATCATAAGAATTACTTTAAGTGTTTAATTTTAAATTTTATACTACAGAGTTGATTATAAAATCAGAAAATATCTAATGAAAGTAGTTAAGGATTGTGATAACATTTGAAAGAGCAAATGCTAATTTATAAACATTACAATCTTACAGTATCATGCTGATATCAGAACAAATCAAATTCAATTCAGATTTGAAATCAAATTCAGGACAAACAAGCAAGGGTTGAGCCGATGAATTGTTGGCATTTTACTGAACATTGGATCAGTAGGAGCAGGGTTCAAAGTAAATGCTCTCTCTGCCACTGACATGCTAATGAGCACGAAACTGACCTTAAACTTGGCTTTAGTTTTCGACGACCATACCAATTACAAAGAACTTGTAGCCTCAAATGGCATGATTATCTCATACAACTCTACCTGGACTTCAGTATAAAACAAAGCTTTCTGAAGAAGATGCAAAAACTTTATCGGAATTCCAAAGGCACATGTTAGGTAACTTTAGAGAGCAAATTTGTAGTTCTTCCAGAATAGTAATCCAGCACTGAAGACTTCATTACATGTAAATTTCACCTTATTATCAGCAGAAAACTTGTGACGCAAATCTAATAAAGCAAATAGAAGTGCTATTTAAATAAAATATTACATGCAAACAAAATATTGAAAGTAAACACAATGGGGGCAGGGTTTAGCATAACTGGTATAGTGTGCACGTTCGTACATACACAAGTGATTTACAGTATAGTTTTAAAAAGCTGAAATAGAAAGTATCTGGATAGTAATCTTATTCTTACTTTTAGAATAGTCAATGAATAATATTAACAACAATAACAACAATTAGAGAGCTACAGACATCAATGACAACATTGAGCACTATTGAGACAAAATCAAGCCAGCGAGCACAAAGAAGGTCCAAAATCGGTGCAAATTCCAAAATCCAGAAATTCAGTCTGAAGTAAAGGGAATTTAAAAAGGTGGTTTAGGCGCAGGTTGCTGTTCATGGATAATGGATGGAAAAGAGAGACGGAAAAGATAGGTCTTCAACTGCCTATGGAACTGCTCATAGGAAAGCAAAGGCCGATGTGATTCAAACGAAGATTTCCGAAGATTGGATGGAACAAATGAAATCTATATTAAAATATGACTATCTATACGAAATAATCCATATGAAATTAATATCTATATTAAAGAATCTCAGAAATATTGCAATTTATCTAGCAATTACTGTAGCTTACGAATACACGCTACATATAAACTTAAGTACCACCAAAGCTACTACCTTGAAATCTAGCTTAGAAATTTTAAGTTAAGGTTAAGTAAAATGTTTCATTTTAGATTTTAAAAAACAATAACCTAAAAAATATAAACAAACCTCGAGCATAGACATTAAATTTAATAGATAACCTCCACGATTTAAGCTGCAGCAGCTGCTTCTTTTTTGAAGAACAACACAATAGTGCTACTGTTGTTCACAACAACATAAAGCACATTGGGATCAAATTCAACTCATGAGCACTTTACGGTGTGAGCTGAAAACCAGGAATTCAGACCAAAGAACGGCAACAGCGGAATGAAAGTTTTTATTTTTTGTTTCAAATTGTTTGAGAAGAAAAGAACCTTCCTCGAGCATGAACAATCTATAAATCGAGCACGAATGATCTCAGAAGAAAACCTCGGACATTCACAGAACTGGTTATACGAAAAAATGGTTTAAATTGACCAAAGGTTTAAACATGTGGTATTAAAAGTGATAGTTATCAACGTAGTTGATCATTTCACTAGAATGTGTGTATGAACATTTTTTAAAATTAATGTAGCAGGAGCAAGACAGAAAAGTACAAAGCTTATTTCAGTCCATAATTAAATATCAGTACACAATCCAAACTTATTTCTAGAACTATTCACCCCAAAGATCTTTAAAATAAGTAGATATGGCATGACTGTTGTCTCAGCGATACCTTTTTTGTAACAAGAGCGACTTGATATTCAGCATTCTCCATTTAATCATGAGGGTAAAAAAGCCCCGTTGTCATATGCGTATTTAATAGTAATTTCTGTTATTTTAGATTAATTTCATGATATTCGGCTTGAAAACAGTTTTAAGATGATGTATTGTTGCGCGCTTGGGTATACAAATTCTAGAAATCCGGAAACTAAAGAACGGGGAATATCCTTTCAGAGATTTGAAATAGAAATTGTTTGCATTTTTGAATTATAAAAATATACATCCAATTAATAGGAATTCGTTTTAAATAATTTTTTGTTATGACGATATATTGGATGGATGTGACGATATATGTGCTACTAAAGTGTTTAATTATCGTTCAAAAGCTTTGCAAATGTTCAAAAACTTCATTATTTTATATTGACACGGAAAATGGACTAAATTGACTAACGGATATAACATGTGGTATTAAAAGTGATAGATATCAACATAGTTGATCGTTTCACTATAATGTGTGTTATTATTATTATTATTATTATTATTATTATTATTATTATTATTATTATTGTTATTATTATTATTATTATTTATTTCTTCATTGGGTCTTCATTTATCCTCCGCTACAGGAGATAAGCGCGAAACCAGCATCTTGAGACAGAGACTCTCAATCTGCCTACAGAGATATAATTCCATCTGTGTAAGGGGGACCTTTAGTGCAAATCGGACAGATAGCTATGTTACAACTGAAAACACTCTTGCATCTGATTATCTAATTCTTTCTACTTCTCTCTCCAACAGCTTGGCTCACACTCAGAATTTAATTTCACCCCGCCATTCTTCAACAGTCTACCCACATGCACAGTTCCGTTCGGTATATCATCATCATTGTCAGACTGATAATGAAGTTCTTCATGCACATCAACTAGTTTCTGAAGATCTTCATTAACTTCAACCCGAACTTACGGCACCTGCCATAGGTCTTGCCAAGGCTGATGCAACGGAAGAAAGTGATGTGATTAAGAGAGTTTTGTCTACTAGTCCATCTACAGACGCTTATCCTCCTCAATCTGCGCTATTCAAATATGACGCTCACAACCCTTACAAGACCTCTGACTTCACTTCCACCCCAACTGTGACTGCTATCTACAAAGAGAGCTCCTTAGGTTTGTTGGAGAGTGACTCAGAGGCTATTCAGTCAGTGCGCCGAGGTTATAAGCCCATCTCACTGCGCCGCCTCGAACAGGGAGTCCTGGGCTACAGCCTCAGGGAGCGTTTCTCCGCCGCCTCTCAGCCCTGTCCTCCACGGCGCACCAACGCCGTATCCCCTAGATGCTCGAAGGCCGAGACCCTCATGGATGCCTCCAGGGATGGTAGGAATAAATTCCCTTCGAGTAGGAAGAGGCAGGTATCGAGGCTGACATTGGTCGATCCTCGGAGAAATTTAAGCAGTCAGCCTGTCGAAGGGCTTGAAGAGTCAGAGAGTGTGGTAAAGAGAATGAATGAAATTTTCACGAACCGAACGTGAGTCGCTACATATCACAACGACCAGAGGTGCGTTAAAACAGTGAAGGCTAAGAACTACGGGACTCGCGAGAGGACAATGGAACAGAGGCCTGACGAATGCGGTGGCTCCTCTGGTACTCAGGCTTGCTACCCCTCCTCACCCAGCCATATATCCAGATCTCCCTGCAATCAGCGGCATGCCACGTCCAATCCCAGTCACGCTTCCCCTCGACATTCCCTGCAGGGTTTATCACGGAATACGACAGGGGAGGCAGGGAGAAGGGCGCTGGGATCTATGTCTGAACATGCAGAATCCGCTAATGGAATCGTGGAAAGGATTTATAGCGTCGCGGAAAGCGAGCCCGGTGAGTTGCAGGACACTGAATTGGAAGAGTTGAATGAACAAATTATTGGTGAACAGTTGAACCTCGACAATGAGATCACTGACGTGTTAGGTGACGGTCGCGATGTGGTTCAGAAACACTATATGGACGCTGTTAGTCCTGACGTAACCAGAAACATGGAAAACACCTCCATCAGTCTACCCAGAATTAATCTTAGACCTGCCATTTCAGCACCTATGCAGAATCTAAGTCCCAACCCATCTGTGGCTTCATCTGTTCTAACCCAAAATAAAAGCCAAATCCAAACAGGTGCCCGACCTATACCCCCAAAAACTCAAATCAAATCGGGGGTTCAGTCCACACAGCCTCAGCCTCAGGTGCCGACTGGTGACAAGAGAGCACTGGGGCAGCACGTGAGCACTAGGGTGATCGTCAACGGGTTGAACACAGCCCGTCTAAAAGAGAAGAGATGCGTCCTACGTCCCTGCCTCTCAATACCCCCCTCCTCCTCCTCGAGTGCGTCCATAGAGCCTGAGATAGGTCCACAAGAGTTTTCTGCGCCGACAATCAGCGAGAAAAATAAGAAACTCGAGGCTAGAATGGCCTCTGTCTCCTAGGGGTCCCTCTCACCAGGGCCACAGCACCAGGGTCTCAGGCTGAACCAGATGTTGGCCTCAGGGCAGGCTGAGGCGGAGAGGCAGAGCTCATCGGGTTTTACAAATCAGAGCTCTAATCAAGCGGATACTCGCTCCCAAAATTCTCTAGGAACAGCTATCCAGATTTCAGGGTCGATGACTTCTAAAAGCGGTTCTCCCAGCAGAGTTCTCACAACTGCCTCATCAAAGCCTGTTCAGAGGAGTCACCGTCGTGGTAGATTGATAACAGATGAAGTGGAGACGGGCGCTGCTGGAGCCAAAAGTTGTGGATTCAGGGCAATGTCACCCGCTGCTGCGACCAGCAACGTATAATAATAATAATAATATTATTATTATTATAAATGATGCGAGGATTGTATAAAATTGTCTAGATTTTGGATTTCAACTATTTCTTAATTTTACTAAAAAGTTTTATTTATTATTATTATTATTATTATTATTATTATTATAAAAGAGACTTTATTTAATTAACAGTTTTTTAAAAAAGCGATTAAAATAATTCCTCTGCACTCTGGGAAGCCGCTTTAGCCAAAGTGCCACTGAAGCAGACTGCATTGAATCGCTGGAGAGCAATAGACAGTCGCTGCCACAGAAAAGATTTTTCGCGCTTATCACCAGTGATGGCGCTGGTCCTCCTGCCTATTTCGTCAATAAAGTCTGATGCGAGAGAGTTGATGGGCCCCAGGGTCTCAAAGGCAATAGGCATGAAGATATAGTTGCCAGATATTTCGGCATACTTCAGAGTTTTCCTATTAGCCGCGGCCTCTGATGCAGCACCAACAGCAGCGCAAGAAAGGCCGAGATTGCTTACTGAGAAAGTGTCCGTAACAGTGACGTCCCAGCTAACACACTTCCCCTCTGCCCATGGAATTTGAGAGACACCGTCTGGACGTCTACCATCAGTGCGAATCAATCCCAGGGGCTCTTTAATGGCTGGGATATTCGCTCGACTCAGGGCGCGCCAGATCAAGTCGTTTATGAACTGATGTCTGCTGATTCTGCCGGCACTACGCTTGCACGACAGGCCGTGAATGCCTAACGGTATTATTATTATTATTTTATGCTTTTAAATAACGATCAACTGACATTGTTTACCTCTGGCTAGCAAAATTAGTTGTTGGCATCACTGCAATTCTTGAACTCAATGTTTGCAATGGTTTAGATTGCCTTTGACACTTCTACAATTTTTCTTTATTCTATGATTCACCTACATAGCAATGATAATCAAAGAATTCCGTTGATAACCAGCTACTCACAATCTTTGATTTTGGGTTTCGTCTGAGTTATTATAAAGCGGCAACACCAGATTTAAAGGCTAAGATTTTAAAGATGAGTTATTTTAAAACTAAAGCTCTACTGTGTTTACAAACACAGGAAGGCAGTAAATGCATGTGTAATAATATTCATTAAATCCTTATTACTATATATATATTGCTATTTTTCTCCATAAATATATTAATGTATTTGTATTAACTGGTTTTAAAGTGGTAGATTTGTATCTAGGGCTGAATAAAAGTGCCAAGATATAATGGAAAATGTTTGATAAAGTTTACACTTTTAAAACTGCAAACTATGCATAGCCTACAGTAAATAACCATTAGTGAGAATATTTCTCTCGTTCACTGCTCCATATTCCGAATATAGTCGACTATTAAAAAATTTTATTGTTAGAATCGTACCACTATATTCTATGCTCTACTACGATATACAGTAGCTCTGCATTCTATGCTCTACTATGCTATATACCGTACCGCTGCATTCTATGCTCTATTACGCTATACCGTACCTCTGCATTCTGTGCTCTACTATGGCAAACCGTATCACTGCATCTATGCTATACTATAAATTATTTTATTTTAGCTTTGAATGGAGTCATCAACTGAGGGAGCAACAATTACTTGTTTAATCTTTTGTATAGATTTTGCGGCTAAAAAACATTCCACCCAACGACGCAAAGATGTAGAAAAGACACCGTACATAAATCATCCTATAGGTTTGTATTCAGTTACAATATATGTGTATGCAGTAAAACTAATCAAACTTTTAGTTTAGCATCACCATCGCCATACTATCGGTATCCGAGATGGACTAACTTATACTCGAAACATTTTGCAATATTCTCATTGAGCCACAGTAATATCATCTAAGCCATCAGAATTAGTTTTCTTTAAAGATTTAAAGAGAAAGGACATGAAGTTTTTGATTCAATTGTCTAGTTTCCCAATTAAAGCATTCTACCCTCTGTATTCTATTTATATCATAATATAACGCTGTACAGATTAAAGTATAATTTCAGTAACAGTATTACTTGCATAAGTAAACTCCTGTGTGCCAAATTTTCTGGTTAACTGATCTGTACTTGACTGGTGCGTAATATTTCTTTATAAAAAGTTTATAAGGGGTCCAATTTATAGATCATGTATTATATAGCATAAGTGAACTCCTATGTAATTCTTGTTTTTACAGTATGTACGCTATACTATGTATACTTGTTTTTAGGTGTTGCATGCATTTTAACAGAGGAAGCTAAAATCACTGACCTCAATGTCATTCAGGTTAATAACAAACATAATTTTTTCAAGTCTATAGTATACCACTTTCACGTAAAATATTTTTGTGTTCTGGAATGTTTCAAGATTGTTTATTTTTATACACTGAATCTTCTTTCATTCTCATTAATAAAGAGCAACAATGAGTATGTTGATCCTTGCTCAAAGGCTTTGTCTTAATCAAATCATCATGGATACTGTAACTCTAATGCCAGAGAAAGGGCTTCTATGGTTAATTGCCTTTTACTTCCATTGAATAATTGGCTAGAATTAATACTTAATTATTTATATAGCTGCTTAGCATAGACAGACCACCTGACAGGCTGGTTAGAGGGCAATAATATGTTTCATTGTTTGAGATTGGCTACAAAGCGACAAATCCCGAATACCTCATAGAAATTTACCTTCTCTGCATTAATTGCGACTGTTGACCAGTACGGAAAAGATTTATATGGAAATAATGTGAATTAGGAATTATGTGAATACGTAATAAGTGTAGTTAAGTGGCCCAACTAGGACAGTTGCCTATTTTTACTTTAGATAGATTTGTTAACAATTGTCAGAGGCAATTGGATTTCGAATCCCTTACTTATCCATCAACTATGCTGACAACTTCACCACCAGCCTGTATGACTCGGCAACTTAAATGTGAATTTGAGATAAAAGAGATCGGAAAACTTAGATATCATTAAGAGAAATATTGTATAATTGTTTTTTAACCTTATAATTTTACAATAATATTGTTGTGTTTTCAGGCAGCAATACTTCATGATACTGTAGAAGATACCAACACAACGTTTGATGAAATTCAGCTGAATTTTGGTGAAGATGTCACTGGTGAGCTTTTAGAATTACTTTAAATTTTGTGACATTAACTGAAGAATTTGATGTTCATGTAGAAGCCAAATTCAGTTTTAGCTTTTTTGTTTTTCTGTCTGAAATCACCACAACAAATGAATAGACCACTTAGAATTTTAGCCGAGCATGTAGTTCTTTTCTGCAGTTATTATGCACTGTTAAAGTATGAATTGGAGTGCTACATGTATTTACTATGGTCTAGAATATATTTTAAATTACAATACAAAACGACAATACAAAAGTATAATTTACTACACATCCTATACATTATCTATATATATATACGTATATATATATATATATATATATATATATATATATATATATATATATATATATATATATATATATATATATGTATATAATATATGAAGAAGCCAAGCCATTGAGCAAAGCAATGAAGATCCGTAGAACAGCTCTAATTCTAGTTCCGGAATCTCGCCGAAGAACGAGTCCTTGTTACTTCTTCTTATCTAACAATTCATTAAAACATTATGTATTATTAGACTGGTGTAACATGTATTCTTGTAGCTAGAAAAAAATTTATAGGATGAATGAAATTCTGAAAAGCTAGATTATAAACACAATGCATAAAGTTGTAAAAAGCCCCCTATTTCATGACCATAGTGAGTTGTCTGGTCCCTTATAAAGCTATGTTATTTGAGCTGAGCTATTTCATGACCTTAGTGATTGGACTGGTCCCCGCTAAAGCTATGTTATATATATACAACTCATTGTGTCTTTCTTAGAGGTTTCTTCTAGTGGCAGGTCATGTGTACATGTATATACTCAAACTCTGTTTTCACTCTCAGTTAAATTTGTCTGTGGAACAACTTGTTGATCCCTTGTCAAATATTAAACCTTAATGTAGCCTTTAGCTATGAAAAATATGGCACCTAAGGTGGTTTTCCCTTATCCTCATCAGTTTAGTCTCCTTACAGTGTCAGTCTGTAGTTGGTCTATTCCTTAATGGCTGAACACAACTCAGGATATTTAGTGTATTGAGAGTAATAGAGAGAAAATATGTCTCTAGCTTTCTTACTGTGTTGATGTGGAATAACTTGAAATATACTTTATTTCCTAAACATTTGTTTGTAAAATTAATAACTTAAGCATACTTGTATAGTCATCTCTTATTATGATATCAGTTTCAGTTATTTAATGGTGATAACTTTAATTTCATTTACTGTTCAACTTTCTGGATAAATAAACGTTATGAAAAGCGACTCTATTTTCATTCAGTGGTAGCATTACTATATTTATATAGTATATTTTTATTAGTAATTGGCTGGAGCCAATGGCCAAGTCGGTAAGATTCTCGACCGCGGAAATGTATGTGTGGGTTCAAATCCTGGGCTCGCCCGTCACTGACATCGCTTTCGAGTGAGGAAACTGACGTTAACCTTATCAGCTTTTTTAATTTCTAGATTATCATGACATGCAATATATATACAAATAATAAAAATTAATTAAATTAAAATTAATTAAAATAATTTTTTAAAATGTTAAGAAGGACATGAAAAATAGAGAATTAACTGATGATGTGGTATGGGACAGAGAGGACTGGAGAAAGTCTATTCGTATCCCGACTACGGTTAAAGTGGGATTTAAGGGAAGATGATGATGATGATTTTCTAGATTATCATACTAATCCGACTTTTAATTGATGCTGTCTAGACTTGGTGAGACAAGTAACGGACGACAAGTCTCTCTCTCGTGCTGATCGAAAGCGACTACAGATAGAGCATGCAGCCGCTCACACCGACCGTGCCAAATTAGTCAAACTTGCGGATAAACTGTACAACCTGCGAGACTTGGAGAGGTGCACCCCTGAGGGCTGGTCGGCCGATAGAGTGCAGGAGTACTTCGAGTGGGCCGCACGAGTGGTTCACGGCCTGCGGGGCGTCAACAAGACAATGGAAGATGCACTGGATGAAATATTCGGCAGACATGGAGTTCTGCATTTAGCTAAATAAGCGTAGTAAAGGTGGTAAAGCTAACGTTAACGTCAGTTCCTCACTCGAAAGCGATGTCAGTGACGAG
The DNA here is from genome assembly GCA_905160935.1 of Enchytraeus crypticus. Classification (NCBI taxonomy): domain Eukaryota; kingdom Metazoa; phylum Annelida; class Clitellata; order Enchytraeida; family Enchytraeidae; genus Enchytraeus; species Enchytraeus crypticus. The sequence goes on along the minus strand of CAJHZI010000904.1, from coordinate 403,369 downwards.
CGAGCCCAGGATTTGAACTGCACTTACTGATCCGCGGTCAAGTACCTTACTGACATCGCCACTGGCGCTTGCCCATATTAGCTAATAGATTTTAAGTTTTTAATACTGTATATTATATTTCTTGTAGACTATTTTGTTAGGCTGCTATTAAATTGTAATAAAAGACAATGAGATGAGTGGCAATGCTTTTGCATATATTCATTAGTACTGTCAAGAAAAATTCTTTAAAAAATACAATATTCCTGTGTTGTGTACGAACTAACAATAAAATAAAAATTCTGGTTTGGTCAGCACCAACGAAATAGAATAGACCAACCATAAACTGCATGTGACTTAAGAGGCAACTAAGCAAGAACTGAGGAAGACAACAGGAAATCACCTCGGAAGCTATTACTCTCAACCTATACTACATTCTGGTGTGAATAATTTATAATCTTATGTGAAGGAATTAATATGTAGATCGATGGAGCATTGTAGATCGATGGAGGGCACTTAATGAAGTGTGACTAGGAATCTGTGACCTGCTACATGGCAGAACACTGGAGAGAAAGAAGTCAAATTAGAGCAAAATTAAAATTTCTTGGCTTTAAAGAATCCACTGTTATGATGTAATTAAGCCGACTATCCGATCCATAATATCGAGCAGATTATTGATCCATGTATTCCAGCTGACTATCTGATCCATAGTATCCAACTGGATTAAATTATAAGCGATTCTCAACTTATGTAAACAAGTACGTGCTGTAACAGTGTACTAGAGGAATTAATGTAAATTGTGAATGTGAATGAAGCTTTTTATATAGCAACTGTTAGTATCTGTCAGTACTTCTAGGTTTAAACATGGAATTTCTGTCCCGGTACTTTGAAAGGAGGGCGCAAGAACATGCTTGGTATATCATGCTTCGTAATTGTGCATGGATTTGCTGTCGCGAACATATATTTCAACTTTTTGTTACATTGGTGCTCCGCGGTACCCAAATTTTAAGTGAAAAATACTACTGCCGTCAATGACAACTTAGAACACCATTGAACCAAATTCATGCCGACTATCCAAAAAAATTCAAAAGAATTCAAAGGGGTGCAATATCCAGAGAACCAAAGAAAAATGATCTATAAGTATAGAGAAAATAATGCTTTTCTAAACTTGGTAATTTAATTAAACAAAAGGAGATTAGTGACAGACTATAACCCATGCTGTAACCAGTTTAGAGAATAGAAATGGAAATGATAAACTACAAAATAGTGCTATAAAATTTCGTAGTAAAACCGTTACATTCGACCTCATTCGATCTCATTACGTTTAAAGGAAGCCAAAGGAGTTGTTTTGATTTTGAGGGCACCTGCTGCTACAGTTCCGTAATTCCTATTTTCAGTTAACTCACAAATCAACCAACAGTAAGTTAATATTTTTATACACAGATTAATAATTTTACGTATAAATCAAAAATTGTATAGAATTTTGTGATCAGCCCTATATTGATATTAAACTAGAGTCGGAAATGTCTTAAATTCACTTCAGAATTATATTACTTGTAAATGTCTATATTCACATCGTATTTGCGGTATGGATATCGTTTTTGTGCCTGATGCCGTTTGCGAATTTTGAAACCCTCGCCGATTAGAGCCAAATCCTATATTTGAATGTCTCTGGCCACCCCTACCATAACCCAACGCTAAATAGATACCCCGGAGTGTGGGTGAGTGTTCCCCGGGATGTAGGTTCGGATAGTGTGGATTGACATGAAAGTAACTCAAATTGTTGAATTTGATTCTAATTGTGAGCATTCCGAAAACGCATACCGTTTAATAGCCGATGGAATACCATACTTCGTAATAAACAGGAAGCCGTTGATCGGTTCGAATGCAATCCAGACCGACACGCTGATAAATTTTCTTAATCGTGGATCAGGCGCTAGATTACAGAATTATTTGATAGACTTGACTATAAAGTAAAATTGGTCAAATTTACTAGAAATCTTGTTCTTTATAGCAATATAAATATAACAACCTGACATCAACGTAACAACCTGACATCAACGTAACAACCTGATATCAATATAACAATCTGAGCGTTTCTATCCTAAATTCATTTATACATCGTTGATAACAGATTGATATACGAAGTTCTATACATGTGTATGTGGCAAGTTTCTGACCAAATGATAGGTACTGTATAAAATAGTGCAAGAGCAAGATCCTTGGATAGAAGATCTATGCATGGATGGTTATGTAATGGACAGTGTATAAAATGATTTAATTTTCTTTTTTGAAACTTCAATATTTATCAAACTGCCAAATTCTTATTTAAGTCAGTTTCACTTTATGCTAAAAATTATGCATTTTGTTACTGGTAAGGTTAAAATGCTATCATGATCTATCAGGATCTATGTTGATCTGCATGTTTATCAGTGTTGTACAGCAAAAAATTTCGTTATAAGTAAAAGTACTCAAACTATACTTATTTCATATAAATGTTATTAATATTGTTGCAAGTAGGGCCTAATGTTTATTACTTGTAAGGATGTACTTTTGTAGTACTTTTACTTGTACTTTTAAACCTGATGAAGATAAAAAGTCACATTACTCTATAAATCTAATGACGGATAACCTTTTTGATAGTCTGAGATTTCTAAAAGCTAATGATGGAAAGGTTTTGATAAATCATAATATCTATCAAAGAAGTAATGGTGTAGGAATATTTTTTGTCATATTTCAAATACTATTGCCCATCATCAAGAAGTTTTAAATTTGATGATTGGCGATAACATAGTATTCAATTTTGAAACAAGCTGTACATACATCTCAGCCTTTTGTAAATATTGTCGATTGACTCACTTTAAAATCTTCCGTAGGGAACTCTGGACCTGATAGTAGTAGTGATAGAATATATTAATCATCAAAAATATGTAAGATGCACATTACTAATTAATATATTTTATTTAGTAATTTCTATTATTTACATCTATATACCCGAACTTACAGCCAATTTAACATATTAATTTAAGCTTAATTGTTGACGTAAAATATACTATGAACTTTGAAAAAACTAAATTAATTTAAACTCCTATGTGCGAAAATAGATAGTTGTTTTATGGTGTTGCATTTGGGTCACTGAAGAGTTGATCAACCATAAACTACACCATTTGAAAGAAGAGACTAAGTTAAATAGAAACTGAGGAATGTAAATGAAATGAACCTCAGAAGGCATATCTTTTGATTCTATAGGTTACATTAATATAGATAAGACTTAGTCTCTAGTGAAGTAATTAACTTTTTGGTCATTGAAGTACTCCTTTGAAGCCTGAAATGAGTAGAAATATGTAGCATGGACCTGACGCACAACTGAAGACAACATATAGTTAAGAGAGATTTGCAAAAGACAAAAAAATTTACATCATATTTCTAAAGCATTCCCTATTTTTAGTAATATATAAGAATTTAGTTGATATCATTCCTACAGAAATGTGTAGAAAAGTAATTATTATGTATCATAGTGGCAATTAATATTTTAGAAGAGGTCATCTGGAGATAGTAGTTTAATTCAGAATACCTGGAGCTTGTTCAATGTTGGATTTCCTCAAAGGAACCTATCTGATAGACTCCTATATTTATTTCTGGAACTGACTGATTGTTAATCAATTCCACCACTGTAGTTGCCACCTCCTGTCACCAATTGCCAGCCTTCTACACTATGCTGAAACTGATTTGAATCTTTATTATTCATTTAGTGTTTACCCATGGAAGGTTAATCTTGCTTCGGAGCTTTGCTGGCGATTGGCGCTATCAATAGCAAAGATATGATTAACCATGGAAAGGATTAATAATAGTCTACCAGGAACCTGTAAAGCGGTCTCGAAGACCGGACACCGACCTGACACCGCTATAGAAATTGTGGGAGGTTATTATTATTATTACCCAACCATGAAGATTAGTACTAATTTGGTTTAAATTAATAATTGTATTCTGTAGTCTGATCCGATTAGTTGAATCTCAAAATTTGAAAAGGCCTTTAATACCTCTTGTCTTTATTTGTGTAGTCTATGGCATCCTATGTCTTAGCTGAATATAATGTTTGTTGAAGAAATGGAAAAATGAACATGAGCCTGTGAGGAAGGGAGTGGGAGAAGTGACATGTGATAGCGATATGGTGAATCATCTTTACAGAAGGCGCGGCTATTTTTTCTCACTAGGTTATAATTTAATATAAGGCTAATGTGATAAACTTGTTTACAATCTTACATGAAATGGAAGTATGATATGCACTGTATGATAATTTACATGTTCAAACAGTATAATGTTTAATACCTAACTATAATTACTAGTTCCTACAATAATATACTATTATAGTATAACTATTATACACTATTGCTGTACTTTTATTTTTATATTTATAGTCTATTATATTGAATTCTATTCTACTGCGTTTTATCTTATTATGTATTGTTGTGTTTTGTCATGGTATGCTACGTTATGATGTGTTTTGCTATATTAAGTTATATTATATTTAGTTATATTATATGAAGTTCTTTCTCTCTCCCTCTCTCTCTCTCTCTATCTATCTCTCTCTCTCTCTCTCTCTCTGTCTCTCTCTCTCTTCCTCGCTCTCTGCAGTGTTCTGCTAAATGGCACGTATATTCAACACACAGTCTGCTTTTACGCTGTATAAAGAGCACCCCATTGATCAACATATTAACTCTTCATAAAGTCCTATCTAAACCTTGATGTAGCCTTTAGCTTGGAGAAATGTGGCTTCTGATGTGATTTTCTTGTTTCTCTCGTTCTTAGTAGCCTAGTCGAACACGCACAGTTTACGGTTAGTGTATTTCTCAGTGTCCTGGATTGTAGCCATATAGGCCTATATACTAGTCTTACAACTGCTTTATAAACCATGTGAAATTTTTTTGCCGGCATGACTGCATGAGTTGTGTTCTGGTCGCTCTAGGCGTAGTAGCTGCGTTAGGTCCGTTATTTGCACATGAATTTTACTCATTGGCGAATCAAGATTAATTTCAGGGGAGGCGTGGAGGAAATATGGAAAATAATATAATGTAGTACAAAAAGGAACTGTCTTTATCAGACCAACTTTTTCTCATTGTTGTAAGCGAAGGTCATCATCCCTTATTATTACTTTGGTGGAGGAGATGCTAATAGCTACCCCCTACATTTTTCATCTTTCCAGCAGCTTGTTGTAGCTTCAAACTTATCGCTTGCCGGCTTGGCGCTCAAATGGGTGCAGGCTAGTCACGGCTCGATGATTGGCTGTTTTCCTTTTGTACGTTAAGCGTTTGCTAGCATAGCAAGTCTCCACGTGATATTGTTCATTCAATAATTTAGATCTGCTTTTATCGTTTTCATCACGTAGCAGTCAGTTTCAGGTATGCTTATAGACGTGTCACTATTTACTTTATTGCTATGCTATTTAATGCTAATGCTTAAATTTACATTTTGTAAGACTTGCCTGCACTTTGCAGTATAGACTCAAAGGTAGTTCACTATTTATAGTGTAAAACCGATTAACTGGCTATATAGTCTATTCCTGACTAACCCGATATGCCTGATTAACTCTAAACGCCTATTAAATCAGTTGAGTAACTCTGAACGACTGATTAACTCTCCTTTGTAACGATTAAATCTCTAGGGCTGATTAACTCTGCATAACTGATTAATTCTGTATGTTTGCTTAACACTGTACAATTGATTAATTGTGTACAAACTTTCTGTATCTCTTATGGTTGATAAACTCTTTAAAACAGATTAACTCTATATGATTATTTAAGTTTGTGCATGTGCTACTACTTGCCTGTCTATGACTGATTAATTTGTATGCATCACAATATATAGCCACACTTAAAAACTTAGAGCATGCTAATTTTTCTCGAGGCTGAATTTTATCATTTGTGGCTAGAAATTAATGATTTCATCTTTGCAGCAACGTTTTCGATCAGCTATGATATAAAACAGTAACTTTGACTGAGCCTTACAATTTCGTTCAAATCACATTAAACCGTCTGCCACCTACACTGGCGATACGAAACGGACTTTAGATTAGGCTTTTTAGCTTCAAATGACATTAATTCTATTTGATAAATCTAAGCCTGACCGGTGAAATAGACTTGTCATGTGGTGTATGCTATGCAAATGAAAGTGATAGATATATGCCGGCATGAATATTGCATTGGTTCTGATACCTGGCAGAGTACGTGATAGATGTAGGCTGTTTGACCCCACACTCTGCTCATCGGAATGGATTTTGTACCACAGTGTTCAATGTTGTCATGGACGACAGTAGCACTTTAATTCTTTTATTGTTGTTGTTGCTGCTAGTTAGACATTTACCGATTAATCTTGCCTTCGCATTACAGATGTCCGTATAATCCGGTGAGTGATGAGTCATTCTTGACCTCATTAGCTTGATCTCATAGGCCTTGCCGTATCTGTTCTGTGACTGATAACTGAGCAAAGCATCTGCCAGTAGAGTCCCATTGCACGGAAGAGTTTTGTCAAATGGTCAGTGTTTTAAACTTCGATTAAGCATCGTCAAATGCTATTCCAGTGCTTCTATGTCTAGAACCAAAACAAGATAATTTCTATAATGTTGCATTTATTCTAGCTGATGCAGCAGATATTTGTTGTGTACTGCTGCAGCTGTAGCTGTAACAGCTGCTGTATTTTACACTTTAGCTGGTGCAGCACAGCACTATTGTGTGGTGCTTCAACTGTAGCTGTAACAGCTGCTTCTGCTGTGTATTTTACACTTTAGCTGGTGCAGCATAGCTCTGGTGTGTGTTCTGCTGCAGCTGTAGCTGTAACAGCTGCTGTAGTTACTCTCTAGCTGGTGCAGCACAGCTCTGTTGGGTGTGCTGCTACAGCTGTAACAGCTGCTGTAGTTACACTTTAGCTGGTGTACAGCTCTATTGGGTGCTGCTGCAGCTGCTGTGCGCTGACAGATAGATAATGTTGAGTGATGAAATCATCGATACATGCCGTGTTGCTGCTCTTAATGACGTCTCCACGTCCTGTGAATGAAGTAACGTGTTGTTTTATGATTGGTGGAATCCCTTGTGGCTGGTGCGAAGCTCTTGTCTGTGCTGTTTTAAGACTTGTTCCTGCATTACGTTCGACAAACCTGAATTAAGAATTGAATGCCTAATACCCGTGTGTTTCCTAAAAGTCGATCAGAACAGATATTAAAGAATGCAATGAGAAGATCATCACAGAAATCATATTTTTCATGGTTGACATAAGATCAGCTAGGAGGCATAGGGGGCCCACCTCGTTATAATCAGGATCCCACAAGAATAATGATATATCAAAAGAAAAGAGATGATTTAAAGATCCATTCGTATGTGAACATGAAGAGGAAAACCAAAGATAGAGATGTGTGGAGGCATTATATACCATGGACCTGCTAGTAGACAGTGCAGTAAGAGAAAGACAAGATCAGCTAATTGCTGATAGAAATTTGTGCCTTGAGTCTTGACAGTTTACTTGAAGGAAGAGAATAAAAAGTAATATAGCTGACTGGCTGGACGTGAACTGCAGTCTCATAGGTTCGAATCTTTGACGATCTTATCGAGAGTAAAAATCTCTAACATAGATAGCACTAATAATTACTAAACAAAACTGTCTAATGGTTAAGCTAGTTATATTAAGAGTGATTGTTATCATCATGGATATTTGATCAGTTTACTGTAATATGTGTTAAGTTTTGAAGTTAGCATACATAGAAAATCCTTGCCAATTGATTTAATTAGCGTCTGAGGTAATAGGCTCGAGCTGCGAACTCGACCAGGGCTATCACTGATGATGCATTCAGGATTCACGCTCAACGAATATCAAGTCTAATTGAAACGAATATCTGACCTTAGGATAAGTCATAGACAAACAAGTTATTAGTCAATCTATACTTTAATATACAGTTGTTCATGACTTGGTAGATTCTGATTTTGTGTATTGATCGACTAAAAGGGGATGAGGATTAATAGTGTAAAATAGATACGGTATATAATATGTAGGCTATCCTAGATAACGCTGCTTTTATGAGCATATTATGTGACCGTCCGTGCTGTAGAGTGTCTTTTAATTGAAGTTTTACTATCTGCTTCTCATCCTGTTTATACGTTGTAGCTGTGTTGTTAGTCTTCAGAGTCCTGGGTTTAGATACTGTCTTATAATGAAACACTTATAATATAAGACGTTGATAGGGTTTAGGTACTGTTTTATAATGAAACACTTATACTGTAACACGTTGATATGGTTTAGGTACTGTCTTATAATGAAACATTTATAATGTAACACGTTGATATGGTTTAGATACTGTCTTATAATGAAACATTTATAATGTAACACGTTGATGTGGTTTAGGTACTGTTTTATAATGAAACACTTATACTGTAACACGTTGATATGGTTTAGATACTGTCTTATTATGAAACATAATATAATATAACACGGTGATATGGTTTAGATACTGTCTTATTGTGTATTGTCTTCTGCTTCAGATAGATGTGTGATCACAAAAAAACTGGATATCTCAAATTTAGATTGGGAGAGTCTCAAACATTGCGATATATTCCTGGTGTCTTTTATAGTCTATTACTTGTTTAGCGCAATGTTTTATTTTGGTTACTGTTTAGAGAATCAACGAATTATAATATAATTTTGGGCTTTGATACACGCTATCTTGTTTCCGTGTAATTTAAAAGTTTTTCTGTCGTCTGTACTAACTTATACCGCACAGCAATCATGTCATGGCAATGCTTTTAATCGAACCATTTATACTACTAGTTATACCTAGTTATTCTTAGTTAGTGATAGTTGTCGTACACCTACGCGCTCTAAAGCTAATTATTGTTTTGAAATATATTTGAAATGTAGATCCATTTAGAATTTTGGTAGTTATATATAAGCAGATATTAGTGATGACACAGAGAGTGGTGACCTTGGCTTGCAGAGAAAGGTCGCCACATATTCGCTGTTGCATTCTGCCTGAGCCATATAGACAAGACGAGTGGCTCTAAACTTTGCTGAATTCTTTTCTTACACCTTGTTGATATTCTTTCTGTCAGAATGCTGTAGTCCCATGAGCCTGACAACACTTAACAACTAGTCATAATTTAATTATTAATTAGTCAGAATTAATGAACCAGTGTAATTTAGACTTGAAAATAATAAGCAGTGTAAGCGAAATTTGCAGTACTAGGAGAATGGGTTATGATGATTTGTATGTCTAGATAAAATTTTAGTTGTCTAGCTTGAACTATACGCTTTCCACTAAGAGGCGAATGTAAAATGTATTATATTATTTGAAGCAAACAAGAATTCTGGGAAATTTGAAAAGTATGGGAAGGTACCTCAGAGATAGTTTTAGCAGAAATAGTTACCTCGAGGTACCATTATTTGGTCAAAAGTTTGTTAAAGCACCAAATTTATTTTGCGTTTCTCTTTTGCAAAACAATAAAAGTGGGTACATGAATGAACCAGTTACTGGGAGATGCAAATAAGAATTTGTCCATTGACGAAATCGTCGAAATGTATGTCATGGTATTGTCTTGTTTTGCCCGTTTGTAACTTGTCGTGCTGGCAAATGAAGATATAGAAGTACAAATAGTTGGAAATACTTAAATGATGATGAAACACAATCGTTACTATTAGTACCGAATTCGCCACTGTCTGGAGCCAGTGGCGAAGTCGGTAAGATACTCGACCGCGAATCAGTATGTGCGGGGTTCAAATTCTGGGCTCGACTGGTCACTGATATCGCTTTCGAGTGAGAAAACTGACGTTAACCTTAGCTTTAGCTTTTAGCTTTAGCATCACTAGTGTATGTAATAAAGGCAAAGGCACGCGCTGTGCATACTTTACGAAGGGATCTTATTTGATCAATGAATAAATCTAGCTACATATTTTATCAGTCCGATATACTAGTCACGCGTTCATAAATACTTGCTGTTATAGCTGGGCCTAGCTTTTGTGTGAGAGGAGCATGTGATGCTTTATGACAAACATGCAATGATTGTGCCTGTAGTAAATTATATTCTGGATCCCGTTATAAAGTATCTATATTATCGGAGTTACGATTTTTTCGACATTGATATATATGTCTGTTGGGCAGATATGTAAGGAGTCTAGAAATGGTATAAAGAAGCGCGTGTAGTAAGTATAATGAATACTGTCAGATAATAATGATAAAGGCTTTGCATTCATTTGTGCAGTATGTTACCGTCATAAATTGTATACAACGTGTTGATTAACGACTGTCGTCTCGTACAAGAAAATAGACTCTTTAGACGGGAAAAGTCGAGATTAAACTAGGTGGAATAAGGACGGCGAGATAAGACATTTTCTGATCTCAATTCTAAAATAATTTGTATATCTCTAAGTTTCTGAAAAGCTTGAAAAATCAGTTGACATTCTAAATCTGAGTAAATCACGTAAATGTGAACTTTTCATAATGTGCAATAAATTCATTTATTACTAACTTTTCCTCTCTGGATGCAGAACTAATGCTGACGTACTTATTGTTACATATTACTATTATTAGTAATATTATTACTATTATTATTATTATTATTATTTATTACCCATGTTATATTTGGGTTGCTGAAGAATAGATCACCCGTGGACTGCACGTGTCGTGAAAGACGACAAAGCACTAAGATCATAACCAACGTCAGAAAGGGCATTGAGTTGATAGAGCCTACGCCTGCCTCAAAAATTGCTGCAAAATTGTATAAAACCAATGGAAAATTTTCAATTCCTATCCCAACCGGAGTGAAACTTATAGTCGTACTCTGAACTAAGTCTCAAAAAGGAAGATTTAGCGTTGATCACAAGTAATATGGCAATAATCTAGTGAGAAGTTAAGCATATCTGCGTTAGTCTCCTCGCAGATCCTCAGTTGGTCAGTAGTTTGCTGTTTCCGGGATTCAAAACGAGATAATGGTTGAGCCAGAAGCGCGATGGTTAGGGTTTATAGTACGGATAGTGGATAATGGTTGAGCCAGAAGCGCGATGGTTAGGGTTTAGAGTACGGATAGTGGATAATGGTTGAACCAGAAGAAGTTGATAGGTTATCGTTTAGCTCTGCCACGACTGATGTCATTTCGAGTGAAAAAACAATATGGCTGGATATTAGCTTTGAGATAAAAACCGGCTTATTAATTTAATTATGATATAAGCCTATAATAAATATAGTTATATCGTGCCAGACAAAATGCATTTAATTAAATTATGATTTGTAATCTATAGACAACAAAATTTACTGTATTAGTTGTAACCGTCTTGAAATCGATACGATACATTGATTTTCGTTCAGAAGAAAGTACTATCGTAATAGGTGATCGTCAGTGACGTTTTATTGGCGGAAGTTTGCACACAGGCCTGCTTTGATGATAGTAATGCAAATATTTGTTTAAATTCTTATATTACTAAGCCTACTTGTGACCTACTAGTAAATAAGCTGTTAATATTAGGAAGAGCCATTGCACTAGAGGTATTTGTAGATCTGCTGATCCTCTTTCTCTTCGGCTTGTAGTGATCAAGGAGGTCTTATGGTGCATAACAATTCACTTCTATTGTGAATAATTGTGAATCTTATGCATAAGAGAAACGTAATTGTGATAATAATGTAAGCTTAAGAGAAACATAATCTTGAATTACTCTTGCCTAGAATGGAAAGCTGTTCTCGTGGCGTAACAGTATTTTTGTAATTGCCTCTTTATAGTCTATGGAAGCTTAAGATGACACTAACCGATGATTGATTGGATTACGCTTGTTTTGCTGAAGCTTTTATTAAAATTTATATATTTGATTTTAAAAACATTCTAGATCAGGTGTTGTATAGGATTAGCTATATCATTGATATGTTTCGCTATATTTTCCGTCACTTTGTGACAGAAAATATAGCTTGTTAGATCTTTGATATACATGTACAAATTGTACATGTGTAGAGTTCGAAATGTTATGTTTTTGGTTATATTTTACTTAGACATGTTTTTCAGCTTTTGCAAGCCACGGAAGCGTTGGAGTGTTGCTGTTTTTAGAACTTAGAATCTTTGTAGGCCTATAAAATGCAATTTCTTGGCTTGTGAAAGGCTGCGTGAATTTATTACGTGAATTGACATGTTTGAGAACAGAATCTCTGTGTAGATATCAAGACAGGTTTTTTCTAAAAGGGTTATAGCCTACTGGCATAATTGATCGGCAACCGTTTGTTCTTTGCAAGATGGGTTAGAATTTAATTATGCACGTATGCGTGAGTTTATATCTGTAGTCACATGTCCATGCTTTATCTACATGTATGTTAGCGAGGCATAAATAACTTATTAATTAATAAGGTTTTTGCGGGGTCTTTTCTTGTCTAACAATAAATAATAACTCTCGTAGCACGTACTGCTTCAGTGCATCATTTCTCTCTCTGTTCTAATCTTGTGTAGCTAGTTTATGGCTGGCTGTACGATTAGCTCTATATTACTCTTCTCCCAATGCCTATAACGTCGAATCGCCGACTTGTTCATCGATAGAATGTTTTTTATAAACATTCAGCACAGGCTGTCTGCGAGAGCCGAGTGATTTTAGATAGGTAATGATTCACAGAAAAGAGAGGCTGCGAGTTAGTTGCCTAGTATGTGAAGCTGACAAAGCTGTACAAATTTGTACTCACTGTCTGATTATAAATTATTAAATAGAAAGCTAGAAAGTTCAGTTTAACGTTCGTTTCACTACACAAGAGTATTGTCAGAGATGGTACGGCTGGGTTTCGAACTCGTGAACTCTTTCTTATCAGAAAAGCTTGCCTTCAGCCCTTACATCTTGATATAGCTAAACGTAATCTATATTGATTGTCTTTTTGCTGCCATAATGATACTGCAAGCTATCCTCCAACGGTTAATCGAATTCTTGATTAGCCTTCTATTATTTCTAAAGCAAATGCGGTACCAAATCGACCTTATAATTATTTAACCGATTTAGGGATTGGTAATCTGATATGCATGTATTATGCGTAGATTGTTAGACTATAACATTAGTAGATTGATGGTTAGATTTGTTTTCATGCATACGACAATTATTCTAAGCTACTTTAAGTTCTGGAATGTCAGTTTCTAATCGAGCTATTATTAGCTCGTATCTCGTAGGCTGCAGCTGTTGAATGGTTCTGTATCGAGTTGATCTGTAGCTGTCTGTCTGTGGGGTAATTGAGAGATAAACTAGACTCGCTTCGTGTTGGATATACGACGCCTTTGATAGCTGTGCCTACTAGTATAATATATGTCTTATTATAAATGGTATCGGCGTATATGGTATATATGGTATAAATTGCTATCGGCGAGAATATCTTTCCGTTTATAATATTGGGTATAATAGTCGCTTAAACAGTGATACGGATCCTATTAATCTAATACAATATAAGTTACGACAGTTATAAATGAAATTCAATAACCGGCTTTTTAAGGATCTCTGCTAATACTAATATAAACAAGCATACGCACACACATACACATACACACACACGCACATATATATATATATATATATATATATATATAATATATGTATATTAAAATATATATATATATATGTATATACAATGCATATATATATATATAGGCTATATTGATTGATTGGTGACTGCTGCGAATTATTACGAGGGATGTTGATCATGGCATGTGTGAACTAATATTTATTAAGCACTTTAAAATACAATTGTAATTTTAATATTCTTTAAGCACTTTCAAGATCGAATATTTAACGTAAACTGTCTTTTTTGTCTTACAGATTTGACCATTTAGCCGTTATACTGTAGCAGAAACAGAATTAATATGTTTGCTCCGGCTGATTTCAAACTTGAAGCCGTGCCTGCGGGACAGGCGCCAAATCCTGAACCTCCAAAGTTTAGAAAATCTCAGATTTATGCAGACATTAAGGTCTTCAAGCCGGTTGACGACTATGCTATCAAGGTTTGTAACGCTTGTTACTGGTACTGCAGTGCTTCTATGTTTGGTTTAGCTCAGAGTTTGAATTCTAAGCTGTTTTACAGTATCCCCTTGTGCTTAAGTAATTTCTTGTTTTTTCAATAATGAATTTATTTAGCATGCATGTAAGGAGTCCGTTTATATTCAGTTTGCTTATTTTGAAGTACTTTTGAAACAGTTTTTATATTTCTCAAAATCTATTTATTTGATTGATTGATTGACTTTCTTACTATATTTTGCAATTGATCTATGGATTGAAACCTCAGTTGACTGATTAAATAATTTATATGTATGATTGATTGATACGTTGATCGATTGATTGCTTATATAGATCGCCAAGAAAAACTATGCCACATTTCGTGATTTGGTTTGGAATCTGTGTTATAAGAAGAAATTTAATGAAACTGAGAAGGCCAGGTAGAGTGCAAGAGTTTATCTATTGTAGACCATCATGTTATTATCATCACCAGCAGAAAAGTTACATCACAGCAGTGGCATAGCTGAATACGAGCCTCGCTGCTTTGAAAATATATATAAATATTTGTTTAAATTCTAATTGTTGAAAAGCTATATCTAGTGTCTGAGGATTGGGTAGTTAGTTGGCTTATTCTAGTTTTGCAGTACCCCACATCTAGTATACTGGTAATAATTTAAATTCTATCTATCAGTTGCTTATTCAAGCTTTATCATTGATGCACTGATAACCACTTATTGTGACAATAAGCAGGATGGGCGGATCACCTGTTTTAGGAAGCATGATTTTGAGGTTACTAGTATTGCTGAAGCTGATAGAAAACATTCTTTGCGATTTTTTATAATATGGGACAGGAATTTTTATAACATTGTTATTTCCTGAATGCGGCAGATGTTCAGTTGACTGCTATTTCTGTGTATTATCCTGTCTTATTTATTAGTATGTAATTATCTCTTTACCTCTCTCTCTACACTGCCTACTGGCAGGTCCGTGGTATATAACGCCTTCGCTCTTCTCTGTCTTCCATTTTTCTCTTCATATCTACATATAAGTAGAACTTTAAATTCTGTAGCAATTGGCTACCCATTCTTGTTGTTATATACCATTTCTTGGGGGATTCTGCGTATGACGAGGTGGGCCCCTATGCCTTCCTCAGCTTTGACTCAAATTTACTAGGCAGAAGTTTCATTCCCTGAGAAAACTATCATGTTTATGTAATCATATATTCTACTAAAATAAAGATGCGTCCCTAGCTACATGTCTTTTTGTGAACTGACCCAGAAAGGAAGATTTATCTAGGTCAGGTCACTTACTTCTTATTGGTTGAAATTTGTGAGTTTCGCATTGGTCTGTATAAAAGGTCACTTATTTCTTATTGGTTGAAATGTGTGAGTTTCTGATTGGTCTATATCACAGGGCGATCTTCCGCTGGATGACTGCCAGAGATCTGCAGACAATCGCATTTGAAGGAGCGAATCCTGGCACTCCGGAGCAACTCATTCTCTCTTTCCAGGCTGGAAAAACAACCTACGCTCGTATCTTCGAGTGCCTAGCTAGGTACTGTATTGACTTCTAATTAAATAGACTCAATCTTCAAGGTATATTTTTGACAGTTAATGAATAAATAGATGTATGGCGTGGACACTTAAGTAAAATATGTCGAACTATCTATTATATAGCAATGTTATTATTTTATAGTGTGGATTTAAATGTATAGATGGCAGAAGTTAATGCTTATGGAACCGAATCATTATAATCATCATCATCATCATCTTCTTCCCTTGAATCCCAGTTTAACTAGGGAACTGAATGAGAACAATGTAATAAATTCTTTTCCTAATTTAGGACGTCTGATTTTTGTTTGATACCAGACACTCTGGTCTCCCCTGTGTTACCATCTCGGGCTGGGCAAAGGGCGTTGACTACCGTCCTGGCGTGGCCATCACTGAGCGCCCGATCAACCACAGCTGGAACGCCGTCAACATCGACGGCAACTGGCAGCTGGTGGACTGTCACTGGGCGACAAGGTTCCTTCAATCTGAACGCAACGTCCCTGAGAATCTCGTGTACGAGTACGACGACTTCTACTTCATACCCGATCCCAAAGAGCTCGCCTACACCCACCGCCCTGAGGACCCTGCGTGGCAGCTGCTTCCAGCTCCTGGGGTCTCCGTGGAAGAGTTCCAGGACTATCCTCTCGTCAAGTCCTACTTCTTTACCACCGGAATGCTCTTCCTACCCAACAATAACCACGGAGTCATACGTACTAAGAAAGGTTTGCTTTTGATTTAATCAACTTATGGAGAGGTTTAAAATCTAATGTTTTCTAGCCATTGACGTGAAATTGTAATATAATACTTCGCTCTATTCTTATTCATCTGTGTGTCTCGCGTGTACGTGTGTGTAAAGAATGTTTTGACGTTTCTCCATCATTTGAGTTTGCATCTGGAATGTTTGCGTCAATGACATCGTCTGAGTCAGTAATCTGAGCGTTAATGTATCTGTCTGAGATCTGTAAGAGTAGGGTTCAAATTCATCGTTGACGCTAAACTCTACTGTAACTTTTAATTTTTATAAAATCTTTATCCAAGCAACTATCAGATTATACAAAGTGTTCTAATTTTCGGTCTTTAGATAGAAATATTTGATTCATTGCATGAAGAAGACGATCAGATAACATAGCATGTGTTGTCATAAGCTTCTCGAGACTTACTTAATATCTCCCATTAATAAATGAACCGGACGCTAATATCTCCCATTAATAAATGAACCGGGCGCTGAATTTTCATTAATTCATTTGCTGAATTGGTAAGCTTACAATGTATGTTTGAGAACCTGTCTGACCTATCAATCAATCAATCATAATAAACTGTTATCATTGGACGGTGTTGTAATGTATCAATCAATCACAATAACTGTTATCATTGGACGGTGTTGTAATGTATCAGTCAATCACAATAACTGTTATCATTGAACGGTGTTGTAATGTATCAGTCAATCACAATAACTGTTATCATTGAACGGTGTTGTAATGTATCAATCAATCACAATAACTGTTATCATTGGACGGTGTTGTAAAGTATCAATCAATCACAATAACTGTTATCATTGGACGGTGTTGTAGCGTACCAATCAATCAATCACAATAACTGTTATCATTAAACTGTGTATAACTATCTATCATAATAAACTAATATCGTTAAATGGCATTTTAACGTATTGATCAATCAACTAATAAACTGTTATCATTGAACGACATTTTAACGTATCAATCAATTAATAAATCAATCAATTAATAAACTGTTATCATTGAACTGTGTTATAACGTACCAATCATAATAAACTGTTATCATTGAATTGTGTTATAACGTACCAATCATAATAAACTGTTATCATTGAACGGTGTTTATCATATCATTCAATCAACTAATAAACTGTTATCATTGATCTGTGTTATAGGAGTAACGGCGCTCTCTGTTGGCTTCAGCGGCCGCACGGCCTTCACGTTTAAGCTCGGCTATGGTAACGGGATGGCCGAGACGGTGAACGGACACGACCTCAACAGATGCGTCATACAGGAGACCAGGGACGACCGCGTCGTCTTCTATATTCGGCTGCTCGATAAGGGAGATTTCTTCCTGATAGTGTTCGCCAATGTTGTCAATGATCAGATCTCTTCCAGTGAGAACATCTTCAAAGCTGTTAGTTCATTTTCTTCTCGTTTAGTTCTTCCAGACTTAGCTTTTTGTACCCTTCTCTGTCTCTCTCTCAGTGCACTACCTACTGGCAGGTCCATGGAATATAACGCCTCCACTCTTCTCTGTCTTTGTATATCTCTCTCTCTTAGTGCACTGCTTACTGGCAGGTCCATGGTATATAACGCCTTTTTGTCGTGATATACCATTATTTTCTTGGGGGATATGCTTTTTGACGAGGTGGGCCCCCTATGCCTTCCTCAGCTCTCAGCTTTGACTGACATTTACAGTGCAGGGGTGTCATTTCCTGAGAAAACTATCCTGTTTACCCATCTCATCCATGTTTGTCTTTGTATATACACTGTGTTTTTTATAACTGATACCCCTCATTATTTTTACAATAAAGTCGTAAGGAGTTGACCGATGTTCTTGAAATGTGCAGTACTTGACCAGCAGCCAATTCTACCAAATATAGAGAAATTTCATTTGAATATCTTCAATAAAGTGAAAGTTATAGTCTTGCGAATAGGAGTGGGGTCAGATAAGAAATTCTCAGTACAGGATTACGGGCGTGTTACATGCAGCGCAAAATTATCTTTATAAATATAATAGCTAACACGTAACACAAAATTTCTGCTAATGCTATTTTGATGAGCAATCATTTCTTTTCAAAACGACATAAAATACGTGCTGGTATGTTCTTAATTGACAAAGTTATTGAACTTTTAATGCATGCATTAAATCCTTAGGCCTACGTGTGCTAAGCGAGAGCTCAGCTGACGCGAGACGATGAGAGCGCAGTACTACTGCAATGCATGCATTAAAAGTTCAATGACTTTGGTAATTAAGAACATACCAGCGTGTATTTTGCGTCATTTTTAAAAGAAATGATCTTCAAAATAGCATTAGCAGAATTTTATGTTTCCTGCTCGCTACTATTTTTATAGAGATAATTTTACGCTGCATGTAACACGCCCGTAATCCTGTACTGGAAATTTCTTATCTGACCCCACTGCTATTTGTAAACCTATGACTTTCACGTTATTAAAGACATTCAAATGAAATTTCTCTATGTTTGGTAGAATTGGCTGCTGGTCCAGTACTGTAAATTTCAAGAACATCGGTCAACCCCTTACGACTTTATTGTAAAAATAATGTGGGTATCAGTTATAAAAAATCGCAGTGTGCGTATATATATATATATATATATATATATATACAGTATATATATACATATATATATATATATATATATATATATATATATATATGTATATATATATATAGATATATATATGTGTGTGTGTGTGTGTGTATATATATATATATATATACAGTATATATATACATGTATACATGTATATATGTATATATATATATATATATATATATATATATATATATCCCCGTGTTGTATCCGGGTTATTTGAAGAATTGATTAATCGGTGACTGCACGCGTCGTAGAAAGCGACAAAAGCACTAAGATCCAAACCAACGTCAGAATTGGCATTCTTTTGGCGAGCGCCTAGGCTCCAGAATTTGTCACAAAATTTTCTAAACGAATGGAAGAGATTTTGATATGGTATGGGACAAAGAGGAGTGGAGAAGGTCCATTCGTATCCCGACTCCCGACCCTTGTTAAACTGGGATTAAAGGGAAGATGATGGTGATGATATATATATATATATATATATATATATATATATATATATATATACAGTATATATATACATATATACATATGTATGTATGTATGTTGTGTAGATTTTGAGTATATAACTATTTCAATCTGTCCATATTTATATACCCGTGTGTGTGTGTGTGTTTGTAGGTGTGTGAGTATAAGATAGAGTGCGACGACCCCGCTCCTGCCTCGGTGGGTCTATTTCCGGGCTGCTCTGACGCTAGCTGGGGCCCGGACACGTTTGTCAATCAGTTCGGCCTGACGCCCAACAACAAGGCGGCCATCCTGCTGGCCCCTGACGGGCACGCCGAGGTGTCGTTCGACAGGAGGGGCGACGTGCGGGTGTACGCGAGGCTCGTGAGGGACGGGGTGGAGGACACCACCCTCAAACAGGCCGTCACCGTCAAGAACGACGGCGATAAGGTAAGCGAAGGCTTCAACTGTTTACTGGTTTTGTAATATACAAATGTTAACATATATAATGTTATCATATCAAAGAATATATGTATAGTAAACACATTATAGTGAAATGATCAACTATGTTGATATCTATCACTTTGAATACAACATGTCTAACCGTTAGGCAATTTATTCCGGTTTCCGTATAACCAGTCCCGTGAATGTCCGAGATTGTACTTTCAGATCAGCGCGGCCGGGATTCGAACCAACGAGAGTTCAATTCACGTCAGGATCTGTCATTTAAAACTTTATGGCGTTATCTACACCTCTAACCACTGCGCTATTGAGACATTCAACTGCTTATTAATTATGATTAATTAAAGCTCGGATAATGTATTATTTATTTTCTAATCATTTAGTAAGTGTACTGTTATTTATTGTTTAATATAGTTAATGTGGAAGCAATTATTGCTCAAAAAATGATGTATCAATCGAAATGCTTAACCTATCTAATTCGAAAAAAGCTAAATTGCTTACGCTTTTCTTTTTTCCGGAGTTAGAAGTTAATTGGCTAGCAACAGATAGGATTCTATGTGAGTTTTATTCAGAGTTGTGTCGTCCTGTGGGTCTGTTGATTCTATAGGAATTGGCTGAGATCTTCCTGTCCTACCACTGTGTGTTATCTTATCACTGGCTCGTGATCATTAACCTCTTACTTTAGTAAATTAAAGATATATTTACAGACTGATTGATTTGTTTATAGTCATTCATGTATTGCATGACTGATTGATTGCATGGCGGCTTATAGTCATTCATGTATTGCATGACTGATTGATTGCATGGCGGCTTATAGTCATTCATGTATTGCATGACTGATTGATTGCATGGCGGCTTATAGTCATTCATTATTGCATGACTGATTGATTGCATGGCGGCTTATAGTCATTCATGTATAGCATGACTGATTTAATCACTGATTGACTGGCAGACTAACAGATTAATTAAGCGATTATTGATTGACGGATCGATTGGTCGATTAATTATTTCCGCAGACAACAGTGATGGTAGATCTGCCGGCTGAGGGGGAGTACGGCTTGGAGGTGTTCGCCAATGAACCGAAGAAAGATGGCGACATGTTCACGCATGTCTGCCAGTATCTCTGCACTTTTACTAACAACAGCGTCGACGATTCGTACGGGCGCGTGCCCACAGAGCCGCCCCTGCAGCCCGCCGTCAGTCGACCAGTGCACCGAGGCGCCGGGGACGGCTACCGGTCCGTCGCTGATAATCCCGACCTGATCTACAAGACCTTTGTGGATGTGGAGGAGGCTGATGACACTGGTTGGATGCTTCTCATCTTCTTTCTGTCTGCCTTAATGTGATGTTTACTTTATCATTTTAATGCGATGTTGGCTTTATCATTTTAATGCGATATTTATTTTATCATTTTAATGCGGTGTTAGCTTTATCATTTCGGTGTTTACTTTATCATTTTAATGCGATGTTTACATTATCATTTTAATGCGATGTTGGCTTTATCATTTCGGTGTTTACTTTATCATTTTAATGCGATGTTTACATTATCATTTTAATGCGATGTTGGCTTTATCATTTTAATGTGATATTTATTTTATCATTTTAATGCGGTGTTAGCTTTATCATTTCGGTGTTTACTTTATCATTTTAATGCGATGTTTACATTATCATTTTAATGTGATATTTATTTTATCATTTTAATGCGGTGTTAGCTTTATCATTTCGGTGTTTACTTTATCATTTTAATGCGATATTTACTTTATCATTTTAAGGCGATGTTTACTTTATCATTTTATTGTGGCTCTTTTTATTGTTGGTCATGATAATTTTAGTGGACGTAAAAAGCGACGAAGCACGAAAATCCAAAAAAATATACATGTATATATATACATGTATATATACATGTATATATACCATTTATAAATGCTTAATTATTGTTGTCTCTGATGTAAAAAGAGTATTTTAATTTTTAGTTAACAATTCAATTATTAGTATATGGAAACAAGTTAACACTATAAAAGCGTATAATAATACTTGCCGAGTAGACTTCATATGCATATATATACATCATATATATATATATATATATATATATATATATATATATATATATATATATGTATAAATGCTATTAATCCACAGTGGACTCGACGGAATACCTCAAGGCCTATCCTTTCGGGCGCGCAACGGCAGCTAAGACTAAGAAATTGGCCCTGCAACAGTCGATCGACCCCGAGGAGGAGTACAAGCCTCATGCCGCTGCTATCTATCATGCCGAAATCGACGTTAAGCCGCCCGAGTCGTTCCAGATGCAGGCGATCAAAGAGGACGTCTCTCCAGTGCCTGAGACTCCTGCTGGCTCGAAGCTCTTCATCGACACCTCCGTCTTCCACAACATCGATACTCACGCTATGGAGGTCCGTGAACGTCTCCTCTAGAATTTAAATAGCTGCTCGATATTCATTTGGCAGGAAGATGTTTAGAAAGGCTAAGGTTAACTTCAGTTTACTCACTCGAAAGCGATGTCAGTGACGGAAGAGCATAGGATTTGAACCCCGCACCTACTGATCCGCAGTGGAGTATCTTACCGACTTCGCCATTGGCTGGAGCCACTGGCGAAGTCGGTTAATACATTAATCGTAATGTATTACATTACTGGCTGGAGCCACTGGCAAAGTAGCCATTACTATTTCAGGAAGATATCTAATCATAATGTATTACATTACTATTTCAGGAAGATATCTAATCATAATGTATTACATTACTATTTCAGGAAGATATCTAATCGTAATGTATTACATTACTATTTATTGCAATTGTGAAGTTATATAGCCCTGTTTTGTAAATATTTCTTCTTATACCCTGGTGGGAGAGGTAAATATTATCTTCTCGTATTCTGATGGCTATCTGACAGCCGGCAGACCTAAACGAAGTTGGAAAAATTGTCTCGAAGAAGACCTGAAAGCTGTTGGATTTTATATTCAAATGAAAACAGAAGGAAGAAAAAGAGTGAACATCGAGGAGATGGCGGGGAATAGTTTTTGTGGAGGAACTTCCAACTTCTCGTTTTATTGAAACTTTTTCTTTGGTGTATTATGCGTATATCGTGACAAGTACTTTAATATTGATATTTATTATAATATCAATAAAGGTTTAACGTCCATTTTTTCATAGAAGGATGATGTCAGGGACGTATTTTAATATTCACAGAAGCAAATATTGTTATGTTGCAAATAGAGTCTTGAATAGTTTTAAATATTAATGCCCTTAGCCAATATTTTCTTGACATATGCTCAGAAATTATCTCTATGTATTATAAAATCTCTGTTGTTTTATCTTAAGGTATTGTTTTCTAATAACGAGTAATTCTTCACTTGCGCATAATTGCATATTTTGTACTTGGCTATTTTTCTCGTAGGTGTCCAAACTTGAACACGCTAGCTTCAGAGACATCCTGTGGCATCTCATCTACGCCAGAGACATCACCAACGAACTCGATAAAGCTAGGTCAGTCCATTTATTTAAAAAATGACTTGTCTTTTTTTGACTGTTGAACTAGTGACTGTTGAAATAGTGTTAGTAGTACTCGAGTACTGACATATCTATAATTAAATGAATAGAATTATTTATCCTCAGATTGATTGAAGTGTTATAGAAAAATGCTGTATCAAATGGCGAAGTTAATATGTCATTTTTAATTACAATAAAGTTTGGCAAGATTTTCTATACTCAAATGAGATATACCAATCTTTTTATAGAATTTGAGAATGGCCTTTGTATTAATATATATGCCTAATCGGAAGCTTCTTTATGTTTTGAGACTCTTGGCCAGATTCTTGTTTAGTCGATTTTTATGATTATAGGCTTACAGTAATTTGTAAATAGTGAACATACGGTGAACTAAGTAACGATATAACCCTGTGGTATTTAAAAGTGATAGATACAATCGTGAGTTATCAGTTGACGTGTGTCTAACTGCTGATATTCTTAAAGGCTGATGCCTAGTTTAATGTCAGTTCAAATAATGTTTAATATATGTTTCTTGTCTCAAGATGATCATGCCAATGACAGTGTTGTATTTTATTCAAGAAACGCTGTATTAATAATTACTTACTGTTTTATTCAAGAAATGCTGTACTGATAATTACTGTTGTATTCAAGTAACCTTGTGCTGATAATTATTTAGTGTTTTATTCAAGTAACCTTGTATTGATAAGTACTTAGTGTTTTATTCAAGTAACCTTGTATTGATAAGTACTTAGTGTTTTATTCAAGAAACTTTGTACTGATAATTACTCCAGGGCCATCTTCCTGTGGCTGTGCTCGAAGGATCTCTCCAAGCTGAACTTCTCTAATGTGGAGAAGGGATCTCCTGAAGAGATTCTCATGAACCTACAGCGTGGTCAGACTACATACGCACGAGTTTACGAGACTCTCTGCAGGTCAGAGTTCATTTCTGTTACACGCTCGTATTTTCTCATAATCGTTAACAAGTGTGTAAGTTGAGTTTTTTCTATGCTAACACGAATGTGACCCTTTTGCCTGCTAATAACATGCTGCGATCTAATATAGTAGCTTAGTGTAGCAAAATGTAGCGTAATGTATTATATAATAGAAATGCTCATGATCTCAAGTGTTTGTTTATTTAAAATCGGAGTTTAGAAGGGCAGACTGTGTTTGTTATTAATACTGTCGATGTATTAGTGTACTTTTATGGTAGTTTTATAATTAACTAATGACCAATGGCAAAGGTGAATAGTTGGTACTATAATAATGAGACATATACAGCTTTTATCTTTAAGACTCTTAGTTATAATAAATTGGTAATAATTAATTGGCATGCTAATTGATTTTCTGTTAAACTGCTATGCCGGACTACTCTGTAAGACGCTAACTAGCTTAATTGCATGCTAATTGGTTGTCTGTTGAACAGCTATGCCGGACTACTGTGTAAGACACTGACTGGCTATGCTAAGGGTGCTGAGTACAAGCCCGGTATGAAGTTCTCCGGAACTCAGGGTCAGCATTCGTGGAACGCTGTCAAGGTCAACGGCTCGTGGCAGCTTGTGGACTGTCACTGGGCCGCCAGACGTGTCGTCGGAAAAAAGGTTTGCCATCGAATATGTGGCGTGTCAAATGTCTTGTGCGTCGTTTTCTTAGGTTGAGAAATATTTTTCAACGCCAGCTTCATAATATAGTCAATCCGTATTGGTTAATAACAAAACGGAATCTATAAATGTGATATAAGACAAATGAACAAGAACCAGTTTACAAGGATCATGGGAAAACGATTATAAGAACAGAAAATAACGCAAGTGAAACGAAAAACTAAGAGTTTCAATTAGTTTAGAAGTCCTGCATGAACATAGGTGTGTTAGTAGGGGTGTCTTTAAAGGTAATGCAAAATATAATATGGGCTACTAAAGATAATGAAATTGTTTACCTGAGGTATTTTACCTGTTTGACTTCAGAAAATGAAATAGATGTATTTCACAGAAAAATACTAGAAATCTATTAAACATATACTATCCATACATAATCAAAAATGAAGAAATATATAAAAGGACAAAAGTAACTCGTTGGAGTGAAATCATAAGGAAAAAAAGTTTAAGTTGGATAGGACATCTGATAAGATTAACCGTAAACACACCAATAAGGAAAGCTCTTAAACATAGATTAACAAGTAATAAATTAAGTATAGGTATGGGAAATAAGCATAATTTAATAACACAATATAATAAAGATTTAAATTCAATAGATACTAAATTTAATCTTGCGGGTGGTGATGTATATGATCTCGCCATGGATCGTGATTGGTGGAGGAGGAAGGTTGTAAGAGATTACTCTAGTGTCCACAAAGAGACGCCATAGAGTTGATTTATATATTTTACCTGTGCTATACTATCTTTAATATCTAACATTTAGTCACTATATTGCGATAAATTAATCTAACTTGATATTGGAGCGAGGTTATCTAGTAAGCTCTAATGAGGTACAACATGGGTGATTTGCTTTTAACATACAAAAAGCAACAGACTTAATATTTTAACAGATTCTTTTTCTTTTCTGAAATAGATAAATTACATAAATATATATATTTTGCAATTGTGTAACTGTCTAGCAAACTTTACATTTCACAGACCAGTATCGAGTTATAGCTTGGTTTTGTGCTCTTTAATAAATAATTTTAAACATTTAGGTTGTTGGGTTTAATTGTGGTTTACTGAGAAGTACGCTTTTGTTTGTTTTTGAAGTGCTTTAGTCAGACTTGTTCAGTAGTAGTAGAACTTGATAACGTTCATTAATTTTAGCCAATAATTAGCATAGTATTAATAATATAAAACTGTTTGTATTATGAGGCTAGTGTAGTTAACTTGAAGTAGCTTAGTGCTAGTGGTTGTTTTAATCTTGTAATCTTTGTTGTACGAATTTCAGATATTACATTAGGTTTTCTTTCTTTTACTATTTTGTAACTTTGTAGTATCTTTTTAAGTGAGTGACCGTGACTTTTTTCAAGATAATTTATGTTTGGATATTAAAATATTATATATTCAAATAGTAGCCTAATATTATCATAGTAATATTTTTCCGACAGTAGTATGCTTATGTAGCAAATCTGGAAGTTTATCTATACTCTGAACTCAGTGTGTCAAATCTATTGTGCCTCAGTTTGATTCAATTGACACCTTTATTTACTTAGCATTGTGACCTAGTCTGTTATGTAGTACTGTAGCTTTCTTGCTGATTTTAAATAAGCTTTGTGACGTTCAGTTTGTGTGGCTTTCTGATAAAATGATTTTCTGGTTGGTAATAATTCTGGCCAATTGTGACAAAAGTAGTTAGATATGGCCGTTTTTATCGTTTTAGCTTGTAACATATAATAACGCTTAGTTCACTACTGTTTATAGACTGTCATTTTAAATAAAAATAAAATTTAACGAGCACTTTAATATGAGCTAACGGCATTGCTGTCACTGGGTTTCTTTGGTGCGCATACTTTATCAGTTTATATCATCGGCCAATCTCCAGGAAGTATAAAATCGGTGTAATTATGAGTAAATATTTAAAATTTTCATATATAATTAAAATTTAATGTCACATTGATCTATTGCAGCTTGAAAAAAATCAATCCAAGGTTTGACATGTTTAGTGAATTGTGATGTAATTAAATATAATATTTTAATATGTGTCTTTCGTAAGTGGCACATTATGCGATACGTCTCAGTTACAGATAACTTTTGTATTTGCCTATTTTGTTATAAAAATTTGATTAATGGCTCAAAGGATTTTCTTAGCTGAGCTTATTTTCTTACTCTAGATTATTTATTTCATTTATTTCTTTCAGTTAATTCTTATGAGTTTTATTTGCTCACTTTTTAGATTGCTTTGGTTTGTGCCTAACACTTTAGTTGCTTGAACAAGGACAATAACGACTTCTAAAACATTTGAAATTTTTTTCTAACTATGTTAATATTACTATAACGACTTCTAAAACGTTTGAAAAGTTATTTTTTTAAATGTTATTATTATTTGGGTCTGTTTTAAGAAATTTAAGTTGAATAGTATTTTAAATAGTATTTTTATTTTTAACATTTATTGTATTCAGTATAATTAATTGCATGCAATATATTTAGTATATAGTGAAAACTTGTAATTGTGTTACTTACTTTCATTTGTAAATTCTATCGTCTATGTTTTTGGAAAATTTATCCTACTTTGTTAATTGATATAATTTAAATTAACAAAGTCAATTCAAATGTATGAATATATTTTAATCTTTTGTTTATTTTATTGTTTTTATGATACTAGTTTATACATATCCCGACCCTGGTTAAACTGGGATTTTAGGAAAGATGATGATGATATTAGTTTATTATTTTCTCAATGTAGCCTTTTACAATTTCCTTCCAGTAGATATAGTAAATACAGAATTCCTGAGAATAGACTTTTACAATAAATACCTGCTGCTATCTAACCAAGAGCTGTAAGCTTTATTATATCGTCATTGATAACACTTGCGACTTCAACAATAAAATAAATATTTATAGAAGTTGTTGTTAAATTAGTCCTTCCTGCTAAAGGCAATCATTTAGTTTTCTTTTTATTCAAACTTGTAGTAATGATTTAAATGAATATAATATGGTAATGAAAGTAACTACACGATATATAATTTTTATTCCCATTCATATTGTTGGATTGTATTGTCTAATAATCAAGAAGTAGGTCTATTAGAAACAGTTTTATAAACATATGACAAAAGTTTTCTGTACTCATAAATCAGCTGAATGTTTAGTCCTCAATAATCTGTGTCTCTTCCTTGACGAAGTCCTCGAGTTTTCCATTAATATTGATAGCTTTGGTTGATATCAGGTTGATATCTGGTTGGTATCAGGCTGGTGTTTGGGTGATAGCTTTGGTTGATATGTGTAATTATGTAGTTGTCGTCGCATCTTATCATTATCAGCATCTTATTATCGCTGATAATAGCTATGTAGCATAAGTTTATAATCTCTATTAGATAAGCTTAGTTCATAACTAATATATTCCTACATTTTGTAATTAGCTTACTATTTAGTCGCTCGTTGATGCTAATTGAATAGTATTTCGTAGTTAATTGTACAACTAATTAATCAAAGTATTATTAGCGGTTTAAGTAGTTTTAACTGCTGAGCATTGAGTCGTGCTAGTTACTAGTTAACGTAAGATGCACTTTAAGATTGCAAAAAGTTTCTCTGTAGTCCTACTATAGAAGATTATATAATTTTAGAGATCAGCCATTTTTTAAAATTAAGTGCATTACTTTCATTCATTGACGAGTGATTTGTAACAGGTTGTCTTTTCATTAAATGAGAAAGTAATTCATTTAGTGACGAGCCTGCAATTCGTAAATCCGTATCACTATTATATCGAATATGATCTCCAGTTTAACCTTGGCACTAAGTCAAACAACAATGAAGTTAACTCAAACAATGGTACCTCCGATGGAACTGCATGGAAAATAAATGTTAACTACATCGAAATAAATGATCTTCATTTATCTATTTTGTGTAATAACATTTACTCGTTAAATCAGTAGCTAGATTAAGTTTTGTTAAATCGAGCAACTAGCGCAAGCATTTTGTGCGCTATTTACAGCCGTTAGATAGGCTAAATGAGGTGATATTTAAATCCTTCGTATTAAGTGTAGCCCTATAATAATATAATTGTTGACCTCTGTTATAATTAATATTTCAATGCTATCAATTTTTTGTACATATCGTGGTGCTTAACTTAATCTAGATTCAACAGCTAAATTTGAGTATTGCCTGCCTTAGAGTCCATAGTGATGTGCAGCTTCTGTCACATCAGCTTTTGTTGAGTGCTAGACTGGTGACTTCAGAGTTCATGCACTTTACCTGATTACTTTACTGTGTAATACCGTTACATGTTATGCTGTTACAAAGTATTGACGTTACACAACAATAATTTTAAATGATTATTCTATTGTTATCTTACATAATCTTATTCAGAGAATTACGTGATGATGTATTTGATCACGCCACTGTGTAAAACTAAGTGTTAAATCGGTTATTTTAATGCAACTGTTACCTGTTAAATTACATAATTATCACACTCATGACCAGTTTTGTTACAGGTCGGTGTGTTACATTACATGATTATTCATAATTGTATGTTTTGATATAAATTACACGACTATAATGTTACGTGACTATGTGAAGAAATGTGTTCAATTACACTACAGTAATACGAAGATTACAAGAGTTTTTGTTACACTGTGTTAAATAGTTGGAGATCACGTCCGATAACGTGCGCTATGAGTTGGACGAGTACTATTTTATGCCTGCACCCTCTCAACTTATCTTCACTCACTTCCCCGAGGATCCCAACTGGCAGCTACTTGAGAATCTTCTGACAGTTGAGGACTTTCAGAACCTCGTACCGGTCAAGCCAGCGTTCTTCAAGTATGGACTGGAGCTGGGTAGCCATACAGACGCAGTCATACAGACTGATGGGGAGGACATCACTGTCCTCATAAACTGTCCTCCTAAGATGGTTTGTCCTTGTCTTCTCTACAATACTAGTGCTAACTTCAGATTACTTGAAAGCATATCAGTGACGGACGAGTACAGTATCTGTAACACGCAGATATTAATCAATGATGAGAAATTTTGCAGATATGGCTCATCTGTCTCATGAAGACATTTTTTATTTTTTGTTATTTGTCTCATGTGCATTGTACAATAAAATAAATTTGTTTCATGGCCATCCTTTATACCTTAAGAGACAATTTGGTCTTAGACATACATTTTTGTTAAAACAAAATATTATGGATAATATTTTATATCACTATATAAAATAATATTATGGATCTGGACTAGCCGGGTGTTATATATATATATATATATATATATATATATATATATATATATATATGTATTATATATATATATATAGGTTAGGTCGTATTATATAAGTAAGGTCATACTATATAGGTCAGGTCGTGTTATATAGGTCAGGTCGTACTGGTTTGTATGATGTTAGGCCAAGTCGTTGAGATTCACGTTCAACCTGACGTACGAGGACGGCAGAGAACAGTTCCAGCAGTACAAGCTCAACAAGTTCGGCATGCAGGAACTCGTGGGGTCAACCTCCTACGTCACTGTACGTCTTCCGGAGAAAGGCGCCTATCAGCTGGTCATCTATGCCAAAGACCTCGACCATCAGACGAAGGAAGGTGTTTACGGTGGTGTCTGTGAGTACAAGTTGTTGTGCAATGCCAATCCGCCTCAGTCTATCCCGTTCCCACCGTGCGTGCACACGACGTGGGGTCCTGGTGACAGTGCTGCCAAGTTTGATCTAAAACCCCGTCAGTCCGGCTCTATCGTTCCCACTCAGAACGGGGTTGCCGAGGTCAAGTTTGCAATGCCTTCCAGGTGAGACTTTATTACTTGTTGCTTTGAGATTAATATTAATTTCAATTTTAATCAGAATTTTCGTGCTGATGGAATTTGCTCTCTCCAATGAGTTAGCGATAAGTAATATTGATTTAAGTAATCTGATATTGAATACTTACAGAGTTATCCAACTCTTTCGTAGTATCACGTTATTGTCAACATGCTTGTCAATTATTAATGTTGTTGCGTTTGTCGAGAATAACTTAAAAAATTAACAAATGTTATTATTACGAGTAGGTATTTGTAGTTTATATATAATATAAATATTAATTAATATAAATAAAATAATATATAAAAAATATAATACAAATTAATATAAATATAATAAAATTAAACATTAATAAAATATTACCAACATAAATATACTAAATTTAAAAAGATTGATTAATTGATTAATTAATTGATTCTAATTGCAGATTGCGCTTCGTAGCTAAGCTGAAGAACAACAACAAGGACGACAAGGCGCTGGCGCAGTACGTCATATGTCGCGCCCTGGAGGACGAGGTCGTCTTCAGAGTCCTCGCGCCCTTCGAAGGTGAGTTTGGCCTCGAGATCTACGCCAACAACCCGGCCACAGGGGGTCAGTCCCTGCAGCATGCCTACCAGTACCTGATCATCTGTCAGGAGAAGATCGATCCAGCCTCTGTTGAACCGTTCCCAGCCATAACGAGCTCTTACCTCGGTGCTCAGCCGTCCTTCGATGTGTTTGGTTTGTCCACTGAGACCCACCCTGATCCCTACATCCAGGCGAGCCTCAGCGCTCTGGGTCCTCTCAAAGTAAGTTACTTTGATTTCTTTCTTTAAGTCTGCACACGTGTAGTAAAAGCTAAAGAGTTAAGGTGAACGTCAGTCTCCACACTCGAAATAGATGTCGGTGATGGGCGAGCCCTGGATTTGAACTCCGCACATACTGATCTGCGGTCAAGTATCTTACCGACTTCGTCACTGGCTCCAGCCAGTGACGAAGTCGGTAACCAGTACTGACACTAATCAGTCGGTAGCCAGTACTGCTACTAATAACAAGTATAATTACTATTTGTAGCATTTTGTGCAGTGTTTAACCAGGCCCGTGATATGGTTTGTTAGACTGGCGGATCCATAATTTCATGGTTCAAATCTCTAGCTCACTTATCCGTCACTAATATCATCTAGAAATCTGAAACATACCGTAAATATGGGTTCAGTATTTTCGGACTACATCCTTATATATTGCATGTACATGTATGTTGATTTATACGCTTTGAATTATATATTTGTCAAGATTTATGTAGTAGTGTATTATTGCAGGCAACGTCCTAGTTAATAATGATTTATTTATAGATTAATTTATCTATTTATTTTGGTATTTGAAAATTTTAATATGTATAGATTAATGAATCATTGATTGATTTATTGATTGATTGATTGTGCGCAGATCTCTCTAAGAATGAGCCGCGCCCTGAGGATCACATCTCAGCTGTTGTTCGTGTCTGGAGGTCAGAATCAGGACAGCTCGGAGTTCATCTTGCAGCAGAGCATAGACAAGGGCGTCACCTTCGTGCTCAACCTCCCTAAGAAGGGTCAATTCAAAGTT
Organism: Enchytraeus crypticus; assembly: GCA_905160935.1. Taxonomy (NCBI): domain Eukaryota; kingdom Metazoa; phylum Annelida; class Clitellata; order Enchytraeida; family Enchytraeidae; genus Enchytraeus; species Enchytraeus crypticus. The sequence goes on along the minus strand of CAJHZI010000904.1, from coordinate 371,080 downwards.
CGGTGCCATTTCTATTCCAAACTAAACATGAGCACAGTGTTCATAAACAATTGTGCTGCAATGCGTTCTTTTTATTTAGTTTATAATTTCTGTGAACAGCTTTACCCGCAGCTCTCTTTAATTAGTATATTTTGGAGGGACAAGTCCTTACCGACGTAGGCCTAATCTCTCTCTCTCTCTCTTTCTCTCAGTGCACTGCATACTGGCAGGTTCGTGGTATACAACGCTTCCACTCTTCTCTGCAGGCCTAATATTCCACCAATTTATAGATAGAAAAACTATATTTATGCTAATGCAAGGGTTTGTAGACACTGAACTAAATCAGTTTAGCCTATCGAAAGAAACCAAAAATTAAAATAATCATAACTAAATTACTTTATGTTAATATTTGATTTTATTCTAAATATTAATGTTATTGTGGGAGTGTCAGTCTATGACGTCGGGGGTGTCTCTTTGATGATTTGAAGTAGAATCCCCCCACCCGCGGGGGGGGCGAAGTGCTGAACAGTTCAATGCTCCGCTGATTTAAATTACCGTGTTAAATTAATATATGAATATCTCTTCTCTTAGTGCACTGCCTACTGCCAGGTCCATGGTACATAACGCCTCCACTCTTCTCTGTCTTCCGCCTTCCTCTTCATTTCCATATACGAGTGGGTCTTTAAATCATCTAACATACCTAATCTCGGCCTGCCCCTGCCTCTTTTTCCTTCCGTGGAAGGTAGAATGGAAGGAAAAAGAGGCAGGGGCAGGCCGAGATTAGGTATGCTAGATGATTTAAAGACCCACTCGTATGTGGAAATGATGAGGAAGGCGGAAGACAGAGAAGAGTGGAGGCGTTATGTACCATGGACCTGCCAGTAGGCAGTGCACTAAGAGAAGAGATATTCATATATTAATTTAACACGGTAATATATGAATATATATATATTAAATATATATTATTATTATAATCATATCATGATATATTATGTCATATATATTATTATTATAATATATATGAATATATGATAATTAAATTACTCATTTAATCACAGTAATGGCTGCCGTTATCAGAAGATTTTATTTGAATAAATGTAAGAAATCGCAATTTTAATTTCGCAGTTATCGTAATAGCAATAAAGGTTTAACGTCCGTTTCCTCAAACAAGGATGTCAATGTCGTGGATATTTACATGTATATTAAAAAATCGCTTTGAAATTAAAAATCGTCTTTACGTGTATATTGAAAATCGCTAAGAAATTCCGCTAACATCCAAAATTGTATGTTACAGTTTCAGATATTCGCTACGCTACAGTCTGAGACTGGCGACAGTCTGCCAGGTGTCTACAACTATCTGATCAACTGCAAGAGCACCGCCACTGATAACCCCACCAACTATCCCAAGCAGTTTGGTCCTTGGAAGGAGGGATGTTCTCTGGAGTGTCCTCTTGAAGGTAGTTTGACAGACCTGAGGTGAATTGAACCCCCGTGGGTTCAAATCCCAGCCGCGCTTATCTGAGAGTAAAATCTCGGACATTCACTAGACTGGCTATACAGAAAGTGGAAAAAAATGCCTAACGGATTTAACATGTAATATTAGAAGTGATAGGTATCAACGTAGTTGACCATTTCACTATAATGTGTGTTATTATTATTAGTAGTATTGCTTACGCCAACTTCGCCTAGTCGATGCGTGACAATCTTTGGCAGTAGTTTTACACATAATTGTCGATCGGTATTAGTCCATTGCCAGTCGTTAAAGTTGAAATTGAGAGCTAGGGGAACGCTCAGAATTTTTCCGGCCCCCGTGTAATGTATTTACAGATCTTTTGCCATCAAATGGGCCCCTATCGGAGGAACGCACCTAAGAAAAAAATGAGCACTAGAGTAACTCGGTGTCCTGCGTTTCCCCCCCCCCCCCTTATTGTAACTACTGCCCGTAGTGGTTATGAACGAAGCTGAGAAAGGTTTTGCCCAATCAGTACTTCTATGGATGACCGCCGATGAAGAGCAAGAGCTGACGGGTTTGAATGCTCGGGGTGATGGAGCATTACTCTTAATCCTTAAGTGGACTGCTAATTGCTGCACTGTATTGTTACTATTATAGCCTTATAAGCCACATCATCATCATCATCAACAAAATTGTCTAGCAGTATTTGAACAATTAATTATTATTGAATGCAATTATTATTTAGTTATTCGTTAACTACAAGTACCAAGTATTACGTTTAGATTATTTATTTCTATACATCTACTGCATTGTTTTGTGTGATGTGCAGGGCGATTGAACTCTGCTGAGGCTTCAGTGTTCTTTAAAATTGACGTACCACGAGCGAGCGCCGTGGCCGTGGTGATCGGTAAGGAGTGGACTCAGCTGAAGCAGTCCGGCACTAGCTGGCAGGGAGAGGTACCTTTAAGATTTATATACTTAAATAGTCTTCAACTCAGATTATTAGACTGTACTGCGTGAATAATATATCTACTCAAATAGTCTGTCACTCAGAATGTTAGTCTGTACTGTGAGAATAATTTATCTACTCAAATAGTGTGTCACTCAGATTATTAGACTGTACTGTGTGACTAATTTATCAACTTAAATAATTCGACCCGTATTTCATGTCTCTCAGATTAACTGAGGTGATTGAGTTAGTTGCTCTATTGTTATTTTACGTTAGTTGCTTTACTGTTATTTTACAAAAGAGCTACAATATTTAATGCATTTACTAAGATCCTCGTGTATAATATATATATATACTATATATATATATATATATATACTATATATATATATATATATAATATATATATATATATATATATATATATATATATATATATATATATATATATATATATATATACTCTGAAAGTACAAATAATTATCTCAAAAACACGCTTTAAGCGTTTACATAACAACAAATCGGGCTGCTGTCATAGAGTATGACGTCATTTAGGATCTGCTGCCTGTGTGATAATCAAATTCTTGCAGATGTTATTGCGGCTGTTAGCTGACATCTAATTTCATTCAACTACTTGTTAAGTGCTGCTAAGATATAGGAAGAGCTTGCTGCATAAACGCTTACTAATGACTGAATGGTTAATTAATTAGAATTTACTTGACATCTCTTCAGGCTGTTAGTGTTAAGAGTGCTAGATGTCATCGTAGAGTATCATTTGGCTATTATATAGCGTTATATTATATATATATATATATATATATATATATATATATATATATATATGTTTATATATAATATGTATTATATAATATGTATTATACCTATGTAATGCATTATATATAATGTAGTGTATAACATTATATATATGTTTAATGATTACTTACAGGTGCAGATAGCGAAACATGCCGGTGTGGAACATAAGGTTACTGTTTGTGGAAACTTTGGTGCCACTGCTACAAGCTTCAGCACTCTACTCGAATACTCACTCTAACTTCAGTGCTCGATATCATCGTAGAGCACTAATCGTCTTCTTCTTCTTCTTTGCTTCGAATTCGGTGTTGCCTTAGTAGCAGCTCAATGCAGTGTTTAATGTTATTTTACATGCACCTGAATAGTTGTTATGAGATTAATGTTTTATTTTATTTTAATTCAAATCAGTTGTTAGTTCAAGAAGAAAGCATATTATATTAGTTGTGCTCGTTTGTAGACAACTAAGTTCAGAAATCATGATGCATTGTTATTATATCATTTGTTACTTTTCGCCTATATACGTATGATATATTAAATGCCATACATACATATGCCATATAATATTTCTGCATTGCAAAAACTTATACTTTCTTAATCTTCAATAATTTTAACTATTGTGAGAGTTGTTTTTTTTTTTTTTTTCCGAATTACAGTGAATGGTTAAACGTGTTTCATAATTTTACGAGCAAAATATCACTTGCAAAAATTTAAAATCTGCAGAAAACTATCCATGTTTATTCAAGTATAAAGTATCTTGTTGACAAAATGACAATACTCGCTGATATTACGAGAGATGAACATTTTAAACGCTTGAGTACTTTAAACTTTTCTAATTGTAATTTAGCTTTATTAGAAGTGTTAAAATTTACGTTTGAAGTATAATTATAAATGATCTGTGGATGTAGAAATTTGTTACCTCACACATTGTGCAATGCTGCTTCAAGGTGTAATTTCTTGTTTTTCTTTGCTTCGCCTTTAACTGTACATTTTTTAATTTTAAGAAGTTGACATAGCTAACTTCGCTAGAGCTTAGTAGATTTCACAAGTTGGACATTATAGACTCGAACACTAGTTAGGCACGTAGATTATTGTTGTTTTGTATTATAGGTATTTTGTAAATCAGTGAATACTACGTTTCGTTAAATCAACACTGTAGTGCATATTAACTTAATGTTATAAAAGATTACAAAGACTATTTTAACTGATTTTTGCGATATTTTACTGTTAGAATTTTATTTTCATTTTCTAGTACGAACAAAACGTGAAATGGTATTAAGTTTTTTCTTTTTTTTTAATGTTAATTAATGAACGGATCGAAACACTAAATAATTATAAGCTACATGTATTTGTTTAAGGGTTACAATTAGGCACGAGAAATTTGTTTTACTAATTTAACTGATATTATATAAGCTTTATATTTGTTGCTTTCATTTATTTTATCACAGCTTTGCTTGCTGCTATTTGTTGAAAGTGGTGCTTAGGTTGCTTTCGTTGTTTTAGTTTCTCTAACGGACGTAGGCCGTGCTAATGTAGTTTTACTAGATAACCTTTTAATCTTTAAAGATTGGCCTTATCTCTTAATAAAATTCAAATATTCTTTCCAACAAATTGTAGGTTTTATTTCCTCTTGGTAGTACTAAATATTACACTAAATTAAAACGCAATTCAGTGAAGATTTAATGTCAGTTTTGCCACCCCTCCAGACGAGATCAGGGATGTAAAACGACAGTCAGTTTTCACGCAACGATTATTTCAATAGAATGATATAAAAAATTATATAAAATGATATAAAAAATTTTGAAGAGAGCCTCGAAGATAAAGATTGCTAGGACTCAAGCTTCTCTACGGTTGTAAAACATGGACGTTAAGAAAGGAGGATATAAGAAAACTCGAACCATTCGAAAAGTGGCTATGGAGAAGTTCAAATGAACTGACAAAATTACGAACGAAGAATTGCTAAATAGGGTTTGCATAATTGGACCATCGATAGAGATCTTAAGGAATAGAATTAAGAGCTGGATGGATCATGCACTGAGAGGAAATAGTTTACTGAAGGAGGTAATTAAGGGGAGAATGGAAGAAAAAAGCTTAGAGGAAGACCGATACTTGGGATGCTGGGTGATTTGATAACTAATTCATATGTTGATGTGAAGAGAAGGCACATATAAGAGGATATAAGTATCAAATGTATATCTATCTAAGATATAGAAATATATGGAGGAGTTATATGCCATGGACTTGCCAATGAGGAGTGTACTAAGAGAGAGATAAACTGATATCCGCAGGGTTCTATCTGCCATAAATGAACCAACATCGGCGTATTGTAGAGCTCTGATATCTGATCTTGAAGTTAAGTGTATGCCTGCAATATTATTGAAACCGCAGCATTATTAAGCTTTCAATTTCAAACTTAAATTGGGAATCTAAAGTTACGTCAATTCCACTCAGTCTTTGACAGTTTTATGTTGTGGACACTGAGTAGTCAGTATAATGAACTTAATTGAGTTTTATATGATGGGACGGATCGACTTGGAATCTTCCTGCAGATTAACATAAATCATCTCACCGATTTGTGGCCTCTGGCAGGTCATCGAATCGATGATCTACCTGCCTGTTCCCAATTTCAATTTTTATCCGCGGATTTTATTTACTTTTCTTCTTGCTTTGCTAAAATTATAAGCTACATGCGTATGTACCTTATAATTTAAAAAATGTGTACAAATATAATTATAAAATTATAATTATAAAATTATAATTATAATTATAAAATTATAATTATAATTATAAAATTATAATTATAATTATAAAATTATAATTATAATTATAAAATTATAATTATAATTATAAAATTATAATTATAATTATAAAATTATAATTATAATTATAAAATTATAATTATAATTATAAAATTATAATTATAATTATAAAATTATAATTATAATTATAAAATTATAATTATAATTATAAAATTATAATTATAATTATAAAATTATAATTATAAAATTACAATTATAATTATAAAATTATAATTATAATTATAAAATTATAATTATAAAATTATAATTATAAAATTATAATTATAAAATTATAATTATAATTATAAAATTATAATTATAAAATTATAATTATAATTATAAAATTATAATTATAATTATAAAATTATAATTATAATTATAAAATAAATTTAAGAATTTTATAATGTTTTGTAAAATTATAAGCTAATACGGCTTATTTGATAGCAGTAGGTAGAAATTTGTTTTTAAGTTACATTATAATGTTCTATTATGTTCTGAGAAACGATAACTCTGATTTCAAAAGATTATGTTAAAGTATTCCAAATTTACATCAAAAAACATGTTAGAGTTGCAGCCTATTTTAAGAAAGACAGTGGTAAACCACTTCAGAAACTGTTGCAGCCTATTTTAAGGAACAAAACGGTAAACCACTTTAGAAACCATCTCCCTGTGTGGTATTTTACCAAATGGCAGGTTCACGTAACCGTTATCCCGAAATGTATTGTAGTTCTGTACAGCTGTACCAGTGTACCTACTTGTCGCTACCATGCATTTGATGAACTCCTTTTAAACAGCTTGCAGTATTGAACCGAACGTCGGCTAAAAATAAAGAATGCTGTTGTTGCTATTCTAATGCTGGCGTGTAATTGGCCCATGGCGCAATCATGAGGCAATCGTTTCAATACGGTGCACCATGTAGGTCCGGGTCAAGTGGCGGCCAACGGGAGAAACGAAATTTTATTGAAGAGGAAATAACATATCCTTACACATTGGCAACTAATAAGCATAAAACAAAGAAACTCTGTTGGATGAAGTTTAGCTTAGTCAAAACGGTTGTTTCTTCTACCATTTTTAGAAATAGTTTATAAAATTATTTTTAGAGTTTTTTCATTAATAGGCCTACTTTCGCAAGAATTGTTTATCAATTTTTTAATGAAATTTTTAAAAGAAGTTTTTCATTAATACTTTCGCATGAATTGCTTATCAGATTTGTAGAAATAAATTCAACCGTAAATAAGTGGGATTACCCAGTACGGCTCACCCTTCCATCCTGTCCTTAGATTATTCTGTTATATTAGGCGGCCGAGAGCTATGACCATTCACTGGAACATAGTGAACGCAATCTGTCTAACATTTTAAAGTGGTCCATGGAGCAAACGGTATGTTTGTGCTATGTTGATAAATGCAGCAGTTTCTCTGATAGTGTAAATATGACAGACTTGAGCATGGACTTGAAGATACTGTAAAATTGTTTGATTGAGGTTAAAAGAAGGTCCGTAGCAATGAAGAATTATCACTTTCAAAAAGGCTGGTAAAGCTAATGTTACCGTCAGTTTTCTCACTCGAAAGCGATGTCAGTGAAGGGAGAACCCGAGATTTGAAACCTGCACATACTGATCCGCGGTCGAATGATCTTACGTATCACTGGCTGGAGCCAGTGGCGATGTTAAATGTTCAAGTTGTTTAGTGAAATGTATATAATTATATGCCCTTTATCTCAAAAATCTCATCTAAAATGAGATAAATATTTAATACCAAAAAGTAAACACGCATATAGTGAATAATCAACTATGTTGATATCCATCACTTTTAAAACCACATGTTTAATCCGTTAGGAAATTTAGACCATTTTCCGTATAACCAGTCCAGTGAATGTCCGAGATTTTACTCTCAGATCAGCGCGACCGGGATTCGAACCCACGAGGATTAAAATCACCTCAGGATTTGTCATTTAAAACTAAAATAAAATGAGAAATCATTTAAAAGGAGAATCTCATTTTGAATGAGATAATTATTCTAATAATTATCAAGGTAATTACACAGCCTGGCGCCCGCGACGCTGTATGGCTACCTCCGGTAGTAAAATCTCTATTTGAAAATCGCACAAATAGATTATTTTTGCGATTTTCAAATAGAGATTTTACTACTGCATTCAATAGCCTATCTATAACCTCATTATGTTCGGATCATCTCAGAATTTATTGCTTTTAAGCTGTAAGCGCCATGAAAAACAATTTTGCAATTTAACATAAGTTGGGTAAAGAAATAGTATGTCAGCGTAGAAATCAGATTTTGTAGCTTCTGTTTTGTGACCATTTGGTCTCCTGGGTGTTCATACCTTTAGTAAGCTTAAGAACAGACCTTCTGTATAAATATTTTACTTGAAACGCCCATCGTGAATGCAATGAATGGCATAACTTGTGAGAGAGATAGCCTGCTTTTAGATAACCCGTGATGATCATGCGACGCGCATCACGTTTGTTGCTTCGTTTGATTGTAGTATCACGAAATGTGAAGGACTTGATACGCAAGTGTACCTGATTATTAGCCTGTGTTTTGAGGCTGCACTGGCGTCGTAACAATAATATAATATAATATTTTTTCTTTAAAATAGTATTAAATGTATAAGTTTACTGGTTGTCGTTGATAAAAAGATTAAAGTCACTCTGCTAGAATAGAGCTATGCAAAACCATATAGCAACTTAAAAGACTAAAAAGTAACACGCATTATAGTGAAGTGATCAAGTACGCTGATATCGATCACTAATATAAAATAATAATATATAATAATAATATATATATTTTAATACCACATGTTTAAACCGTGAGCCAATTTATCCCATTTTCTGTGTAACCAGTCCTGTGAATGTTCGAGATTTTACGCTCATATCAGCGCGGCCGAGAATCGAACCCACGAGAGTTCAATTCACCTCAGTATCTGTCATTTAAAACTTCATAACGTTACCTCTAACCACTACGCTTTTGAGACATGACTTATCGATTGTAAGATAAAGTTCGAAAACACCAATTGTGAGAAGTTAGCCTGTAATCTCTCTCTCTCTTTCTCTCTCTCTCTCTCTCTCTCACTCTCTCTCTCTTAGTGCACTGCTACTGGCAGGTTCATTGCATATAACGCCCGCCTCCAATCATCTCTATCTTCCGCTTTCCTCTTCTTGTCCACATACGAGTGAATCTTTAAATCATCTATAACATTCCTTTTGATATACCATTATTCTTGGGGGAATTCTGCTTATGACGAGGTGGGTACCCTTTGTCTTTCTCAGTTTCGACTAACATTTACTTGGCAAGGGCACCATTCCCTGAGAAAACAATCCTGTTTTAGCTTGCAATAACTACTTCAAATTAAAGACTCTAACTTGTATCGTCATACTTATGGATGGTGTAGAATCAACCTCAGATCTGGCCGGAACTAAACAATAATCAAATGTTTACTTAAGTGACCCCATGAACTCATCTCAAACTACCGGTCCCGTGATTTAAAAAATGTATGCACCCACTCTGACGCTTTTCTTCTAATAATTTTGTAACAAAAAGAACAAATCATGTGTAACTTGCACGAATGCGAATCTCATATTATTTCGCTGTAATTTACAATTTCGTTGACAATGATAATAATTATAATAATAGCATAACAGTTTTTAACCTTTCCACTTGCACATCTTTATTTTTACAGTTTTACTTCTCTTCTTTTGTCTTAATGCCTGATAAATGGAAGCTATTAATAAAGGCCAAGTAACCAGCAATTTACACCTGACGTTTATCTGTCAAATGAATACAGATAACGAATAAACCTGGTCATTGGAATTTCTAAATACTAGTGCAATAAACATTCGTGTTTAGAATTATAGCATAGCTTCAATATTGCTAAGCAAATAACTGGCAGGCAATCGGAGCAACCTTTGATAAATCGACTGCACTTTAGGACACATTCATGCGCAAACATGCGATAGATCTCGCAACCGAACTATATTGGACTAGATAACTGTTCTGTCTCTAGTTTGTTGCATTGCTACTGATCGACAAACAGCTGCGTTCAGCCGCATACAGCACATCGCATATTGTATGCGAACTTTGACCTTTTGCAATAGATCTGACAGTTTTGTATCACGACGCGAAAACACGTTTCATTATGGCATAAATCCGTTAGCATTTAGATTTACACGCAATTCAACCGTTCACCTGTTTGCTCACAAGTAGCCTATAGCATGAGTTCCTATGTGGAAATAAAGAGTAAGGAAATTGGAGACTATTGAAGGAGTCGTATGCAAGGGACTTGACGTTTAACAGCAAAATGAGAGAAAATGAAATCTAATGCGGCGTAATGTAATAATAGACAACTTTATTATGCATATTGTACAATGCATTTACTGTATATATTATACGTACTATTTACATTGTAAGCACTTCGCTTAGTTCAAATCACTTTGTATTAGTAGCACAGTGAAGGAAGTATCTCATCGTATACTCGCGCTTATACATTATTTGATACAAGTCACATGATGTGAGTCTATGAAAAATTATGAAACTTCGGAGCCAGCTTCACAGGGGCATGTTCTTTTAAAAGTTTGCAAATACTTTTTACTGTCATTATGAATGTGCAAGTGTTTTCGATAATTTGATAAATCTCTTTATTGATTGAATGATTGATTAATTAATTGGTTATTTTCATAAAGTTATTTCTTGATGTAAAGTTTTCTTCCCATAACGCTGTCGTGTTTATATAAATTATTTATCATGTTTCCAGTCTACGGAATCTTAGAAGATGATGTTTCAGGCTGCTCTGGTGAATGAAAAAGTAAACAAATATCAGACATAATTGCTACTCATTGTATCAGAATGCTAGGAATAGTATAATTAAAGTAAGCCCTACAAGTGGAGTATTTGTAAGGTCAAACGATTGCTCTTTAAATTTAATAAATATTTTATCACGTGATAATTGACCCACAAAACACAATCATAAAATTATTTAGCCTTACAATTTGTTCTCTCGGTGACACGTAGTCAAAACTCAAAAACTCTCTAATATAGGCCTACTTGAATTTATTTAGGTTGATGATGACGATGAATTTACGCAAAAACGATCAAACGCATGTTCGTTTAGAACATGCGTTTAGCTCAGAAGCAATGCCGCTTCACTCATTTCCAGTAACGTTCAAGTTATTTAAATCCAAGCAAGAGTGCCAAGTACACTTATGTAAGTGACTTCTCAGAAATATCTACTGTGTGCTCAAGCGACTTCGAGTTTGTGTTTATAGAACTGTGGTCAGAAGATTATGGATTGAGTTTTGAGTGCTTTACAATGCGTGGGTGTTCTTAGCGAATGGCAGGTTATGAGTTTAGTTCATGTTGGAATTATCTCGATCAATAACCGTTCAGCGGATGATAAATTATTTAGCTTTATGCTAAAAATCTAAAAGTAACTAATTTTTAGTCATAAACATATAATAGCAATCCATTTTCCCCACATATTAAAAGTCGTTCTAAATTTATAGCTTCAATCTATATCTTTCTCTCTCCGTCGACCCTTTCGAAAATTTTAACCGTGAAATCTTATATTGAGCATGAGATATGCATACAATTATATAGATGTTTATACGTAACATCGATAGTAACTATTATAAAAACAAATAAATAAATAACATTTTCTTTTGCAAAGCGAGTCACAAGGGCTGCTACCAACTTTAAGTAAGACTACTGCGTAAGTAAATGTAAATTGTATAATTCGACATTTCAATTAATCAAACTACATTTATGCGAAATCAGAATCAGCCAGATCTGTGTTCGAATTTTTCTACAGTACTAAGGTTATTAGAAATTATTTGCTATCACGCAATAATTCAATTGCCAAAATAGGCAGAGTCATAAAAGTGCTCAATTGCTTGTCTCAATAAATATATTGAGATTTTCTTTCATAGACTTACTCAACTCAACCAGGAATAGAATCTGAACCCTTCGGTTCAAACCCTACGACGAAATATAAAAAACGTCTATCACAAAGCTGCAGGCCAGTCCATATTATATTCATTGTTGTATTGTTACTGAAAAGATAATATTTGGTTGATCTAACCGCAGTCAGTCGAGAATATAAAACACGTTTATCTCAATGACGGCTGCAAGGATTGTGGGCCCATGTTGCGAGGTCAGACAAAGTTCAGCCATTCGAGTTCAGGCAGCTGCTCATACAGCTCAAGCAGCAGCTTGACAGCTGAGCGAGCAACTCAAGCAGCTGCTCGTTCAGCTGTTTAGCAGCTGCTCGTTCAGCTGTTATGCATATCTTTGGATGAATATTCGACTAGTTATTTTTATAACTGTATTTAATGACCAATGTTAAAGATCAAAAGATTATCTCTTTACGTAGCCTTTGTGGTCTATTAGCGAACTTACTCTTCTTCTTCCCTTTAATCCCAGTTTAACTAGGGTCGGGATACGAATGGACCTTCTTCAATCCTCTCTTTCCCATACCATATCTAAGTCTCTTCCATTCGTTTTAGAAAATTTTGTAGCAATTTCTGGAGCCTAGGCGCTCACCTACCGAATGCCCTTTCTGATGTTGGTTTGGAGCTTAGTGCTGTAGTCACTTTCTACGACACGTGCAGTCATCGATTAGTCTATTCTTCAAACAACCCGGACACAACACGGTGATAGCGTACCTATTAATCGTGTTTATTGATCAGGTTTACCCACGCTACTGGCAACAACTTGAGAACCACGATTAATCAATATATGACTCGGAATATCTGAGTTACGCTGTGGTCAAAACTCAAGAGAGCTGAAGAAAACATACAAATTGAAATGTAAATCTCCCCGTCATCAGATTGACAACTACTATTACCGAAATTCTATGCCCTCTTTGGCAGTTGCTAGCACCAAGCAGCTACTAACTATTGCTAATAATATATTCTTGAAGTAGACACTAGTTGCAACATTTGTTAAGTAGGAATTAGTTGCTAGCAATATCTCATTGGAAATTTCACATTTATTGCTGGCAAGTTGCTGCTAACTGCTACTGCTATAAGCCAATTTATAAAGTAAAAATGTCTATAATAGGCTACGTGTAAAATTATACTGAGACATTTGCTGTATTGAAGGTTAAATATATACTTTAGTGAAACAACCGTTCACGATTACAACTATTACTATTCATGTCATACATTTTAAACACTAAATCAGTTAAGTTGGTTATATTGTCAGTGTTCAGTGTTATTGGTCCTATAATTTTCCCTTAAATCTTATTTAAGAGTAAATTATATATCTACGTATGTATGTATGTATTTATGTATTATTATCTTTTTTCTTATTATATTTAATTTACTCTTTTATCAGATCAGCCGAGATTAGAACCCATAAACCTCAGGAACAGTTATTGGAAACTTCATTATGTTCTAACTTATCAGCCACTCTACGCACTGTGCTATAGTGAAATCCATTAATCAGTTACACTGCAACTTTACTGTTAGCTTTGCTAGCTATTATTGTAAGCCACTCAAGCAGCTATACTAAAAGGTTATAGCTGTATCGTATTATGACGTATCTTTATGGAAGATCACCTGTGAAGCTACTTCAGTTAACATTTCACATCGCACATAAATGTAGAATGAGTTAACCCTTTCCTTACCAGGATTATTTTTTGAAACTAGAAAAAAACGACGCTATTGGCCAGTTTTTGTGCTAAGCATTCTGGGTAATTGGTATCTCTCGCATCAAAACTGCAAGAACGTCTTAGTTGCGTATGTGGACTTCTCAAGTACCGCTGGTAAGGTAAGGGGGTGTTATTGAAAGTCATAGCTAAAACTTGTAATAGGAGGAGGACTTCAAAGTACCAGCGGTAAGGAGAGGTAACAAGCAGCTGTGAAGCAGCTGAGACATTCACGTAAAATATCGTCGTATGCCGCTATGTGCACAATTGTGTGTGTGTATGTGGTCATGTGTGAACACGGCAGATGATGCAAATTATGTGTACATTCGTGACATAATCAGCAGACCAAGTAGCAGTGAAGATTTATTCATTTATTATGTAATCTGTCGCATTCTTATTACCTCTTGTCATCTTAGGCTCAAGTATAGCCTACATGTATTTATACGAATCAAACACAAACTACCGCACCTGTTCTAAGGATACACACAAATCACACGGAAAGTCTAGATGTATTGTGAAATCCCACAGAATCTGGAATTTTTAAAATGGCAATTGAAGGAAGCAAAGCAGTTATGGTATTACTTACTTAATTGGGTTTTTGTCACTATTGTTAGCGTTAATTATTTTTCGCAATATTAATAACAATTTACAAGTACCTCTTTTAACTTCAAGCTTTTTTTATAAACATTAATCTCTATACAAAAACTTTTGCCGCAGTCAATAAATTCAACCAGTATGACTCACAATTAGCTGCTTGCGGATTTAGAGGCCCAGCTGTCCAGCAGCAGGTATATCAACTACGCTATGCTTAGCTGCACCTTGGTCTATTTACGTAACTGCGGTAGGCATAGAGTGAGGGTTGATTGCAGAACATTCTGCAAGAGGTTCCCTGCAGTGGCAGCTAATACGTGGTCAGCATTACCGTAACGTTAGACAGAACATCCGGTTGAATTATACGAAGCTGTATGGATAACTATTCATAGTGGGTTCTATCGGATTTAGGTAAGTGTGTGCGATATGTTATGTTGCGTAATAACTTGACGCCTATACTTGTGTACAATCATGGATGATGTGATGGTATATGCCGTACGGATATAACGTATATACTGGAGTTTGGACAATATAATTAGTAGCTACCACTTAATGTACTACGTCTACTACTACTACTACTACTAATGCTACTACTTAATATACTACTACTTAATAGCCTTAAATTGTTAGTTCATTAGACAGCTAAGTATCATGAAATTTTTATTGACGTCAATTATGCTATGAACCCTCACCAACAACTTCATTAGGGGCCTAAAGAAAGTAAAGCCGTAAAGCCGATGTTAACGTCATTTCATCTCTCGAAAGCGATATAAGTGACGGACGAGCCTGGGATTTTATCCTCGCACTATCCCCTGTGGCGGTGGACAAGAGTGTTACAGTCGTTCATGATAAAATCGATAGCTATATATGGAGCTTCAGTAGAGCCTACGAGCAATCAATTATAAATTTATTAATTAGCGATACAAAATCAAAATTCTGAAAACTTGTCTAAGACCTAAAAGTATGGCACAATCCGTCATGCTCTAAATTACTAAAATTGATTAACCGGTCTGAAAGTCAAATTATTAAATGAATATTTGACAAAATTTTATGTGTTTTACATTTTTACGTACTAATTGTAGTACATAATTGTAGTATTGGCTGGAGCCAGTGGCGAAGTCGGTAAGATACTCGACCGCGGTGCGGGTTCAAATCCTGGGCTCGCCCGTCACTGACATCGCTTTCGAGTGAGGAAACTGACGTTAACCTTAGCTTTTTTTTAATCTTTACATTACTAACAACATTACTGACAATACTAGCAAGAGTACTAACAACAATACAACAAAAATACTAGCAAATGGTATTAACAATATACTGAAATCATTGGTGATCAATGCATCGTTCCTTAAACTACATCAGATTAATGATCGAGATATTAATAAATAAATGCGAACGTTTATGAATCTATGTCATTGATAATGTTAGGTAAAAAGCGGAATAGTATCATAGTTTGTAGAAATATAAAAAAATTAGTTCTTTTATTTTCCAAAAGTTTCCTCCTTTACACTGTTTTCCATTGTTTAACTATTCGTTACGGAAAACAGAAATGAAATGATTTCTTTCCTATCTTCTACCGTATCTTTTACCCAATAGCTCTTAGTCGACTCTTTAATACATACCTATCTTACGCTTGATGTATTCTAATCTTACTGACTCAACAGTGTCAATTATCCTCAATTCCTGATTAACACAATATACTATGCAATGTGACAGTATTACATACAAATTAGGAAAACTAGCAATTTATGCTAAGAATTTTAAAATGATAGCATGAACGTCTCTTGCAAATAATGAAATGAAAGGGAAACTATGTCGTGTCGGTCAAGTGCTCAAAAAGCAGCCAGGCTTACAGTTCATATCTTTTTATGTGAAATAATGTGTTAAGTCACTTCAGGGATAAGCGTGAGCATTGATGATGAGTCACTATCAACTTGCAGATTCAATTGAAAAATATGGGCTACAACTGTCTAATCTAATCTACGCTACTAATCGTTACTGTCTTGCTTAAAATTACGTGTCTGGTTTTTATATTCTGCTTGTAGAAATGTTGACATCTTCACTCTGAACCGCTGAACGATGAACTCAGAGGAGATGATGAACCATTCTTCTTCTGCGGATTTACAACCACTTGATGATCCTGAATCCTCGTCAGGAAGCTCGGCTGAGTATCCAGGAAGATCTCCGATAAGTCAGCTAGCATCGACGACACAACTACGAGACCGGATCTACCTACCGAGACGTCTTACAATGCTCAACCAGTCCGACCACAGAGACTGGTATGCCTCCCAGAGACAGGCCGAGAGGTCGCTCGATTCCGCTGCGATATCGAACAGAGATTTCATTCAGGTGGAGCCGATCTCACCACCCGAATCACCTCGTCTTCCAGCCATTTCCACCGGTTCTAAGAGAACGGTTTTTACCGGATCACGCTTGCCGCATCAGATAAATCCAGAAGTGGATTTAGCTGCGGATTTGTCTGACGATGATGGTCCGTTAGAAGAGCAGCAGCAGGTGAAAGCTCTCAGGGACTATCTGGTAGAGGTGTGTCAGCAGGAATCCACTGGAGCGGCGAGAAATGAGGACGTTACAATACTAAAACAGGCGGCACTGGAAAATTACGTGGAAATGATTCGTAAACTAAAATGGAAGAAAAGAGTTTGCACTGAATCCAGGGAACATATTTCTTCTTCCGGTGGCCATATGACTTCAGGTCTATCAGAAGTTACTTTGACTCCGAATGACTCGCCTGAATTAACGAAGCCAGACGATTCTACGTATTCTATTGGACGCTCAAAGGTTAAAATTGGCTGTACCTTTGTGACCAATAGAAATCTATCGCCAGCAAATGAATCTGATCAGAATCCCACGAGCTTGAAATCCTCTCCACTAAAGAGAAGACTGGAAGAATACCGTCACGCTCGGGATTATGTGACCGAGGAAAGCGTTGTGGATCATCGGATGGAAGGAAAGATTGACAACAGATTTCGTGAACGGTCCCTAGAGTTCGACAGCAGAGCCATACATGTAGATAACAGAACCCATGAGAGAGACTTGTATGGAGTAAATAGAAACGGAGAAAGGCTCATGCAGTCTGATTGCAGAACATCTAGTAATAATAACGAGGGTAATCGCTTAGAACTCTCTAACGCAAGGTACAGGTACATGTCTTCCGATGAAACTGTAACCTCTGATATAAAATCAGCTCGACAAACTGATGAAAATCTAGAAGGATCGCGAAATAAACGATTCATCATGTACAACGATGTTCATTTAAACGAAAATAACAATACGCCACTAGGGCATAAATTACTAAATGGGTACGTGGAGGATCAGTCGTCACGTGAGGATAGAGAGAGGTGGACTGATCATGAGACAGCGAGATCAGGTCACTACACAATGCGTCATACGTCACCAACAGTTCATGAACAAGCAGCTCTTGAACTGAGACGTACAGTTCAGATGAGATCCGCTCTCCCGTCACTATCCACGATGATATCTGCACCATCCTCAGAGGGACCTGAGACACCTGGCTTCAATGTAGACTACAGAATGTCTGCGCTGGGATCAGGCTCATCTTCGTCATCACTCGCTGGGGTCACGGAAGAGGGTAAGTACACTGCGGACAAGGATTCCTCGTACTGGGAGAGACGACGCAAGAACAACGAAGCTGCGAAGAGGTCACGTGACAGTAGACGAGCCAAAGAAGAGCAGACTGCCAGAAGAGCGGCCATGTTGGCGGAGGAAAATCTTCAGCTGAGAGCTCAGATAGCCATACTGAAGACAGAGACAGCCAATCTTCAACTCATGCTGTACAATAGAATGTAACGAGTATTGTAACGTCAGGGTAAGTTTCAAATTTAAGTGTTTTAATACGGGTATAAAGCAATTTTAATCGTCTAGTAACTGTGTTTCAGTTAGGTGTGAAGTGTTCTACTTTCATTACATAGTTGCAGATGGAAGCTTTAATTTTTAGTTGTGATATGAAATAAAGCCCATACACATTTCTGAAAGTACATACCATATCTATTTAATATAACTTTGTAGAAAGTAAAATCTACAGTATGTAGATTCTGATTAATATATGCATAGCATTTGCCAACTGTATATTTCCTGACTTTACATAATGAGCTAACTTAATAAATTATGTAGACGCAAGCCTTATTAAAAACTTGTACTGCTCATATTACAGTGTATATTTCAGTAGCCCTAAATCAGAGCGTAGAGAGAGAGGAATTGAGTATTTTCGGTCAATAATTTAATGTGTAAGGGCATTAGAGCTGTTAGATACATTTATGCATTTATAATATCTCATCACTTGTTTCAGTATACTTGTATATATGTGGGCCTATACATTTTACATGTATGCTGAAATTAGAGACTTGAGAATAAAGTTGCAATGATATATTATGATTAAGAGTCGATTAATTGCAGTTAAACTGTTTTTTAACATTTAATAGCATTTAACTTCTAACGTGGATGCATAACCACAAAATTTAATTTTCAGTCAGGAAATTACAGACCTAGACGATGTATACAGCTTATTGCAATATTTTCAATATAATTTATTGATTTGCTCAACTATGGGCAAAGACCTGGTTATATTGGTTATATGACAGGTATTAGGAAAAATGATACAAATTATTTTCAAGATATAAATATATTTCTCTAAATGTTAAATAAGCATGACAAATTTATTTAAGTCAAAAGCTATTAGGTGGCTTATTGTTTTTCGTTAACCATGTCATTTGTGCATAGTGCTGAGTTTAAGTGTATGACAATAGTTGCAAAAGACCCCCAC
Source organism: Enchytraeus crypticus (assembly GCA_905160935.1). Lineage (NCBI taxonomy): Eukaryota > Metazoa > Annelida > Clitellata > Enchytraeida > Enchytraeidae > Enchytraeus > Enchytraeus crypticus. Next base: position 352,048 of record CAJHZI010000904.1, on the reverse strand, counting down.
TGTTCCAATTTATGTAAAATTCGATTAAGCCCCGGAAACAGTGGTCAAGAGGGTTGACAAATATTTTTAGAAGTTTGGCTTTGAAATTTATGCACAAATAATTGATTTCAAGCGTTGAAAGAAGAGAATTCAATCCTCTGTTTAGTTTCCCTATGCTGTGAAATTTTATTCAGCGTTATCCGCATCTTCTTTTAAATATGTTAATTGTCATTTTTGCATTATTTGACTGCATATTTGTGTATATTGTATTTTAGCATTACCATATTCAATGCAGATTTGTACTATACTTACACTTCATCGCTGTTATAACGTATTAATCGTTTGCATCTACGACTCTCAGGTATTTGTATAATAACGCCGTGCTTGTGTAGTTTTTCTTCTTTCTTGTTTCATTGCATTGTAGTGAAGTGTCTGTAGATTGTATTTCAAGTTATAATTTCGTGTAATATTACTGTGTGAAACGTTTTCAGGGTTTGCCTTAAAAAGCTACTTTCATTAATAGTTATTGTCTGATTACAAAATGCGATTAAATGCGTGTTTGTGATAAACGGAAGACCTCACGCTTTGTCTAACGTTATTGTTGCTGTGTAATTTATTTATCTTTGTTAATATTTCTAAACATGACATAGAAAAGCAATTTGCATTATTATTCTTCAGCATTCATACAGGTCGATAAATTATCTAGTAGATAAAAGAATTGATGCAACATCAGAGAATTTTAAGCATCTTAAAGTTTATTAAAAAACTAAGTTAATTTACTTCTGTGTTCTTCAAACAAATAAACTCTAATTTATTTTTACATGAATGTGGTTACAATTTCGTAGAGTGTTTTCATGGTAATCGAGCATTATTGACATCTGTAGCATTATTAATAACGGGTATTTTTATTACGTGTATGAATATCTGTGTGCGACTTTATGAAATTTAGGCATGTTTGTAATGTTAATTGCAGTAGCTTGAGCATAATGCTTCAATTATCATAATGTTTTTATTGCAGAAGTAACCGTCTCAGGAAATATAAACTTTAAAAGAAATTATTCAGAAAATACTTATATTGTTTTAGATGTAATAATTTATAATCATCAGTGTAACAATGTGTGTCTGTTAGTCCAATATTCACTTGTAGCACACAGTAAATACCCATTAAATAACAAAGCAATTTAAAATAATTGGCAAAAAGTTTTGCTGCACCTCATTTCGTTGCAGCTTTGTTTGCTAATTTGTAGATGACCAAGTTGAGCTTTTGCCACTAGAAGTATTTTTGGAAATTTAGATATGTTGGAAAGTACAAAGTTGATTGTTAAGCACTTTTCAAGGTGCACTGGATTATTGATCATAAATTATATTTGATAGGTAATTAAGTACTTTTTTGTCTATAGATAATTGATTACTTCAAATATTTTATACTAATATTTTATACTAAATATTTCACTACTGAAACGAAGTGTGTACGACATAATTATTGGAAATTATAGGAAAATATTAATGCCTTTTTCGTATTAGAGATTTTAGAATTATTATATTAGATTTAAAGTACAATTTAAGATCGTTTTTTGTTTGTTTGCTGTAGAATTATTTTTAAACTTTTAACTCGTTGCTAGCAAGTAATCTTGGCCGTAGAAATAAGGTCAGAGTTGTTTTACTGACATCCTTACTTAGCTCACCAGCTAACTGTAGGATGCTCATTGTTAGCGGTGCCATTGATTTTATGCTTGTTTTGATTAATTATAACCTCAGAATTATTTTTGTTATAGTTGAACGTTACATTTGACTATTTTGTGATAAACAATTGAATATGTTTCCCTTATTATCTGAGCATACAAGGCCCAGACTTATATTTACAAGTTAGGTAATTGATTTGTAAAGTTTATGTTATGCCGTGTGTTGTGCTGGCTATTGTACATGTAGAATAGGCTGACCGCTAATTATGCTTTAGGTAAATGGCAACTAGCCAATAGTTAAGTGAGGGGAAACAGTAGTTTTCATATATAGATATTTGTATTTCCGTTAACCCAAAGAGTTTAATTGTTAATTACTCTCCTGTGTTAGTTTGTTATAAGGATCTAGTGCGCCATTCTCCCACCTATCCCCGTAGCTTACTGATTGTTACGATAAAACTGCTTTTGTTTTGCAATAATAGGCTGTTAGATTTGTAAATGCGAAAGATCTAATGCTATATACATCCGTTATACGAATTTGAAAGTTATTGTTATGACATCTCTCATTACATTATATATACATGTAAGCCTATATGCATTGTATCGGCTGATAATATAAATTGTAAGTATGTAAAAAGCATTGTTTAAAATTTATTGAATTGATTACTGTTACGTATTAGTATCAAACACACAGTAGTTTATTAAAAAATTAGTATTAGATACTTGATTCATACTGTATAATGTTCCTATAGAATATATGTTTGGATTTTAGACCTATCGTGATGCATATGGCAGACTTGTAGCAGCTGCAATGCAATTGAAAGTTTAGATTTTTTACTACATTGTTTGAAACAAGCGTTTACTTATACAAGAGTAGGTAATTTTTATTCTAGAATTATTAATTGTATGATCGTGTATTTAGGTATTTAAATTTAGGCCGTATTGTAAATTTGTGATTAACCACTAATCTACCTCATGCGTTGTACATGTAGATGACTGTTGCAATGTTTTCCGTTTCCTTCTGTTTGCTGTACCTCTTTCAATTATTGTTTATATAGTATACTAATTTATGTAGACAGCGTTTCAATTATTGTGGCTTTTCCCTGCCGTCATCCTTGGATGAGGAAACGGACGTTAAACCTTTATTATTATTATTATTATTATTATGGTTATTTAACATTATTACTGGTGGCCTAACTTGCTGCATTTTTCAGCTGTAAAATTAGGATTAAATTTCTAAGAAAAATAATTATAAATAGGCTAATTCAGTCCTAGAATTATTTTGAATTACATTTCTCTCAAATTCCTCTTCATTAATTTAATTCTAGAATTAATTATAATTAAATTCGTCTAAGTTTTAATTTTATTTACAATTGACATAGTCTTGTAATTAATTATAATTAAATTCCAGAATCGCAATGAAAATTGAAGTGCAACATTGAAACAGAGAATTTAAGAGATCACGTGATTATAGTTTAAAAAAAAATAAAATAATGACTATGCGTAAACAAATGGAACGTTAGTCAATCGTAGTGGTAACAAAATATAGGTAGTTAATTTGAAAGTTACACAAGTTACAAGTTACAAGTAAGATACAGCAAAGTCACTGACTCTGAAGAAGTTATGCAACATTTGGAGCTCTAGAACACCCTTTCTAGTTTCAACTCTATCTAGGAAAACACCCTTTCTAGTTAAACTTTATCTAGGAAAACCTGTTCTCTGTTGCTTTCTGTGGTCAATATTGTATGATTCTGGTTGTATCTCTACAATAATTATTAAATTGTCATTTACTAGAAACTCCAATGGCGATGAACTTTCTGCAAAGACAATCTTATTTATTATTAGGTTTTAACTTGTTTATATTCAGTATGGCCAGTATATAAAAAGCCTGTATGTTTTTGTTGTTCTTTTCTTCTTGTATAATTGTAAACTGTAAATAAGTTTACTACGTAATCGTTACCTATTCGGTTTATAGGTGTTGCTTTCTTGTTTTTATGATTATGAATGTTTTTAAGAACATGTGAAATCCAATGTGAGGAGAAAAATGTGAATTTGTTGAGCTGCAGTAAATTTTCGCCTATTACAGTTTAGCGATTTCCATGACTCGGGAAATATATCTTCTTCTGTAGGCCACAATATTTTGAGCTTGCATTCATTCAATCTATTTTAGTATGTTCAATGTTGTTCATTATTCAGCCATTTTCGCTTTATCTTAACTATTTGATTTAGGCTTGTGATGAATCAGTGTCTAGGAATAGGTTTCCTGTCGCCTCTCCAGTGACTCCGTAATGTTTGCTTGTATTGATCATTGCCACTCGACGTTTGATCGCCTTTTCGTATTTTTTAAATATCAACAGAAAAAGTTAGATCCACTTGAATGTGGCTCATGGTATTAGGATTATGGACTCTTGTCCGAAACTCATATATCCCAGTTTCGAATCAACGTCTCGCTTTTGTGTGTAAAACTAGTGTGTGTAGGGCCTAGTTTGCGTGCAGAAGTCTATATTACGCTATAGGGCTGTTAACTGACGTAAAATTAATTGTTCTGCGTGTATGTGCAAGTGTTTGTGTTAGCGATTGTATGCGTTTAAATGTAATTATGTATGTCCAACGATTTGTCCGTGCTTAGCCATGTGTGCTGTAGAAATGTGTGCGTGTGCGTAGCCCTCGTAGTTTGTATGCAGAAGTCCATAATTATAACATCTATTTTCTAGCCATGTATTGTCCCGAGCTCTGTAGTAATACTATTTAAATGTTAGTGATGATTATGTGTGCACAATATTATACTATAGCCCTGATCTAATGGCAAAAATTCTGATATTCTGGTGTAATATTATATTTACAAATAGCTTGTACAGTAATATCAACGAGTGCCTCAATAGCTTAATGTTCTGAGCGTGAAGTAGCGTCAAAAAGTTTTAAATTGTTGTTTCTGAGATTGTGGAATCAATAATCCTGATTTCCAGGTAGAGCAGAGATAATACCACGGACCTTTATAGGACTTTCATTTGATTATACACTGTCTAACATGTTGGAAGATGATAGAGAGAAATCATTTGGATGATCAGTTCATTATAGGAAAACTAATTCTCAGTAAAGGCCAAGATTCAATCCTATTTCTTTATTTTGAACAAAGTTAACATAGATGATCCGATTCTGAAATTAAAACATGTTTCCCGTTTATAGGGCAAGCATGCCATGAACGATACTTACTTTATCATACTTTAGTTTCTAGTTAAGTTTTCTGTATTTGCTGTTTATTATGATATGATATGAAAAACTCTGTCAACCATTGATACAAAATAAATCACACCAGCGAATAGATTGCCCATTAAAGCGAATTACACGCGTATATATCCATTTCGAGATTAATATAAATAACTTTACATTAGCGTGACTGTAAAATATTTTTCGTGATTTTTATATAATTTGAGCTTTCACGTGCAAGAGTAAATAGATGCTCAAAATATGACGGTTTATTTAATTTAATGACTGCGTTCTCGTGAATTTCTGAAAGTTGTCTATAAATCTATGTATATTCATTTAAGATATTCTCAAGCCTCTAAAACTCTATGCACATGACATTTATTTATTCTTATGATTAAATCATTTAGTGTGTCTTAAATCTTGGTGTTAGAGCGTTGTATGTTATCACTGTGTATCACTATATCTAATATCCATACACATCTATCTCACAAGTACTGTTTATTAGTGTTGTTGTTAATTAACTGAAATAAACCTTTAGCGCAGGCGTTGCATCTTGGTTTGATTGATTCACATTTTCAAAGTCTGTCTGTCTGTCTGTCTATCTATCTATCTGTCTGTCTATCTATCTATCTATCTACTGTAAATTTCATAGAAGCTTTGTCAACAGATAAAACTACTAGTTTAACAAATTACTGCAGTTCATATATCACATGGCTCTGAATTTTCTACTAATGCACCAAAGATATTAACCTCACGGTATTTTATAGATAGTATATTAACATTTAATCCTGGGGGAAAATATTTCATGGTGAGGTGGGTCCCCTCCTACCATCCTCAGCTCCTGCCTTTAGTCGCCTCTTACGTACACGCGGCAGATTGTTTGCGGACTGTTTGTGATTTATTTAGTCTAGAATGAAATATGAGCCTATTACAACAAACTATAAAAATACAGCTTTGTCCAGAGTATCGTTTAATTACTTTCTCCTTCTAGATTAAAATTAAGACATAACTGCACAGAAAGAATCACGATTAGCGACATACAAAGCTGTCTAATAAAACAAATAATATCAAACGAGACTGTCACAGTAACATAATTGTACGAGTCAAAAGGTACTGTCATAGCAACATAGACAGGACAACGAGGCATTTACATGAAAACATATATACCAGGAAAAAACCAATTGTAACATATACAAGTATAGGGTCAAAAAAGAACATTCGAAAAATGCGACAAGAATACTTACATCAAATATACAATACCTATACAATAAAGTATACATCTTGCAGCCACACATAAAAACTAAGAAATGACATATGATAATTATGTTAAGAGTATACGATACTATATATATTCTAATATAATTCTATTATATACAGTATATTATAGCTACATTGTATGATTAAATATTATAATTATTATTACATATTAACTTTTCAAATAATGGCGCTTTGCAGTAATTGTAATAGAAAAATAAGCAGTTGTGAATCACTAAGTAAAGGATTGCAGTATTTTTATAGATAAAATAATTCAGTTACCACTAAAACAGTGGTAACTACTAAATGACGTATCGCAGTAATACTAATAGAAAAATAAACTATTCAATAACCACTAGGCAAAAAAATATTGCATTAATAATAATACTAAAGTACAATATATAATATAACTAATAGAAATAAAAATACTATTAATTCCTTACCAGTAGCGTTAATATCAGAGAGTTTATTGCACAATAATACTGACATTTTAAGAATGAACGACTTAATGTCTGTTAAAATGTTGGGCTCTATTATATGCCAATCCGTGTTGTTAAGAAAATGCAGTTAGAATAAAAATATATGTTAGGATTCTTGGATGTCACAAAATAATGTAATACAAACAGCCGCCCTGATTTGTATCAGTCATTATTCAAATATTGTCTATGCCGTGCCGTAAACAGTCCTTAGTTACTGTACGGAACTGAAGATCAATTTAATTGATCTTAAACATCCACGTATTGAAATTGCCTGAGATGTTGTAATTTCAAGTAATTAATTACAGTATCTCAGGTAATTTCAATACGTGTAAGTTCGAGATAAACTCGATTGTATTAATTGATCTTCAATTCAGTACTGTGGGTGCTAACATCTCAAACCTGGCTGTAAGAAACAAAATTTAAATTGCGCTTATACTAGAAAACAGAAGCTTAGACTCGGCTTACAGAAGCTGTGATTCGACCTAAAGAGGATAATAATTACGCAATTTGACTTAATAATAGCGTAGTATTTCTATGTCAAAACACAAACCATTACCAATTATTAAAATAATTTGTATTAGCAAACGAACTAAACAGATAAATTTACAAAAGTAAAACTTCAAAGAAATTTCATCAAGTTTAAGATAATCCCAAAAAATAACAAAAACGATTAAAAGATATACGCTGCAATCCAAGTGCTACTACTACAGACGAAATTGGTATAATCATGAAATTACACGAAGTCAACAACGTATCACATACTCAAAGAAAACCGTATAACGCGTATTTAATTAACATGCTTGTTTTAGTTTTACAATTAAGTATCAAATGAATGCGTGTTTTTGATGAAACCATTACTGTTTAGAACACGAGCAGAAGGAAAGAAGAGTATTAGTTAACAATTTACTTTATTGGTCATATTTGATAAAAACACCAAAGATATGAAAAACATGTAAAATCTAAGTTTAACGTACACTTGTACACTTACGTTCAACAAGGTTACAATCATTGTAACCAGAGTTGAACAATCATTGTAACCAGAGGATTGTAATCAGAGTTTCCTGTTTAACAGTACACTACCCACTCAACCATAACAATAGATACTACAAAAATCTTCTCGTCTATATAAAAAATTTCTATATATGAATTACCATACAAAATATTCAAAAGCACTTTCAATATAGACCTTTTACAATATGTTACAATATGTAGTGACAGCTATGCTCAAATAATAAACAAAATATCATCGGGAGTGGTTTGTGTTCACATTGACGGCATGCAGGCAGATTTGAATTCTGTATTTCATCCATTCGGGGATTGACTGATGATATGGTATGGGATAGAGAGGACTGAAGAAGGTCTATCCATATTCCGACCACCGTTAAACTGGGATTCAAGTGAAGATAATGATGATGATTATGTATTTCTTCAATTATAGGACGGTGGGATCTAGCGCACTTGGTTTAGTTGCGCGTCAATAATCGCAGTTAAGCTACATCGACTTCCGTTAGTACCTGGTTGGACGACCACCTTGAAAAATCGAGTGTTGACAGCTTTCAATGAAAAAATCCCAGGGTGTTGGAAGGTTACTCTTAAATCGGCGCCGGCTTCAAGTGATGCACCATCAAACGGCAACGATTACTAATAACCATGGAGAGGAAGGAGGAAATGGACCTTAAACAAGCATCTATGCTTCCTGACCCAGTGTGCCGTTATGTTATTTTTACCTATCAAACAGCAATAAGAATGTGTCTAAATTTATATTTGCTATGTCTAGATAAAATATTTAGACAGGATATCTTATATTTATAGGATACCTTATATTGTACAATGAGACAAAAACCATCAGTAAATAAGTTTTATAAAAGTCTATACTGCCACGCAAGATTTAGTGTAAGTCGTGACAATCAATTGCAATCAATCACGCCCAGAACACATCTCCAAATGCACTGACCCAAGAGAAAAGAGAATTGCCATAGTCACGCCTAATTACACTATTAATACACGTAATGCGACAAAAATGGTTGTATTCTTAGAAATGAAGAGTAAATAAATGCAAATAGAAAGCGTTTAAGTCCATAATTGAATATTGATCACTGAACTATAAAATTATTTTCATTATTCGTTGCATTGTAATTAACAGTACGACGGCTACGGTAGTATAGGTGCATATTATTTAACAATCTGTAGCTCAAAAATACAAACACGGAAGTCTGTTAATATGCCAGGACCATTTCCTACTCAGAAATCCACTCACAGAGGATATCTTCCAGAGGATATTTTCACAGCTATATCTTCCACACTAGAGGATATCGACCTCATAGAAGAGATACAACGGTACGTTAAAAGCAAGTTTAATTATATAACCACAATGCTTATTCTAGTATACATAAAATTTATTTGTATAATAGTATATGTATAAAGTTAGCAATGATTGTTATACCGATATTGCATAGATCATTGGATATTCAATCAAATAGCGAACTCAACAAATGGTGAAGATGTATAGAGAACCGAGAATTCATTTAAAATAAAATGGTTTATAATTCAATCACTGCCGTACAGCATCTAGACATCATGATTCTACACAACACAGCCTATACAAAACTTTACTACATCAACAGTGATTTACTAGCAAAATGTTCTGCAATCATGAGATAACAATTACACAGAAACTATTCAATGTTCACTGTAACATTTTATTACATAAATCACGTTATTCTTGTTGTACGCAATAAACAGAGACGATTAACAACGGAAGATTTTCTACAATTCGAGATAATTTGTATCAGCTGATAGAGAAAATCATAGATGCGAAACTGAGACGATGCTAAAGATAAAAAATGTACTATAAACTATATAATCAGACTAGGTCATTCAATGACACAGTGAGAAAAATTGTCAGACAAAATTAAATAGCAATACAATATAATATATATGTAGACGTTAAAACTACGGCACAAAATCAGTGCCAATTTGCTAAGACAATATTTATAGCCTAATTAGCTAAACGATGTGGGTACTACATTTCGATTTATTATAAGAGTACTCATTTGACGGAATAAAACTTTGTTTAAATATTCTGAACATAGAAAACTTTGGCAATTGCTATGCATTGCTTTTTATTGTAAATGTTAACAAAATAAATACTAAACCTTTAATCAATCAATCAATCATTCAATTATTGAAAGAACTGATCAATTAAGTAGCAGCAGAGAAAGTAAAAAAGTGCCTACTGGAGGCTGGAAGGGGCTGAAGCAAGTTGCGATGTCGGTAAGATATTCGACCGCGGATCAGCATGTGCGGATTCAAATCCTGGGCTCTCCCGTCACTGACATTGCTTTCGAGTGAGGAAACTAACGTTAACACCAGCTTTACCTTTACTATGAAGTTAAAAATACTGGAGACCATTTTTGTTGCAAGACAAGAGCGAGTAAAGAGACATTTGACATGATGAGATCCGCCAGACTGAGAGCTTTCCAGACACCAGTATGAAGGGTCTGTAGAATGACCCATACAGTAGTAGCCAATGAAGATCTTTTGGATATTTTTGGCAGAATGAAATTTAGAAGGACATCTAGCATGCACACGAGAGATTTGAACTAGAATAATAGGTTAGTTTATTTTAAATATAATTGTTTTCCTTAGTTGATTAAAATAAGCATCTACACACATTTACACCAATACGGAGAATAGCAAATACAATGAGAATAGCTCTTGGCAACCCAACCTTACATCTCAGTAACCTTTCCAGTTCTGCAGGATAAATAAATATTAAAATTACTGTCCTGCAGAAGTTATAATTTAAATTACTGGAATATAAACTTCTGCAGATATTGTCCCATTAGAAACACAACTATATTGTTATTATAAACAAAATAACCTCTGTTACAATTAATCTCATAAACTCGTGAAAGAGTCATATTACTCTAATACAGTCTATATAAGGACGTAGCTTACGAATTACTACATATACATCTTTAAACATTTTTAAAAGATTAAAACGAAAAATTCATACAATTTCTACGTTTATCACAGGATCATAAGTCTGATCTTGTTGCACATCATAATTGTCTTCCCTTGAATCCCAGTTAAACTAGGATCGGGATAAACTTTTGATTTGCACATTTGATTATTAGTCGATTGATAGATTTCGCATGACAAATGACGAAACGGTTTAGGATTGGCGGCAGTCATTGACGATGGAAGTACTTTAACTGCAGATGTAGCAAAGTTATTGGTAGAAAGGAACCCGTTGACTGTTGACTAAGAGTTAATGCTCAGTAGTCCACTGTCCAGAGATCCATCGCTGTCTCTATGCTCATCCACTACAACATCAAGTACACTACATGTAAATACTGCTGTGACAAAATATCACACTTACAATTCAATGAACACAAAAATCAACATGACTTCAATACAAGCAGTACAAAAATGTAATTAATATATTCGAGAACATAAAATTTCCTGCATTCAATACAATGTACAGTTTACGAATGGATAAGAGTCTATTCGCATCCCGACCCTAGTTAAACTGGGATTTAAGGGAAGATGATGATGATGATGAATACAATGTACGGTTTACAATTGTATATAGTAGCAAACGTACACATTACCATATTCATGCATATTATTCAAGGTAGAGAAATAGAGTATTGAGCTCACAGTGCACTCTGTTATAGGGCAGAATAAATGTAAAAAATTTCATGTACAGTCAACAATCTCCCTGTTGAATCATGACATTGATAATTAATTATATATCTCAAAAAGCCTGGCTACAACGAGGCAGGCTTAGTCTATCCCAAATTAAGTTAGTATTCAAAATGATTCCTATGAGAATTTGCAATTGTATTGCTTTGGATTATACTCTAATTTCCCAATGGAAAACTGGGAAGAAACAAAAGAAACCAAATGCAATGAAGTACCAGAAAAAACAACAGAGATCAATAAGAGAAGTAAATAGTATAGGACAGATATATACAGTAATACAATAAAAGTAGTAAATAGTAGAGGACAGATATATACAGTAATACAATAAAAGTAGCAAACAGTAGAGGACAGATATATGCAGTAACACAAAAAAGTAGTAAATAGTAGAGGACAGATATAAGCAGTAACACAATAAAAGTACTAAACAGTGGAGGACAGATATATTAAGAAATACAATAAAAGCACTAAACAGTGGAGGACAGATATATTCAGAAATACAATAAAAGTAGTAAACAGTAGAGGACAGATATATGCAGTAATACAATACAAGTAGTAAACAGTGTAGGACAGATATATGCAGTAGTACAATAGAAGTAGTAAATAGTATAGTACAGATATATGTAGTAATACAATAAAAATAGTAAACAGTGTAGAACAGATATATGCAGTAATACAATAAAAGTAATAAACAAAACAGGACAGATATATAAACTAATACAATAGAAGTAACTAGTAGAGGACAGAAGGTCTAAGTCAGTACTGACATTCTCTGGCAGCGCTCGTTGAGTCAGGATTTGACACGTTGCTCTTAGAACTGCTAACAGTTCGTCTTACGTTGTTGTTGTTGTTAGCACTGGCTGCTACAGCGCTAGATGACGACGATGCTGAGCTGAGATGACTGGAATCAGCCGGTTTGATGAGCTCTATGTCGACCACACCCGAGTCCTTGCTGTGTCTGTTGTAGTTACAGTGCTTCTGCTGAAGCAACATCTTCTGCTTCTCCAGCTCCTCCTCTAATCTCACTGCCTCCATCTCACTCACCTGTTCATCAGACATACGTGCACAGGTACATAGGCATAGATATAGAGATACGTAGACATAGATACAGCCTCCATCTCACTCACCTGTTCATCAGACATACGTGCACAGGTACATAGGCATAGATATAGAGATACGTAGACATAGATACAGCCTCCATCTCACTCACTTGTTCATCAGACATACGTGCACAGGTACATAGGCACAAATATAGAGATACGTACATATATATATACAGATAAAAAATTGAGACATGTACACAGGTACATAGACCCACATCAAGTAGACCTACAAAACATGAAAACATGAAAGTATAGACACTCAAATCAAATGCAAATAGATAAATGAAAAGCTACAAGAGTTTATATAAATACAAACATACATGCATGTATGCCACTTTATGTCAACCGGCTGGAGCCAGTAGCGAAGTCGGTAAGACACTCGACCGAGGATCAGTATGTGCGGGATTCAAATCCTGGGCTCGCCCGTCACTGAAATCGCTTTCTAGTAAGAAAACTGACGTTAAACTTAGCTTTACCAGCTTTTAGAGATACATAGACATAGATACACAGATACATAGACCCATGCACAGATACATAGGCCGAGATAGAGATAAACAGACACAGATACAGATACTACATAGACACAGATATACATAGACAAAGATACACAGATACATAGACCAATGCACAGATGCATAGGCATATATATAGATACATTGACATAGATACAGATAAAAAATAGACACATATACACATAATAATAATAATAATAATAATAATAATAATAATAAAGGTTTAACGTCCGTTTCCTCATACAAGGATGATGCTAGGGACGTCCCCCCATCACATGTCACTACAAATCGATTCACCCCAAACGATCTGAAAAAACAAGTGCTGAAGAGAATTAAAAGATCCTAAACAGTGTCGGTCCGGTGATAAAAAAAACAGTGAAAAAAAGACATAGACATAGATACACAGATACATACACCTACATCAAGTAGGCCTACAAAACACTAAAGTATAAACAATCAAATGAAAATAGATAAATGAAAAGCTACAAAGGTATATATAAATACATACATATATGCATGTACATATATATACTACATAACATATATATGTAAATATATATATATTATATGTATGTATATATATATATATATATATATATATATATATATATATATATATACACAGACAAGTGCCAGTACATAAATATAGACAAATATAAAACCACTTGAAAGTAGAGATACATAAATACAAATAGTATCAATACATATACGTGTAAGTTTGTCTCAAATGGGCTTCCACATATAAATACAATACTAAAATAACTGACACACAGGATTTACATTCAAATGTCATTTTATTATTTAATTTTATTTATTTATTCTATTTCGTTCTTGTCATTCTATTTACTTCCGTCCTATCGAATGTCTGTCTGTTCTGTGTGCACTCGCATTTATTTCAATACTAAGACACTCACCGAGACATATCAGGTGAGAAAAATACCAGAAGAACTTATACTGCTCAACAGAGCACAATTTACCAATTATAATAAAATGCTAAATTGATTACGAATGCCTTCAATCAACTTTGAAAATATAATTTACGACCTCGAGAATTGCTTCCTTCAGATCATCAACAAACTTGGATCTATCGTGCTCGTTGCGAGCGTTAAACATGATGATTGGTTTACCAGAGCCTGACATCACCAGTCGAATACCATACTTATAGTCTGCTCAACAACAAAAACAAATATATAATTTATCACGAAGACGAATATCACGTACATGTATATATCACGTAATTGTATATATACAAATAGACAATTTATTTTATGCTACTGTATATCCTAGATTCTATTTAAACTCCAAAACTTCACAGTTTACATTAAATATTTTATTACTTGCAGCCACACATTAAGAATTATATCACTTCATGTAGTTTCTATGAAAATCATCGATTAATAAACTGAACATATTTTAGATAAACAATTAAACTTAAAAAGTTAAACTGATTCTATGGTCAACTATAATAAAGCATGAGTAGCTTGTCGTTATTAAACAAGGGCAATAAGGTTTTGGATTGACCAGCGCCCTTAGTTTGCTTACAACACAATTCTGGATAGTAATACAATTGCTCACACTTACGAGAAGTATCGAAGAGATAAACGGCCATGTTGAGCAGAGAAAAAGAATATCTATAACTATAAGTCACCAAGTTCTTTCGCTTTCCAACGATCTTTGTTACCTACACACACAACAACAACTAGAACCTGTACTAACATTATAGTTCTACATGTACATATAAGCACATCATAACTGCATAGCGTCGATAGAAAGAAGAAGCTTTTTTTCAAGGCATATTAAAATTGTTTTATATTGATCGGAGATTATAGTTAATAAAATTAAGATTTTATTGCACGGTTTGATCAATACTTGAGAGGAGTCTTAATAGAGGAGTCTTAATAGAGAGGAGTCCTAATAGAGAGGAAGCTTAATAGAAAGGAGTCTTAATAGAGGAGAGCCTTAATCAAGAGGAGTCTCTATCGAGAGGAGTCTTAATCGAGAGGAATCTAAATAGAGAGGAGGCTTAATGGAGAGGAGTCTTAATCCTAAATCGGTTGATCATGAATTATTTTATAGGAGAATACTGCAATTTAAAACAATTTATAATTTTCCAAACAAACATGAATGTTTGTTTTGAAATTTTTTGAAAAATACATTATTGATATTCTACTTATACTAACATAATCGGCTGGAGACAATGGCGATGTCGGTAAGATATTCGACCGTGGATCAGTACGTGCAGGGTTCAAATCCTGGGCTCGCCCGTCACTGACATCGCTTTCGAGTGATGAAACTGAAGTTAAAATTACCTCTAGCTTAATAGCAAACAAAACAAACACGACGGATATTCTACAATTTGAAGCACTACAGGAGTTACCATGAGTAGGTCGTTGAAGAGGAAGACTTCACGTTGATGAAGACCTAACTTCTCTCGTCGGTTGGGGTCGGATATTTCGTAAAGTCTGCAGTAGCAAACCAGTCGACGATGTAGGGAGGCCAATTGCTGTACAAAATACCAACTAATATTTACATCTAATTTCATATTTTGCAGTTTTTCGTTTATAAAGAAAGGTGACACATAAAAAATAACGATAGACATTTGTTTCCAGCCTCAAAGATGACGTTAGTGGTACCAGCAGAAATTATTATTTACAAAATCTGATCATTCATCCGGTTTATTTTTATAAACCGGTTGAATGATCGAGAATGATTAATAACATAGGTCAACAAATTGAAACTTTTTTTTCTCACCAGAGATTAAAATACACTTTTCTTAAGTACTTTTTGACGCTGATTACAAATCTGTAACCAGAATTTTTCCAGCACGTACAGTTTTTGAGTTCTGACCGATTCAACTTTAACAATACTAAGCTTAGAATAAACTCATACGCATAAGTTTGTAGTTCATTTTCTTACAACACCTTTCAGTCAAAAGAAATAAAAATATGTGAAACTGATCTCATTTGTCACTCACCACATCTTCCATTGTCATGGAGTGAACGGTACTTAATAATAACCGTTGTGCGTACGATTTTCTCTTGTTTGATTGGTTTGGATTATCTCGGTGCAACATCCAGCAGTAGTCTGCCATCATTCTCTCATTCCAGAAGCCTTGATAACGATTTTTCATTCCTTTTATATCTTGGTGGAACCGCTCACCCTGTTCATCACTGACTGCACGGTTTTTCCAAGGTTTTCTGGGAAAAAATCTAGGTGTGAATGCAAAAAATGAATCTTCAAAGACATTCTACAAATCCATCTGAAGGCTTGCCATGCTTTTCGTTCTGAGATATTGAGACTTCTATCGAAGTTGTCATCTCTCAAAATCTCCCTAATCTGAGGTCCTACAAAGATACCCTCCTTCAGTTTTGCGGAGCTAACTCTAGGGAATTTCTCAATCAGATATCCTATGGAATTTGACTTTCCCATCGCTTTCACGAAGTTTCTAATTAACTCAAGTTTAATATGGAGAGGTGGAATGAAAATCTTGTTAAAATCAACTAATGGCTTTCCTTTGACACTTTCTTTTCCTGTCTTGTATGTGATTCGGAGCCTTCACTCGTCTGTGGTAGTGATCATCAGTAGCGCGGCGGTCCCACAGACACCCAATTACGTTGATGCTACAAACATAGCAGTCCGCATGATGATCTCTTTGCTATCTCCATACCATAGGTATATCGAAAGGCAAGGAAGGCTTCCTTTTGTTTATCCAGTCGCGTAAACCATTTAAACAAGCAGTGAATATGATATGTGGCACCCAAAACTTATCTTGGTCTCCAAGTGGACAGCCAAAGTACGCTCCGTAAAGTTTTTGAATATCTCTCGTAATGTTTCTCTTTTGCGACTTCGGAGTGAGTGAACCACACACAGAGCAAAATGTATCTGGATGGTTTCTACATTCTCGAGGCATATTGATTGATTTTACTTATGAATATAAACTCAAGATGGTTGCTAATTTACATAATGACGTCACGTGGAAGATCCCAATTCCAAAGACTATGAAGAAAAAATTTAATCGAGGTCCGTATAGGTCAATGCGTACGTAACAAACCTGCAGAAAATTGCGAATAATGTAAAAATATAATCTGCTTCATCACAAAAACTAGACGTGGTGGAGAAAAACTGCTTGCATATTTAGAATCAGCGTCGAAAATCCTATATAGATGACGCAATAATTTGCTTGATGAAAAAAACTGTTGACCAGTGTAATGATCAATGTTGAATGATTAATTATAATTAATAGCATATGCTGAAATAGAAAACTTGATCAAAGATCATATATCAAATGATCAAAATAGAATATAGATCAAAATAGAATATAGATCAAAATAGAATATAGATCAAAAAGTCATTTAATACGAAAACAACTTCTAGACAAAAGTTAACTTTTAGATACGGTTCATGGTGATAACAACACCTGTCTACATCCCACCCCATGCCTAATCGATATAACCGACAGACTAGACTCGATGGATACTCAATGGATACTTACAGGTTTCTTTCCTACGATCATCTGCTCAACCTTGAGTACTTGTGAGACGTGATCTGACCCAGGTTTGAACTCTGAGGCTCTGATCCTCTCGTAGATACCCGTCAACAGTTCCTTATCTACATCTTCTCCGTCGTCAATACCTGCATACACATAAAACTGCTTATATAGTCATGCAACAGTATAGCAAATACACAATAAAATAGCAAATTTACAATGTAGTGGACAAATGAAAAGCAAACTCAATAAACAAATTGTTCATTTAATCATCATCATCATCATCATCTTCTACTTCCCTTGAATCCCAATTTAACTAGGGACGGGCTACAAACAGACTGTCTCAAATCATCTCTGTCATACATCATATCAGCAATCAGTCAATCCCCTATTTGAGACTTTTCCATTCGTTTAAATTTTTGTAGCAATTTCAGGAGCATAGGCGCTCACCAGCCTAATGCCCTTTCTGACGTTGGTGTGAAAAAAAAACAGAAAAAAGCAAAATTAACTTAGACTCAGTTTGTTAACTCAGTTTCTTACCTCTCAGGTTTTTGATAAAGTCACTTTGTTTCATCTTGCGCTCAGTCTTAACGCTCTTATTGTGCAGATCTGTGTTGAGAAGTATTGTGGCGAAGGCAAGGAGAAAGACAGTGTCAGGTCTGCGAAACCTTCGCTGTATCTCCTCCATGTTGCACTGACAGTACTGACTGGAAAAAGCCTGAAAACAGCAGAAATCACCTGAAAACTTATACAGTATAACAAAAACAATTAACTAAACGAAAACCGTAGGCTTATAATATGCTTCTACTTCCTATTACTGAAACATCGAGTTTCAGGATATTATGCTAAGTTGTGTAAGGGAATAACCGATAACGCAGGAAGTGTTACATAGTGGCCGATAAAATAAATGTTATGAAAGAGAATCTATAACAGAATTTTTCCTTTCATTTCATTTCAGCTTTTCATTTCATTAATTTCATGAATTTCATTCAGCTGTGGTAAAGTTAAAGACTTCGTGATATGGCAACATTTGTTCATTGATAGGCACTATATCTAGTAGCATGATTTCAGAATGAACAGAAATAAACCATTGAACATATCATAGTTTATTACATGCAGCAGAGTGAGAGCGAGCGAGTAGGTGAGGGAGACAAAATGAAAGAGAGCGAGAATGAGAGAGCAAATGAAAGAGTGAGAGAAATAGTGAGTGATAGCGAAAGATGATAGCAGTTCAGCTAGATATACTATTCTATAATAAATAATAATAAATATTATTTTCATTTGCTGTTAGGATCTGTAACATAATTTAAAAACAACATCATCATCATCTTCCCTTAAATCCCAGTTTAACCAGGGTCGGGATACGAATAGACTTTCTCCAGTCCTCCCTGTCCCACACCATATCATCAGTCAATCCCCTATTTTTCATGTCCTTCTTAATTACTGCATCCCAAGTCAATTGTGGTCTACCTCTCCCAAGTTTAACATCCAGTTCTTCCTCCAAACTCTCTCTACTACATCCTCATCTGCCTTTCTCACAATATGCCCATACCATCTCAATCTCGACTGAGCAAACCTATCCCCGATCCCATCAACATTCAAATTCATCCTCACATATTCATTTTCCATGCTGTCCTTCCTAGTTCTTCCACACATTAGACGCAAAATTCTCATTTCTACCACATGCAAACTCTGCAAATGTTCCCTTTTTTAGTGCCCAACATTCCGAACCATACACCATTACTGGCCTTACCACAGAACTATAAAATTTGCCTTTCAGTCTTAGTAGGATTCTCCTATCACACAACACTCCACTAGCAGCCCTCCACTTTGCCCATCCAGCTTGAATCTTGCTAGTAACCTCCTTTTCCAAATACTTAAAATCTGT
Organism: Enchytraeus crypticus; assembly: GCA_905160935.1. Classification (NCBI taxonomy): domain Eukaryota; kingdom Metazoa; phylum Annelida; class Clitellata; order Enchytraeida; family Enchytraeidae; genus Enchytraeus; species Enchytraeus crypticus. The sequence continues at coordinate 332,754 of CAJHZI010000904.1, read as the reverse complement.
TACCTTCTTTAGCTCCACACCCTGACTTATTACTCTATCTCCGTTTATCATCTCACCCTTCCATCTACTCTCTAAATGCTCCGTTTTTTTCTTATTCACCCTCAGTCCTTTACTTTCCAGTGCCTCTCTCACGTTTTCCAACATCTCGCTTACTTTCTCCACAGTGTCTCCTACTTTCACCAGATCATCTGCAAATAGCATGCACCATGAAGCCTCCTTAATAACTCCCTTAAGCAATCCTTGATGTACCCCGATCTTCACATCGAAACTCTCAGACTGTCTACTCTCCACTCTCATACTAGTCTTCACCCTGCTGTACATATCTTTGATTTACTCAACATACCTCTTGTTCACTTTCCTCTTCTTCAAAACTTCCCACACCAGTTCTCTCGGAACCCTATCATAGGTTTTTTCGAGATCCACAAATACCATCTGTATCTTCTTTCTCTCACTCCTTTTCTTCTCCGTCAATTGCCTCAACATAAATATCGGCTCTGTTGTCGACCTTCCAGGCATAAACCCAAACTGGTTGCCCTTCATGTTTGTTGAACCTCTCAACCTACTCTCCACTACTCTCTCCCATAGCTTCATTGTATGGCTAAACAGCTTAATACCTCTATAATTTTTACATTCCTGGATGTCCCCTTTACCTTTAAATACCGGCACTAAACAACTCAACCTCCACTCTTCTGGCATCCTGTCCCCCCCCATAACATCTTGTCAAACAAGCACCTCAACCACTCCACCGCTCCCAAACCTACAATCTTCCACACTTCCACCAGAATTCCATCCAACCCCACAGTTTTACCCTTATGCATTTTCTTTAATGCCCTCTCAACCTCTTCAACTGTAACATTCTGTACTTCCAAATCCTCGAATCCTTCGCTACCTACATCATCTTCAAGGCCTTCACTAACCCCCTCATTTAGCAAATTACAAAAATACTCCCCACAACGTTCAACAATCTCTCCATCTTCTGTTAATACTTTCCCATTATTTATTTCCCTTTATACATTTCACACTGCCGTCTTTGCTTCTTCCTTTGCCTAGCTACTTGATAAATCTCCTTTTCGCCATCTTTGCTATCTAATTTATGATAAAAATCATCGTATCCCTGGCCCTTGCCACTGCCACCACTCTCTTTGCCTTCTTCTTCAACTCCTTGTAGTTCTCCCTTAATTCTTCTGTCCTACCATCCCTCCACTCCTTAAATGCTTTCTTCTTCTCCCATTACCTCCTGTACCTCCTCATTCCACCACCAAACTTCCTTGTCCACCATTTTCCTACCACCCTTCACTACACCTAGCACTTCCCTACAGCATTCTCTAACTTTGTTAGATATTTTAACCCACATGGCATTAGCTGATCCCTCTAAAGTCCATTTAACATCAGCCTCCAACTTCATTTTCAATTCCGCTTCTTTTCCTTTATTTTCCCCATTTCACCCTCTCCATACCTGATTTTCTTTTTCTAATCTTCTTACCCACCCACACAAAATCCATAACAACTAATTTATTATGTTCTTCTTTCCATTCTCCTCTAATGACTTTACAATCCTTACATTTAGCTATGTCCTCCCTCCTTATCAACAAAAAATCTCTTCGTGATTGCCCTTGACTTGCTGTATAAGCAACTAGATGCTGCTCTTTCTTTACAAACAGGGTATTGCATATAACTGGGTCATGTGCTACTGCAGTTTCCAATATTGCCATACCCTCCTTATTACTCTCACCAAACCCAAAACCACAATGCGCCACCCTGTATCCTAGCAAATATTTCCCTACATGTCCATTTAAATCCCTTCCCACTATCAATCTTTCCTCCACACCACACTCACTCAACAATTCGTCAAACTCCTCCCAAAATCTTTGTTTCTCTTCCCCTCCACACCCAACTTGGGGAGCATTTAATCTCTCACCCTCAAACACCAGTTTTATTAACATCAACCTGCTGCTTTTCATTTTAACCTCAACCACCCCCATCGACATCCTCTCATTCAGTATTACTCCAACTCCATTCCTACCGCTACTTTCTCCTACATACCACAGCTTATATCCGTCACCCATAAGCCTTGAACTAGCCCCTTTCCACCTGGTCTCCTCTACACTGCACACATCCACCCTTCTCCTCTTCAACATGGCCGCAACTTCTCTACCCTTTCGCGTTAATGATCCTACATTTAGTGTTGCGAACCTGATAGTTTGCCTGACGAGGGATTTCGTATAATGTCGATCTGGGTGGCCCTTCAGGTCTTCCTCACCCCTACCGGGCGCGATTCCCCTAACCTTGTGGTCCGGGGCCCCGTAAGCCTTGCACTGATACTTTTGAAGTTTATCCATTCGTTTAAGTTTTGTGGCAATTACTGGAGTTTAGGCGCTCACCAACCGAATGCCCTTTCTGATGTTGGTATGGATCTTAGTGCGTTAGTCGCCTTCTACGACACGTGCAGTCACCGGTTGGACAAATTCTTCAAACGATCCGGACCCAACACGGGGAAACATAATTTAAAAACAACAATTGATTTAAATCATTACTTTGGGCTATACATACCTCCATCAGCCTTTCGATTTTCTGTGCTTCACCCTGCAATACAGTCAAGCATACCGCAATTTGTATAAATAACATGATAATTATTTTACAGTAGTAGAATTTTATGTTTCCAAGTCAATGCGGTTCAATAGGCAGAATTCATCGATTCCTTAGTATTACAACATTATGTTTGCAGATTTGCTATAAAAATTCATGCAAAAAGCAACATGCATAATTCTACCAAATATTGAAACACTCGCATTATACTTTTAACCGGAATAAATCTAATGCTCTTAGTCCCAGTAACTGTTACAGACCAATGCTCAATTTTCCCTATTTAACGGCCCAAGCTTGCATCGTCAATCTCCGACGAGAACGTCTCGAGATCGACGGTCAATCAGAGACGGAACTGACTGTCTAAAGCTACCAAAGGTTTGTGAATTTTATCATCCGTACGTACACAGCTTTAAAACAAAAGCAAGATTGAGACAATGATGCTAGTGATCAAGACAGCTCTTGGACTCCAGTGGTCAGATAGATCTTCAGGTTTAGGCTATTAATAAAAAGTAAAAACTAAGGTTAAGGTCTGACGGGCGAGCCAAGTAATTGAACCCCGCACATACTGATCCGCGGTCGTGTATCTTACCGTCATCGCCACTGGCTCCAGCCAGGTAACAGCACTGTTGATTTACATAGCAATATTCTTACCGGCATTCTAAAGAAAGACTGGAACTTTCTCAGAGCCACGTCGATTGGCATCCCACTTAGATCTATCTCTTCAGCAAAACACCTACACATACAAGCACACAAAAAGTTTAATCAAGCAGCCAGCAGCTCAATCAATCCTTCCATGAGGATTTTAATCTCGTATTCTCGCGAAATTATTGCATACAGACATAGATTTAATCATCCAAATCTATAGATATAGCAGACACGCAGAAAACATATACACAAAAATAAGTCTAACTGCCAGTGAAATATGAAACAAACAGCAACGTTGGCTGTCGCAAGTACATGTCGAGAAATTCAAATTCATGGATTTACATGTTGGAAATTCTCCTCAAGAAGTTGTTTTCTACACTGTAGCTCACCAAACCTGCACAGCTCTCTACGAATAAAGCAACAGCTTTCGCGAAGGGATAACTGGTTAATCGATGGAGAGCTCTTTATGGAGCGTGAAAGCAGCATCTGAGTATGAATTTGTAGCTTAAACCTGCCACTCGGCAGAACACTAGAGAATAAGATAACCACAACTATCATAAACTATTACATTAAAAGCACGGAAGCTGCAGCGCTTAGAATTGCAACCTCGCATATATTTAATGAGCTCGATATAGCAATGTACCAAAGGGCTTCAACTGAATTAAATATCACTTTTGACGGCAAAGCAATATATTACACAGACTGACTGAAACATAAACATTCATCACGGCTCGCATCCAGACCAACCAACGATGTTTACATTCCGCGTTCATATTATAATCTGTCACTGCAGCAGCTGCTGACACATACTCAACACTTGCGTGTCTCACTAGAGTAGCTGCTGACACATACTCAACACTTGCGTGCCTCACTACAGCTGCTGTTGACACATACTCAACACTTGCGTGCCTCACTACAGCTGCTGTTGACACATACTCAACACTTGCGTGCCTCACTACAGCAGCTGTTGACACATACTCAACACTTGCGTGTCTCACTGCAGCAGCTCATAAGTTATCAAGGCATCTAATTATCAAAATTACTTAGGACCTGCCAGCAGCAGCAAAAGTTATAAATTACAATAAGAAATTGTAAGGTTTCAGATATTACACGTTATCGCTGGGCAATATTTAGTTATATAAATCTTTAAAGTGCACCACAAAGAAATAGCTTCACCCGTAAGTTTAAGTACTAACGAGAGAAAAATGTTTGAAACAAGTTGACATACCGAACGCAAAAATTACCAATAAAATCTCGTTTCGATTAAAGATAAGGCTCCTATTCAGTTACTTAATTACTCCTGTAAAAGTCAATATCTTACCAACAAAGGGTTTAGCATATGAAAGGGTTTGGAGCTGGTGATAATGTCTGATGACAATGGAATCAGTAATAAATCTAATCATCATCGTCGTCGTCGTCGTCGTCGTCGTCGTCGTCGTCGTCGTCGTCGTCGTCGTCGTCGTCGTCGTCGTCGTCGTCGTCATCATCATCATCATCATCATCATCATCATCATCATCATCATCATCATCATCATCATCATCATCATCATCATCATCATCATCATCATCATCATCATCATCATCATCATCATCATCATCATCATCATCATCACTTAAATCCCAGTTTAACCAGGGTCGGGATACGAATAGACTTTCTCCGGTCCCTCCCGTCCCACACCATATCATCAGTCAATCCCCTATCCATTCGTTTAAGTTTTCTGGCAATTACTGGAGCCTAGGCGCTCACAAACCGAATGCCCTTGGTGCGTTAGTCGCCTTCTACGACAAATGCAATATCTAGTTGATCAAATTCTTCAAACGACCCGGACATAACACGGGGAACAGTAATAAATTTAAATTATTTAATCCCCGCTCCTACATGCTGCAGTACGCTCTCTGCCTACGCGTATTGCACCAGCAATGTACCGGAGGCAAATTAGCTACAAGTTAATTTCCTTTAATTTTCATTAATTAATTACTGTCCTCTCAGCACATCGTCCTCTGCATCACACACCGAAGCAAATCAGCCGTCCAGTACTGATACTGTACAGCTTGACAGTGCAGGACTAATAAGTGCAGGTCTACTATAGCTTACGTTCCAATTAGATTTATCAAGTGCACTAAATTACATTCACACTAATCACACAGTAATAACATCAATTAGCCTATGACGCTATTCTTAGGAAAATCAAAAGTTTACTACGAAAACAAATTATGGCTAGTTAAATTAATAGGCACTCAGCTTTTTTTAATTAAGCGCGAATTAGTCCGACAGCATTGAGGTATGTACTCAACACCATATAGGTACTCTATAGCATTGATGTACTCTATAACATATAGGTACTCTATAGCATTGATGTACTCTATAACATTGATGTACTCTATAACATATAGGTACTCTATAGCATTGATGTACTCTATAACATATATGTACTCTATAGCATTGATGTACTCTATAACATTGATGTATTCTATAACATTGATATATTCGACAGCATTAATGTATTCGATAACATTAATGTATTCGACAGCATTAATGTATTCGATAACATTAATGTATTTGACAGCATTAATGTATTCGACAGCATTAGTGTCTTCGACAGCATTAATGTATTCGATAACATTAATGTATTCGACAGCATTAATGTATTCGATAACTTCCGTGTATTCGACAGCATTAGTGTATTTGACAGCATTAGTGTATTCCATAACATTAATGTATTCGATAACATGAATGTATTTGACAGCATTAATGTATTCGGTAGCATTAATGTATTCCATATCAGTAATTACTGTATTTGGTAGCATTAATGTATTCCATATCAATAATTACTGTATTCGGTAGCATTAATGTATTCCATATCAGTAATTACTGTATTCGGTAGCATTAATGTATTCCATATCAGTAATTACTGTATTCGGTAGCATTAATGTATTCCATATCAGTAATTACTGTATTCGGTAGCAGTAATGTATTCCATATCAGTAATTACTGTATTCGGTAGCATTAATGTATTCCATATCAGTAATTACTGTATTCGGTAGCATTAATGTATTCGACAGCATTAATTAATTTATTCGACGGCATTAATGTATTCGATAACATTATGGTATTCGATAGAAATACGCAGGTTTTCCGTGAGCGTCATCTGATCGAATGAACGTTTACAGACCTGCACTAGCTATAGACCTTTAGTAACTGCAGGTATTAGCGCAGCTATATAGTTAAACATTTTAAACATTTAAATTTAAACTATTTAAGCATTCGATTGAGCCACGACTTCAATAACTGCATCCAGTACTAACAGACTCGACTCCACGTTAGCGCACATTACAAACAGTTCAACTTAGTGACAGAAATTAGCAATTCTAGAGAAATACAAAATTGAAATGAAAGACAGAAAGGAAAGCAGAGGGAATCAACCTGAGGACTTGAGTATTAAAGGGGTTGAGAATGTTGCCCAGATATTCTCCGATCATTTGTTTGCTTAAACCCTTACGAGCGATGAGGAATCTCGAAACAGCGTTGGGCCTATTGTCCAGGAATCGTCGCTCAATCAGATACTGAATGCCTTTCTCTGGTTTCCTTCAAACACACACACATAAAGATAGAGAAATATGTTTATTAGATCGAGACACAGCACATACCACACAAAATGAAAACAATCACACGAAAATAGTCAAATTGAATAGAAAGCAAAATTAAAAAATAGCATCAATCAAACAAATTAAGCAAGACAGAAGCAATAGGCCATCAAAGAGAACGAGAAGCGTTCTATCTAGTTGAACACCTATTTACTAGTTGAACACCTATATAAAGACATGTATGCCGCAGCAAGTAATACGTGGAGCTTTTTGTTTGCTTATGATATCAGCAAACAAATACTTGTGGAAGCTTTAGTTACGTCTATTACGAAGATTTCTGTCAAATTTTAATTTTTTTGTCAAAATTAAGATTTAACTTGCAGCTGATCAAGTGTAATCTAATGTGTATAATTTCCCAAACCAGTTACAATTATCCATAATCCGACGACCAATTCTCCAATCTCACACATAAAACGCATGAATAAGTGTAAGAACTTCACATACATATGACAACATATATAGATAATTTACGATCCAGTAATCGTATCCCGACCCTAGTTAAACCGTGATTCAAGGAGAGATGATGCTGATGATGATTATGTTGATAGTTAAGACAGCGGCAACTGCTCATATGTAGTCAATAGGGTCTTGTATTCGATAAATGCTTGATATCTTATGTGTGATGGTTTGGCGCCTGTTTGTGAGGAGTCTGCAAGAGACGTCCCTGACATTGTTTTATGGCGAGGAACCGGACGTTAAATCCTTATTGATTGATTGACAGAATAATTCTAGAGAGAGTAGTTCTAACTTGTTGAAGAGATTGAGTCCTATGCGATAGGTTCTCTTCCTCTGCCTATCGGAGACGGCCGGTAGCGGTGGTGGAGGCAGTACGGAGCTCATCGACTCGGCAGGACTGGGGTAAGCTGTCAGGGTCCCGCACCGGTCCACACAGACCGTAGAGCTGCACGAAGTCGCATAGGTCGTGCTGTTAGCTCCCGCTCCGCTGCCAGAACTGGCTGTGTCTGAATTAGAACCCGACCTCGGCGTATCACAGCGACTGTCTGTCCCACGGCAGGCCACCTCGTTGCATACTCTGTGAACACGAGGGCCCTGGTTAACGTCGCACGCGGACACGTAAACCAATGAGCCATAGCTTCCGCTCTCGTCCTTGCGCTTCCATATCGGCGAGCTGCCTGTCTGCGCAGAGCATACGTTAGCCATCACCTCCCGGTTAGAATAGAGTAGATCAGTGCGAGGTGTCTCGGCTGATCTCATCGAGTGACCGGCAGGCACCATCGTGACGTGATCCACAGGCAGTGGCACCATCGTGGCGGCCACAGCTGAGGGAGAATTGTGCCGACAAAGTCTTAGGCTTGAGTAGATGTGGGGCGACGAGGTTGACGAGCTGTTCTGAATGGTCGCTGCAGGATTTGAACTCTGTATCCCTGTGTTACACGAAGACTGCTTTGCCCAACCATTAGAGCTATCAGCATATGAGTCGGTATAATGTACAGGAGTAGCATCATGTGAGGTCTCACATTTATGATGATGGTGATGATGATGATGTCGACGATGATATCTATTATGATGATGACAGTAGCTGGTTCTGGATTGATCACAGCCACCGCAAGCATGACTGTAGGGAGGATAGTTAGACGACGAAGCTATCGTTAAATCAATCTCATGAACGTCATCGAGAGCCTCCTGATCACCCACGTACGACATTATATCATCATCGATATCCTTATCACCCAACTCATGATCGATTGAACCAAACGGAAAGGTTGTCTCTGACGACACGCTGTACAATCTCGACGAATCATTGCTGGTGTCAGACGACTGACTACACGAATGCTGACTATTCTTCTCTGATCGATGACTCGAACCATCCTTAACCCCACCGCAAGGAGTCGTCATCGCGTACTGACTGTTGAAGTAGGCCACGTAGCCGTTAGACGTGGCCTGGGTTGAGCCGGCAGGCGGACAGATCACGTGACTCGTGCGACTCGACACGTACCTACAAGCCCTCACTCTCTCTTCCTCACCCTCAGAGCTCTCAGAGGCGCCTATAGACAGCGGCGCGCCAAACCTCCCAGACAGTCTCTTCTCTGAGCGAAGCTTAGCGAAGTTACGATTGAGGCAGTGCGTCCGGTAGGCGTGCTGGATAACGCTGGCAGCCCGCGACGCGACGATAGGTCCGCCGTATTTTCGCTCCAACATCTCCTGCTGCTTCGCCTCGAGATCGGCCGAGAGCTGGTAGTCCCAGTCAGACGCCCTGGAGCGTCTCAGTCGATCGTCTTCGTCAGAGGAACGCTTGGCCATCCTCTGTCGATGTCCCTGGGCGGCAGAGAGTCTCTGAGACACGACCATCGAGCTCCCACTAGATCTAGGGGAGCCTGAACCAACACCGCTCATTCGATCAGACCTCGGTGTGGTTGACGGGAAGTCAATGTCGACATCGAGGAGGGAGGAGTGGGAGCGAGAGGTGCGTGGACTGCGGACACTCCTGGGCGGAAGTCCCTGGAGATGTGAAGAATTAGAGGATGAGGAGGATACAACCTGACCTGCACCTCCGGCTAATTGTCGCTGCTTCTCAATACTGCGACAATTAATCGTACAATTTAGTATTAATAGCAAATGTTAGATGATTTAAAGACCCACTCATATGTGAAAATGAAGAGGAAGGCGGAAGACAGAGAGGAGTGGAGGCGTTACATACCATGGACCTGCCAGTAGGCAGTGCACCAAAAGAGAGAGAAATAATTAAATATAAGCATCGCGCACATATCGGCACTGGTACACATAATAGATATTACTTTTATTAACATCATTACATTAACAGAGTCGCTGACTACAACGCATCTGAGTTGCCAATATATATCTCGTTTCAATCCTAAATGCTGAGATCTGCATTTTGATAATTTAAATGCAGTAGTATAAAATAACATATTATTTTTATTGATAATTTTATAGAGTCATATTAGTTTTTCTTTTCTAGAGTCATATTATTGTTTATCCAGTAATACCAATGAAAACATCGGAAATACATTTTAAAAAATCCCAATTTTCCACCGGGATAAACTTGTAAAGCTTACACAGAAAATGCTATAGATCAGAGTTAAGATGGTGTTAAGAAGACCAAAGACTGCACCGTGACCCATAATCTACAGCGCGCAGAGCCTGTTAAGTACTTTACAGTTTGTAATACTACTGCAAACAATTGCCTCCACACAGCCACCAAATCCATCAGTCAAAGATCCTGGATCAGATTCCTTCACTCTTTAGATTTTAAATTCATAAGAAAACAATATAGATCTAGGGAGAGAAAAAAACAATGCAGATCTAGGGACAGAAAAAGCACAAGTGATCTTTAAAGAAATTCCAGTACGTAACTGAGATGAGTTCAGGCAAAAGAAAAAATTGGAAGATCAGTTGTGCGACAGGTCCAATGTACATATTCATACTCAGACCCTGTATCATGCTCTATAAAGAGCACTCCATAGATAAACAAGTGAATCGCTTCACAAAGGTTATGCCTCATCTCTCTCTCTCTCTCTCTCTCTCTCTCTCTATATATATATATATATATATATATATATATATATATATATATATATATATATATATATATGATTTTGATGTGGTTTCCAGTTGCCTTTCTCAGATCTTGCTTAAGCACCTCTTGCGACACGTGCAGTTTAGTCCATTCTTCGGTGTTCCAGACACAAAACGGAAAAAAAATAAATATAGAGAAATGTATATAGAAACTTAACAGTCGGTTAGTTTAGAACATAGAGAAAGATAGAGAATCAGAAGCTAGATTGTACAAATGTAGATAATTGAATTATGAACAAACTGTTGAGCAATCGCATAAGCAGACTTTTTCAAAGAGCTGCTTTCTCGGAAATTATGAACAGCGTAAGAACTTACGTGCCGATAGATGCACAGGCACATAACGTGGCATTGATTGCACGGGCCACTTAGTGCAACTGAGAACAACCGTCGCTCACATCAAACAATATCTCACAACCTACCGCAATCCATCTGTTGTTTGCGTTCAGAACTTGCAAGAGCACCAACAACAAACCCCTAATAGCAATGGGCTTACTATACTATAGCAATCATAAAAATCTGGGCTCATGAACCAAGAGTCAGAAATTTCAATAGCTCGATACAGATTTGAGGATTAAGATGCCGACTGACGATTTCCACAAATTTACAGCAACTGACGCTGATTACAAAGCTAATCTAAGCGTATTTAGTTGTTCCCAATGGTGCTCGAAATTCAACACTGTCAACGATGACTGTAAACCATACTCAACACTATCTATTAGTCGGCAGAAGCTGATGATAGAGCAGAGATGTGAAAGATGATAATTTCAAACTACACCAGTGATTCCGTATTCCTTGCATTACCTTTTCAAATATATCAAACCTCTGTGTGTGTATGTATGTGTGTGTGTGTGTGTGCATGTGTGCGTATGTACGTGTGTGTGTATGTGTGTGTGTTTATTACCTTCTTATATAAACACAAAACTGAGGATCAAAGTACAAACAAAAACATTTTAAGCTTGTAGAAGCTAAATTTATATCTGGCTGCAAAATTTATTCAAAATCTGGCCCTTTACCATAAAGTCTTTAATCTACATGTAGGCCAATGCTTCATTTAATACCCAGGTTTGCAGTGTGTTTAACGTTAAGGTTCAGAAGCTCGCCACTCTCTTAGAACACAACACACTCTAGCTATTGTCACAAAGACTTCGCCTACTACCGCCATCACTCCGCAACCAGTTGAGTACAGTGCACCGATGTACGATAAGTCACGTCAAATACTAGGCGTTAAATTGTCTGCAGTAGATTGACAGAATAAATAACGAATAAATACCAATTCGAATAAAACGAAAAATAATAAAATAAAACAAATAATAATAACAAAATCATATAAAACAAAACGAAAATACGAAAATGAATAAATACGAAAAACGAAAAAAAAAAAAAAAAAGCAAAAGTCTAGACCTAAATAAGCGTTATAGCCTGATCCTTAAAGTTTCTTAACGTATAAAGATCTACCCGGTGAGAAGTAAGGACAGTAAAGAAAATCACATGATTAATTAGTAATATATATAATCCATGAATGACGGCGTAGCATAATGAAGAACCAGCATTGTTCTGACAACGATCACTATATTTGCCATCACATGTTTCTTCGTGCCAACTCAGCAACCTTCGCAAGTCATCAACTCTGTGTCTACGCCAATCTGGTAATTACTAATTACATTAAAGACTACATTCTACAAATTCTACTGAGAATGTAGTTGTACATGGGTAAAAGTTAGTGAGAGCAGCAGAACACCGGGCATTGCATTGTGATTCGTTGTATGAACTTAGTTGGCTCCATTTATTTGGCAAAGCATGAATGGCTGGCCGCAGAAATAGCACAAATTAGATTAATTACATCAACGTTGGTGCCACTGTGATTCCAGTTTCGCCAGCATGACATCGCTTTATCGTCCTACGAAAGTAAATTACTCTACAATTACGTCTGAAACTTCAAACAGCCTTCTAACCAATCGGCTATAAAATGCCTCAAGTAAGCCTATAAACACAAACACATATTATATTACACACATTATATTATTATGATAATCCATGAGGATATCTCTCACTTTTAATACCAAATGTTTAACCCATTGTAGTCCGCTATGCATGTTGCGGGTCCTGTGAATATCCAGTTATGTTGTGCGAGAAGGTAGTTTATAAGAGGATTAAACAGAAGGCTTGTTGGCACATTATTCGCTAACGGAGAAGTAGGTGCAGGGTTAAAATCCCGTGCTCTCCCGCCCATCATCACTAACGTTAACGTTAAACCTGGCTTTTGCTTTTTAATAAATGTAGATCTGACTCTGGTCAACATTTTATTACAGTGATAATGTAATTAAATTATAGAGATCACGCCGCTATCAGAGACAGACCGGGTTGGGAATCGAACACAAGAAAATATGACATTTGTGGATTATATTCATAATAATAATATTCATTCTAAAGCCCTCCAGACGATTATTTGCTTAAAACATATGATACGAACATAAATATTCAATTATATACACTAGAATTGGAAATTTGCTGTACACTTTTAACTGAATGGAATGCACGATGAACAAATTACAGCCTCCATATATCGTTTTATGGCGTGAGTAAGAGGCATCGACTTCACAATAAATACTTTCTGGTTCTTTTGATGACGCTATATCAAATGAGAAATATTATTTTACACCATATCGTAATAACAAAACATTATAATATCAAAGAAATATATTGTTATATACCTTACTTGAAAAATTCTAGGCTAATTAATATATATCGTTAAATATTCTATATCGATATCTTTACCTAATTTACCCTTTAAATATAAATTCGTAAACCACGCTCAAAACTATGTTAATAACCTTTAATATAAAGTAAACTCTAAACCATCACTGCTTCCATTAAGATATTTTTAAGACCGAGACTTGGGATGCTGAATGATTAGATAACACCAGTAGGTTGATATGAAGAGAACAGCAGAGGATAGAATTTATAGAAATATGTGCAGGAGTTATATGCCATGGACCTACCAATAGGCAGTGCACTAAGAGAGAGATATGTTGCATTGAAATAAATATAATTAAAATTCATTAGTTCAACGCTCTCTATATCCTCTGTCTCTCTCTTTCTCTCTCTCTCTCCCTCTCTCATATGCTAATACCTCATATACATACATTTAAGTTACTTAGTCCAATTCTAACAAAAAACTAGCCATTCTACAGATAACCTTAGGCTATATACACCGACAGATATAGCAGAAAACAAACATCTTTAGATTTTTATTCTTAATATAACTGAACATGTTTGTATCCCATTGACCACAGAGTAACATCCTACGACCGAGAGAGATCTAGAAACTACTACCAGCAAAAAGACCTGAATAGCACTATCATTATTTAGCAAACAGCAAACTGAGTCAATCAGAATAGCAATTATTATACCATTAATAATCCTTCAGCAAGCTTTTAATATGTTGCTATAACTGAACGATATAATGGGAAAGACAATGATGCAGGAACGACAGGAAGAAGAGTCCTGCGAGATGGACGTGGAGTTGGACTCTAGGTCGGTCGATATGACTGATATGAGAAGAATACATAGAAAGCCAAGAATAAAAATATGCACAGGTAACAAAACAAAGCCACGAATAAAAACATTCACAGGTAGCAAAACAGTTCAATGCGTTACACCATTCACAGGTAGCAAAACAGAGTCTATATCTAACATCAGAGTTGATAAGTCTTGGTCTTCCTCAACTGGTAGAAGGAGAAATTCTGAAACATCGTCGAACAGTAGAAGTGATACGTCATCACTTAGAAGTTTGGGCTCAGTAGACAGCAGTTCAGTGCAAGATCGCAATAAACCGTCTCACAACCTGCAGACTTCTAAACAACACAGACCTTCAGTGCACCAGCAATGCAAGAGAGACTACAAAAATCACATCAACCCCGCTTCTTATCCTAACAGACCATCCTACCTTTCAATACTCAACTCGAATTGTTCAAAGTGCCGTGCGGCCGCAGAATGTCAGAAATTTCGAGAAGTCCAATCACAAGATTTCAGCTCTGTTGATCATCAGACCTATCGAGCTATGTATTCCTGTGTTTCCAAACCCAATGAATCTTTAGAACATTATCACCTGCCTGAATACTGCTTAGGAGCTCAGACTAAGATCCGACACAATACCAGGGAGAAAGAAAATTTCATAGCTTCAAAGAGCAACCAGTCTACAAAATATCAATCCAGCAGAGAGAAAGTAATAACTTCATCGTACAAACTAGACAAACAATATTCATTATCAAATCAGTTTTCTTCATCTGAGAATCGTTACAACACGTGCAGAAACACAGCTTCGATATCTGAGTCGCTCATAATATCTTTACAAGGCCTACGCGTATCCGACGATGTAAATTCGACGATGATGCATTCAAACAACGACGTCAATGCTCGTATGGGCGACAGAGATACCTTTATCTCACAGAAACAGACCAGCGCTAACTCGTTTACACAAAAATCACACTCTTCTGCTAAACTGCCGTTAATCAGCGACAGTGTTAACACTGAACAAGTAAACAAACATCCTATAGAAAGACGTAGAGCGAGAAGAGGAGCGACAACGAAAGAGAGAGACACCGACAAACATAAGGACAACTGTCAAAATGAGAATGAGACAGGAAGAGACAAAGAGACAACGAACACAAAGACCCACGAGGAAAGAATTCAAGACGCACGGAGAGAAAGAGTTCTAAAGGCAGAAAAGGATATAGAGAAGGACGGAGACAGAGATAAGAATGACCAAGGCGCAGTTTCACCTGGATCAGAGCAGACTGATTCGTTAAACCGTTTGTTCAAGGTGTACGAAGGGAGAAGGTGTCGGTTCAAATATGGACAGGATTCGAGTAGCGAGGACTCAGACATTGACGATTCGACTAAAACATCACAGTCAAGCTTTCTGACCTCTCCTCTAACCATTGAACCACCAGCACACACTACCAGCGAGTCAACTTCTAATTCTGGCGGCGAAATAAGCCAAGATACGACATTTTCGAACAGTCCATCACACGTAGATGTTATCGAAGACAAACCAAGGACTGACAACTGCACACCAGTAGCAAGAAGGAACTACATTAAATCTCCTACATTTCTTATATCCCCTGAAGTAGGGTCAGAGCAAAGCAATACGTTAACTCTCAGCATGCAGACAGATCCGAAAGAAAAAGACGACGACATAAAGTCTAGAACTACACCCAAGAACAACAGCGAGCTTTCTTTTATCTTGTCAGCAGTTGCCTCAAACACTGTTAACCCAGGTGATCTAGAGCAAGCACCAGATCCGTTCAGTCGTCCAGAAATTACACCAGTGAGAAAACTATCGAGAATCCCAATCAGGGTGATTAGAATTAACCCAACTGAAGCACCGAAAACTGAATCCTCCTCACCGGTTTATCTTAGAGATTTCCTCAGCAATTCAAATCCTCCAGTAAAACAGAGTGCTCCGTTCAAGTCAGTTTCAACTAAGAATACCGAGTCAACATCGGGCTGTAGAGCTACGTATAGCGATAAAAGTAAAAGAAACAGTGAAGTGGGTATAACTAGAAATGGCTCAGATTCAATAACTAACAGAAATAGTACATCAATCAGAAGAATTACAAGATCCAATCATCGAATCGTGTCATTGCCTCGAACATCAAACGCGACCGTAAGGTATCCGAAAAAATCATCAACTCAACAGTACGAAGCAGCCAGTTTCCCTACATTAGATCCTTTAAATGTCAATGTGAAGAACAACAGTAAGCAACCCTTCAGGGCCGCATACATACAGGCAAATAATCTGTTTCAGAATAGATGCCATATCAATCAACTAAAGCCGACGAATGGTACAGTGCGCAGAAATGAGAATTCAAAGAATGGCTCATTAGGATTCAAATCCTATCCGAAGAATTCTGAATCTCAAAAACGTAGTATGACAACAGTGGCACCAATCCATTCTCTAAGTATAAAAAATATGGCAATACTCAAATTTCCTAACGAGGTCAAGTTAAATAGCCTTCCGCTTACAAAGTTAGGAAAAAGCTACGACATCAACACTAACAACAGATCTACAGGGTCCGTCAGAGGACCATTGTGCGGTGAATTGGAGGTGCACATTGACAGGTCCACGACAACATCAAACTCCAACAATGCTTCGAGTGGTGGAAGTGCTAAGATTAGTGGCACGCTTATCCAATCAGATACATCAGAAGCTTGCCTTGACACGAGTAGCCACAGCAACGATGAGAAGAATAAGAATCCAGATCCCTCACATCCAGAGACAACTGCGCAGAGTTCAGAGGTAACTGCCTTACATGAAGAAAGTTCTGAAGTCCTGCTGGCAGGGGAAGGTGTTCAATCGACAGCTACTGGGCCAGTCAATTCCACAACAGACAGCCGACAACAACATCTTCATCAAAACTCAAATCATTCAGCAATCGATAGAGATTTATCGTCAATATCGACACCCGATGATGATGTCGAAGACACGCAAGTAGGCAGCCAAGAATCGAGGAATGAACAACTACAGGCTGATTTGTTAAGTCTTGGTGATATTAATTCAGACGAGAAGAATGAAGATATCAACGTGGCGACAAGTCTTGAGGATCCACCATCTTCCAGCACCTCGCTTCCACAAGGTTGCGCAGACACTGTTGACGAGTCAGCAGCAGCAAACAGAGGCACAAGTGATCGAGAAGATAAACATACAGAAAGGCTTACCGATGCTTCGGCATTGCCATACGCTGACACATCATCGCATGTTAATACACAGGATGCTAACTCTCTATATCAGCACTCTAACACATCATTGCAGGTTAGTACACAGGATGCTAACTCTCCATGCCAGCACACTAACACATCATCACATGTTAATACACAGGCTGCTAACTCTCCATGCCAGCACACTAACACATCATCACATGTTAATACACAGGCTGCTAACTCTCCATGCCAGCACACTAACACATCATCGCATGTTAATACACAGGATGCTAACTCTCCATGCCAGCACACTAACACATCATCGTATGTTAACCGACGGATGGTCACTCCATATCAACAGGCTGATAGGTCGCCTCATGTTAACTTACTCATTAATACGCTAACAAGCGATAACAGATCTACTCGTTTTAATAGACCATCAGCTAGCCCTCTATCTGTTGCAGGGATACTCAATGAACTCCAGCCTATTGATCAACAGCATTACAGAACGACCTCAAATGAATTATTAGATTTAGGTCAACAGCAACAACAACATCAATATCGCTACAATAATGAACCGCATAATTATCTTCAACAACAACATCCATATTATCACCATCATCATCAACAACAACACCAACAACAACAACAACAATGGGAGCAATACCAATATCGCAGACAACAACTGCAGCAGCAACAACATCAACTAAGATTGGAAAATCTTCAACTGCAACGACAACGTTTACCTCAAGCGCAGCATCAGTGGCAACAACTGCAGCAAATGCAGCAACGGCAACAATGGAAGCAACAACTACGACAGCAGCGGCACAGTCCTAATTACTCCATAAACAATATGTCCAATCAGCAAACACAACAGAGCCTGGATCAAATCCCGGCAGCGTGGAATAGCTACTTCAGTCAGGCCGCGGTTCACGCACATAACAGGCGCATGGCAACATATCCTCATATAGATCAGGAGTCTACAATCAGCATTAATCAGCAAAGAACTACAAATGACAGACCGCCCAGGGACTGGACCGATGTTACAGCAGTAGATTCGCTGGTAACAGTTGCCGATGCAGCAGCAGCAGCTGAAATGCTAATAACAGCTGCAGTGGACGCAGCAGCAGAAGGCTCTGATACAGCTGCTGGAGATCGGGCAACAGCCGAAACTGTAGCCGCCATATTTGATTTAATGGCCGACAGTGACTCAGACGATTCTGAGCTCGATGACGCGTCCATGCAATGGAGAGAGCTTCCAGGTCCGGATATAAATAATTCCAGTCAAACGAGATTAATTTACGACTTCACAACTTATCCGTCCTATTATCGTCCAGAAATGGAAATATTTCAATCAGCCAGCGACCTCGAAGCGGCGGCATCTGACAGTCACAGTACATCGTCCAGCTATCACAACATAACTCTCTCGCCTCTCCACAATCACCCGATTCGCTCCGGGAGCGAGACGACTACTTCAGATAATGAAGTCGGCGTGCAGAGCGATGCGCCCGTATCATATGATCACCCATCGGCACCTCCGGCCAATAATTCCTGGCCAGGCTACGACGGAATTTCCAATTCCTTACTTTATCTAAGGTCACTCCTGCCCTCAATACACGCGCCTCCTCTGCCGTCAATAAATTCTTTGACTATTCCGTCCGAGAGCTCAGCTAGGAGATTCAATCCGTTCTCTAGCTTGTCGTTCAATAGAAACTCCAACATTCAACTAGCCAGTAATAGATCTTCAAATACCAATACAGAAAACACGATCAATCCTCATTACACCTTCACCTCACCCATGACTCCTCAGCAGAACTCCACTCAATCATCGTCACTTACTTCATATCCCACTCCAGCTACACTCCCACCCTTGCCCACTCCACTACGCGTCCCATCGCCAATAATCTATCAGCCGCACTCCACCGTGGGTCCATTCTACCCGCTACAGCCCATCTCCAGCGTGTCATTGCGCTACTCCCGGGACAGATCGAGCATCGACACGCTCACCCTCGCCTACAGGTATCAGAGTCGATCAGACGTGGGGACTGACCGAGTGGAGGATTGCGCCATCTGCCTGAGCGACCTGATAGAGAACGAGGAGGTGAGGCGCCTGCCCTGCATGCACGTTTTTCACAGGAAGTGTGTGGACGAGTGGTTTAACCAGGATCTGAGGTGTCCTGTGTGCAGGACGTCCATATCCACCGCTGAGCATCAGCAACGTCTCATCTAGTTCCTTCTGAGCATCAGCAGCATCTCAGCTAGTTCCTGACTGATCATCAGCAGCATCTCAGTTAGTTCCTGACTGATCATCAGCAGCATCTCAGCTAGTTCCTGACTGAACATCAGCAACATCTCAGCTAGTTCCTGACTGAGCATCAGCGGCATCTCAGCTAGTTCCTGACTAAACATCAGCAGCATCTCAGCTAGTTCCTGACTGAGCATCAGCAACATCTCAGCTAGTTCCTGACTGAGTATTAGCAACATATCAGGTAGTTCCTGACTGATCATCAGCAGCATCTCAGCTAGTTCCTGACTGAGCATCAGCAGCATCTCAGCTAGTTTCTGACTTCTACTAGATCGCCAGTAATATTTCAACCCGCTTAAAATATCGCCAATTATACCTAAGCGCTTCTGGGAGCCTGCTAAGAGAGTGTTATACAAAAGTATTCAATTTATTGTAATTAACACTTCCCAAACATTTAATTAATGCCAGAAGCTCTTTCATTTTATCGTCTAAAGATGACTTCAGGGGACACATAGCGATATCACAGTTCAACTTGCCAAGCATTCTTCTGTATCTTTTACACAAAGCAGCAACCAACAATTTATAAAATTGCTCTAATTGCTAATATCAATTTAATGAAAATAACCACATTCGCCTTTATAGAGAACAGATAATCATATAAATACCACCGTTAGTCCACCGATAGGCCACTGCTCAATAGACTACACGTTCACTGCTCGTGTAGTTAGAGGCAACCAAGTAGAAGGATGGAGGTTACCATCATGAAATCTTATTTTTAAGCTTTAAAGATGACTAACGTAGTAAGGGTTCTTTTGAGAAGGTCGAAACAGACGGTGAATAGGAACGGTCAATGGAAAAGAAAATTTATTAGCAGAATAAATATGATAGACAGACAAGGAGAGAGAGAGAGAGCTCTATTTGATTATCTGGGCTGACAAATATCCATATAGTAGGACACAATACGAGACTGCAAGAAGATAACATTTCTTACATTCAGAGCTAACATGTCAGTTCTCGCTAAATCTTATAATATCCATTCCATGTCTGCATTCCATCCTAAGCAGCGGTATGCATTGGAGCACACAGTAAAGCAGTACTGCGCACTATGCGAATTGCGCTATACATGTATAGTATTTATGCTCAAGTAATCACTCAGTAAAATTAAAATCTTCCCTTCAATATTAATTAACATTATACAAATTCTATACGCACAACAAGAGCACACCAATATGTCTGATATTTATGACAATAACCTGTGTATCAAGAAATAAAATCATTTTTAAAACTTGAACTGTATATTTTGTTAAAATAGAAGATACAGTTGTTAACAAAATGAATCTTTTCAATAAGTCTCAGTTAGCTTGGTCAAAATTTTTATAGGATCATCCAGATTATAATTTCAGCTGCACTATTAAGCATAATAGGAAAGATCTGATTTTATTTTAACATAAAATCATATCGCACCGTCTTCCGGTACAGTTATATTACAAACTGTAATATAACTGTAAGTGTGACTAAATCAGAGAGTTTTGAGAGTTCCATCAAACGGATTAACAAAGCTTTGTCAATAGCACAGGATTCCACAGATCACTCGTCCATAGTTAAGCCACAGCTCGGTACTCGATGGTTAAGTGAATAACACTGTCGAGCTGGTTAAACAGCAAGGTAATCCACGACCAACGAGTCCATGTGCAATACGCCGAGATGTCGTAAAAGCCTTAAAACTGTAGTGAACAAATAGCGATGCTGATTTAGGAATTTCTGCCTCCGGTTTAATCCACGAAATCTATCCGCTTACACACGGTGAATGAGAACACAACGCAAGACCACCGAAGGCTTCTATTGTTTATTAATCTACTGTCAGCAACATAATAATCTTTTACAAAATACCAAGTAACCATTTTATTGATCTTCAAAATAATACACTACTTCAAAAGAAGCTATGCTGTACAATGCTTCAGTAGCCACAGCTCAACAATCAACATTTCAATTGCATTTTGGTAAACAGTACCAAATGATTATATAGCCCCTTATTTAGCACAACTAGGACTGGAGGGCATTGTTGAAAAAGTGGCTCTGAGAGAGTCTCCAGTTGCTTACATAAATTACGTGCGTTTGTCGCTAATAAACTAACAGACCTGTCTCAAATTCCCGATTAATCATCGTAAGACATAAACCAGTAAAATCCTTCAACAACTGCATAATTGTACATAAAATCGCAGTATATACCAAACAATAACATTAGTAATCAGCATTCCCAGTACAACTTTTACTACATTTAACTTTCACACGCTTGTGAATACAGCTCCATTAGTTACATCATGATCTACAGCCTTTATATTGCCAACTGTGCAAATCAGTAACCATGACGAGATAGTCTATGCTAGAATAGCTTGGTATGTTGCATATGAGAGACACTTTGCATAATGTCTACAATTCTACAGGGGTGGAAAAGCCTACTTTTTCAAAAGCAAAAATAGGCTGTTAGGTTTTTAAGTTCTTTTTTCAGTTACTTTGATAGCTAGACATCTCTGAAATCATAACCAGAAATGAGAAATGCAATTGTGCACTATTGGCTTGACAATAGCTTACCAATTAATTTGTAGCATTTATCAAATATTAATGTCAAATTGGCAGATTTAAATTTGTTAAATTCTCAAAATTTTAATAACATTTTCGAATTTTCATTTATTTTTAAAAACCTAAAAACCTATTTTTGTCATCCCTGCAATTCTACAAGTTCATATAAAATACACAAAACCCATCATAATTTCAGAACAATATCAACAACGACAACAACAACAGCAATACAGCGAGTCTTCGTACAGTCATCCACGACAGCGTCGAGCACAAAAACATCAGAATTAATACTAAACGTGATAAACGGAAATATGAATTAAATGAATTTTCATAAAATCAAGATTGACTCATCCAGGTTGAAGTGAAACGGCTCAAGAAAAGAGACAATCTTAAAGAAATTTATGGCGAACAATATTTTACATCAATGCATATATGTAGAGCATTATAAAGAATATGAGTAGTTGATAAAAAATACGTATTGCATAAAAATTTAACTGCCTAACTAAGAATGGGATACAGTACACTCACATCTAGATAACTACAGAAGAAAACATAACCACAGGCATATATTATTTACACACTTGTATTCTTCAGTAAAGACATACTGTCTTTCGCTTGCGATAATTATATAGATCAAAGATTTCCTGCTGTATCTATTGCGAATGATTAAAAGTAATTTTTAAACCGCGAAGTAATATTTTACAGTATCAAGCTGGAACATAGAGATTATTTTTAAAGCGCATATTTAAATAGGCAATGGAACTTTTCATTCACACTGTGAGCAAGCGTTCAATTAGTCACGCATGAAACTGTAACCTGACACCAAGTTACGAGATAACCTAAAAACCTAATTCAATTTTCGCAATGATAACTGCTGCTAACTTTAAAAAATTAATTAGATCATCATAAACGGATTTATCTATATAGTTAATAACAAACTGAAAAGCTAAAATTAGTAGAATCTCCGCCTAACAAGACACGTCAATAGGAGCGAGTTTATTAAATTAATTATGACAAATACTACTTGTCAGTATTCAAGCCTACTCAACAGTGATTCCACTAGAATGCCAATATATGTATTAGGAAAATAAAATGAAGAAAAAAAGAAAACTCAGCACTAGTTAAATGTCATAAATTTAGATTGACAATAACTAAATAATAAATGAAGCTTATTAGCATTAACCAATAATAATGCATTACGAAACAGGAAAAATTGCTGGATAGGAAACATTCTAACAGGGGATAGTTACTGAAAGAGGTCATAGAAGGTAGAATTTAAGGAAAGAGAAGCAGAGGAAGACCGAGATTAGGAATGTTAGATGATATAAAGATCCACTCAAAAGTGGACATAACCAGAAAACGAATGACAGAGAAAAGTGTCATTATATACCATGGACCTGCCATGATACAGTGCATTGAGAGAAAGAGAAAGAGAGAGAGAGAGAGAGAGAGAGAGAGAGAGAGAGAGAGAGAGAGCATTAGTCATAAATATGTATTATAACTTACGTTCCCAGACGAGAAATATATGCTTATAGCTTTACAAAAGTTAATAAAGGGCATAGCCAGCTAACTGCGCACTACTGCATAACTCAATAATCTCCATTAACAAAAATATCCTAAACTATGGCAAGCATGAAACTGACATAGTACAGCACACCCAGCAGATGTATAGCTCTAACGAGATTTCCTGAAACCAATCATTTTTCATGTTCATATAAACACTGAACAATGGAAACAGATGTGCAACTACAGCCTGGTCGTTATCTCTCGTTGACTCACAAACAGACATTGATTTAAATCCAATTAGGCCTGGAAATGTATAAATTAGTATCCTGTTTACAAGCAGCAGAGTAAATACTCCCAAGAGAGATACGTTAGTAAAGCTTCCGTATCATATATAATATATATATACATGTATATGTATATATATAAATATATATATATATATATCAATCAATAAGAATTTAACGTCCGGTGCCTCGCCATACGGCAATGTCAAGGACGTCTCTTGCAGACACTACACAAACAGGCGTCAAAGCACCACACGATGACGACTGAGTACACAGAGACCACAAGAGAAAACGAAAGCGAGATCAAAACAGTGTAAGTCCAAGATCCAATGCAAGCGGGTCATAATTTAGACCTATGGCGGAAACAGATTGATTTTTAGCTTGCCAAGGAAAGTACCAATACAATTACAAGACCGAAGGTCTTGTGGCAGAGAATTCCATATTGTCGGAGCAGAAAACATCAAGAAGCGTCTGCCCGTGGCAGATTCAATATTTGGTACAGTGAGAAGGTTTTTACTAGAGGAACGAAGACTACGAGAGGGTTGATAGATAGATAAAAGATCAGATAGATAGGATGGTTGACATATGAGTTAAGGTTTAGCTTAACTCTTATATTATATATAATATATAATATATATATATATCTATATATATATATATAATATATATTATATATATATATACGCCCATATATATATATATATATATATATATCTATGTATATTATATATATATATATACGCCTATATATATATATGTAATATATTATATATATATATATTATATATATATATAGAATATATATATATACGCCCATATATATATATACGCCCATATATATATATATATATATATATATATATATATGATACTTCACATATAGATGATACGGAAGCTTCACAAATTGGATAGAAAGCGTTAACGAGACCTCAACTATATATAATATATTTCGGAATATACTTTTTCTTTATTTTTATAGCTTTTCTCTTTGAGTGATCTCTAAATTAATTAGATATAACTATAAACCATGGACCTGCCCTGCCATTCAGCAACGCACTAAGAGAATAGATAGAGTTATATTGGGCAAACGACCATCATCTCATCCAAGATCGATATTGTGACCACATTTTGTGTACATATAGGAAATATTACAAATTCTTTTTTATACTGATAGTATACATAAGCTAAACCTTAACTCATATGTCAGGCCAAAGGTTTACTGAATAGCAATTAAAATGTTCACTTCTACTTGAAAGAATACTGTACCTTCAAGGATGAAGCTTAACGAATTAGCATCAAACTGATGACTTTATACTATCATGGCATACTCGCGCAGTGTTCCAGATACTTATATCTCCTCCAATTTCTCTGGTTAATAGCCGAAGACCGTTTATTCCATTTAATATCGTTTCCACACGCCTCATTAGCCGCATTCATTCAAATAAATGACTTGATCACCGGCAACAAGAGCTTCATTGTGCTCTCATCTCGAAGTAATTATAAGCAGCCTACATACTACCATACTACGTATGTACGTGAGAATTGTAGTTAATAGTATCACTTGCTTAGTTTTTATGAAAGCGGAGTCAAATATTTTTAATTCAATTCATTTCTCCAGGTGATTTACAATTAGTTAAATTTACAATTGTACATATAAATCTACAAAATATAAGGTACGCAAGATTTCGGTTAATTAACCCATCTTTCGTACACATAAAATATCTAGCTCATAATTTGGTAAGGGTATCCCTGATGTAAAAAAATTCATCGATATAATAAATTATTCTAGATATCAAGGCTGAAGTCATGTAGAATTCAATCATAATTGTTATTCGGCTTTCACCCGTTTTCAGAACAAAATTCTTAATAATTCATTGGGTACAGTCTCACAGTTTGACTGATAGCCCAATTCAATCTAGGACTTTTAGTTCTTCTTAAATAAAAATAACTTATAGGGAATAGATTATAGTAAATAAGTACCGAAACACTGCATTTTATAAACTAGGCACTAAATGCAACATCTTCATACAATTCTCGGAACTATTTTTCTCTTAATGAGCCACCAATGAACCACTTTGAGGCCTATACTTCAGAACCTATTATTACACTACACTTGTAATATTAACGAGAGTTTCCTGACCTATAAAAGCTATATAAGTAGTTGAATACAAGAACTGACAACACTGCTTAGAACTGCCAACAACAGCACGGATAGCAACTCTTATCAGAAATTAGTCAGAACGAGTTCTAGATTATTTATTGCATAGCCTATATCCATTATAGCCTTAGCATACAACTGTTCTACACTATACGGCATATATATTAGATATAACCTTCAACATCTAGCTTAGAAGCGTTGTAATAGCGTGCAAGAATTATCATAAATAAAACACTTAGATTAACAACATTTTTCTATCAAAGAGCCTCATGTTTGCATTACTCGAAACAGCAATGCCAAAGGAGAAATAAATATACGCGAATATTTACATGTAATGTAATGCACTTTCGTAAGATATTTAACTGCAAATAAATGAACCAATGAAACGATAAAAGCACACACATACACAAAAACCACAAGCTCCAGTGCCAAACAGCATATATTTAAGGAAAGGGTAAACATTGAACCTTGTTCGTTATAGACTCTCCTCGCCGCAT
This sequence comes from Enchytraeus crypticus, assembly GCA_905160935.1. NCBI lineage: Eukaryota > Metazoa > Annelida > Clitellata > Enchytraeida > Enchytraeidae > Enchytraeus > Enchytraeus crypticus. The sequence goes on along the minus strand of CAJHZI010000904.1, from coordinate 306,351 downwards.
ATTTAAATTGCATTAAGCATACTTTCATATAAACAAAATCTTCTTACTCATCTTTTAAAATCAAAACACAAGCAGAACTGAAAGCCTGAAGCATCTAGGGCTCAAGCAGCTTATCACTGTCCACTGTTCGTTATAAAATTTCAATATAGCCAGAATTAATCGGGATAGCCCTATAATTAATTAATTGTTGGTTTACTTATTCCGTTAATCAGTAGCTTGCGTAATTCCGTGTCGTAAAATGCAATAGGCCTACTAATGTATGACGATAATCTATGGCCTATATGATATAATTGACAATATTTTCTAAACATTATTTAAATTATTGTCACTTTGGATTGTTTATTCCTATTTTAAAATCTCAAGGATTCAACATAAAAGATGTATATGAAGATCACAAGAAATTTTCATTAAAAATTCTAAATATTAATCATTTTAAAAGGTAAGCCACATCTGGCATAAAGAGAAAAAGATAAAGTGAAAGAGAGAGAGAGAGAGAGAGAGAGAGAGAGAGAGAGAGAGAGAGATACGTAAGAAACAAAGTCTACAGTAATAACAATAAATCAGACCTCTGTCAGATGAGTGAAACAACTGAAGTTTAGATCAACCACAAAACAAATCACAAATCACACTATAATAAAACATGCAACATTTGCATATATTTCATTTTCGAAGAGACGGAATTAAAGATTAGGAACAGGAACTGACGTGCACTGAGGAACTCTTGTATACTTTACGTGTACAGAGTAACAGAGGAACTCTTGCGTACAGAGGAACTCTTGTGTACAGAGGTACTCTTGTGTACAGAGGAACTCTTGTGTACAGAGGAACTCTTGTGTACAGAGGAACTCGTGTGTACAGAGGAACTCTTGTGTACAGAGGAACTCGTGTGTACTGAGGAACCCTTGTGTACAGAGGAACTCTTGTGTACAGAGGAACTCTTGTGTACAGAGGAACTCTTGTATACAGAGGAACTCGTGTGTACAGATGGATCAGTGCGTACAGAGGGACTCGTGTGTACAGATACACAGTGTACACTAAACAGATAAGCCTGTGCACACGTTGAACTCACACATAGTGCACAGTTAAGCCCGTACACACATGGGCTCTCTCTCACATGTTGCAGTGATCGCACAGCACAAAGAAGTCGCATGTTTATCATGGACAGTAAATGATACAGGGATTATATTTGATCTGCTGCTCAGAACTAAACCATTAGCCCGGTTCTCAACAATTCACCTTCTTAGTCATCTTCCATCACATAACTGTACAGAAATCAGTACATCTAAACTACAGGTATACATATATATATATATATGTATATATGTATATATGTATGTATATATATATATATATATATATATATATATATATATATATATATATATATATGTATTTATATATAATTCTATATACATATATATATAATTATATATACATATATATATAATTATATATATACATATATATCTATAAATATGTATAATAATTCTTTATATATATCTTATATATATATAATATATATCTATATATATATATATATATATATATATATACATGATTTAAAGCTTTAATACAAATGCATGGAATGCTCTCCAATTGTCAAGTATTGACAAGTTGCAATAAATGCAAGTAAAGTCATTATTTTTTTTTATTTTAGCAACTAATTTCAAACCTGCCAAAAAAGCTTCATTTCCAAATGCTAAAGCATCTTCACAAGTAAAAGAATCATACTCTACATGCGGTGTCAGCTCAATAATTATAAACTTGAAATATAAAGATGTGATCAACATATTTTCAAGAATTCCTAAACAGAAAGAGAAAGAGAGCAGTAATCCATTATGAATGTACATTGCAGCGAGATGAATTCTGAGAACTGAGCAGCTGCTAGACACAGCAGACAGCGCAGCATGCGAGGCATGTTGAAGCTCAGTGGTCAGTTGTATCTCGATTATACTGAGAGATCTACAGCTCCATTGAGCCATCCATCAAACAACTGTCATAATTACACCAACTAGACAGGAAGTGATCGCTTATACAGGTCAGTCGTGCCTTTGATATTTACACACCAATAGGCCTACTGTAAAATCATACTGAATACATAGGATATAAAATAGAAAATGGTCTCGAAAAATGTTCAGAAAAGCGCTTTCTCTGAAGAGCATAAGATTTAGTAGAGTGAGTTACTATCTGAACTGCTGGAAAACAGAGAGAGGGCAGTTTTTGCTAAAATTGATAAAGAGAATGAAAGTTTCTCAGAAATTTCATTTCAAATGATAACTGTGAATAAATATACAGAACTAGGTTACATGCTCTTCTATACAGTGATGTCTAGAGCTCTCTCATATGCTTTTAATGCTCAGTACTGTAAGATCTAAAACACATGTCCCATTCATACTTTAAACGCACAATCACAAAAACCATTTGTTTGGAATCTGAAGATAACCTTTATATCACAGAGGCTAATACCGAACACTAATGTACCACAGATGTTAATATAATTGGAGTCTCTGAGGTGATTTATAATTGCCTTCTCCAGCTCAGTTGTCTCTTATGCCCAGCGTCAACATACATCTCAGATAACGGACTGTAAATTAAGCCCATTGGGACAGTATTCGCTGAAGTGAAACTTCAATCAATAATCAATTCGTATTCTGTCACAAAAAGTAATTTTAGCAGAAATTCTATTTAAAATAACAAGAAAGCTGAAGATGCTCAGTACACACATACTTGAAAAATAATATATGTTACATAACTATCAATAAATCATGCTAAAATCTATTAATATAGATAATAAACTCATTAATTGATAAGGCATTACTTTACTTTCTCATTAGCGTCGACATTGAAGGTCCACACGACACTTGAGCGTTGAATCATAAACAATGGTACCAAATGCACAAACAATCCTAGCCTTGAGTACAATAAAGATATATCTTAGAAAATTTCTATAATAAAGGTCCAATTTCATCAATACCAAGTAAAGCTACTCGATGCATATAAATAATATTATTTGCATTATTATAAGAAATAAAAAATCGCTTCTAACCGTAATTTGAGGCTGTCAGCTGATCACGCTATATACACAAGCACTAGAAACATGATAAGTGAGTTTATAGCAGATTACTTACAGCGAGAGAAACTACATATGCATTTACATTGCAGATTGCAAAGTAAAAAAATTGTCATTTAGGAAAGTAAACTTAGCAGCAAGATATGCCATAATTCATTCAATTATTGAATTCATTCGTAAAAATTATTGTCTGAAATTATTCACCCTAGTAGAGCATAATTATAAACCTTTTATAATTAGTTTTTTATGATTAGTTTGTAAAGAGTCTTGAGTCACGACATGCAACACTAATGAACAACGATTGGCAGAAGTAAATGACTATATATATATATATATATATATATATATATATATATATATATATATATATAGCAACAGAAGTATATATAGCAACAGGCATTATGTTTCGCTCGACAAATTCTTCATCACAATCTCATGTACTACACCCATATGTTAACACGTCATCACACGTTAGGAAAATAATGTAATAGAATAACGAAATTAACTAAAGACACGTTAATTAACAATCAAATACTATAATGCATCGAGCAGAAAACTTCACATGTTTAAATAGAAAGTTAATCTGTACCACGACACTCAATTAATATTGGCGGTTACAGATGAAGTATATTCTAGTAATATCAAGCCCGCCTCTATACATTTTTATTGAAAATTTCTTTCATATATTATACAGAAAAGACAGAGACGAGTGGAGGTGCTACATACCATGGATTGCCAGTTGGCAGTGCACTAAAAGAGAGATATTATACCTGTATAGTATAGCCTATAATTTGTAACAAAAATATACATAATGGATATACCATGCATTCGTAGTCTAATTTTAAAAAACACTATAAAAATAAAAATTAATACAGTACATAGATATACAACTATACACGAGTAAAAAATGTGAGAGATAAAAAGAGAGAGGAGATAGAGAGACAGACAGAGGGAGAGAAACATAGAGCCGTTAGGTTCACAGTAGGTAAGAAGTAATTCAGGACAAAAGCTACGATGATGACTACGATGCGCACAATACAATATTTATTAGCCCAGCTCAGACCACGAGGACAGTGACAGTTTAAAAAGCCCTGGAGCTCTGAATGAAACACTCAGCACCTGTACACGAGCCCACTAATGTAGACACTACGAAGCATTGTTCAGCATACATTGTAGCAATTACCTACCTCTGAGACTCCTCCTTACTATTAGAGCATATTGCATAATATGGAAACTAGGAAACTCGCCTCATATCACTACTTTTAAAGCTAATGTTAACGTCAGTTTCCTCACTCGAAAGCGATATCAGTGACGGCCTGACGGGTGAGCCTAGGATTTGACCTCGCACAAACTGTATCTTACCGACATCGACACTGGCTAGAGCTAGTGGCGATGTCGAAATACTATATAGGTATTTCACTGCTAATAAATAGTATTTCACTGGCTACAGCAAAATACTATAGCAACGTAGCAGTTGATTGACCGATTTGATAGCACACCTACAAGAGAGACAGCAGGCTACCACGGATTCGAGTCCCAGTCAGAGACCATATTATTAATTACATTCAGCACAATGTCTTGTACCTATTTATTGATTTATTATCTGCTCAGTGTTCAATAGGATAAAATTGAACGGAATTAAAACATTTTAAATAAATTTAAATTAAAGATGTCTTCTGTACACATAACTTTTAATATTTCTGGTTAGTGGTTAAGTGGTTAAATAAATGCGTAAACATAAACTTTTTAATAATATTACTGTTTAAATGTGTACACATAACTATTAATAATATTACTGCTTAAAAGTAAAGTTGACTTTTAAATAATATTATCGGTTACATGATCGAGTTGTTAGAACACTTGCTTCATAAGCAAGAGATCAAATGTTCGCAGCTTGGCTGAGCCGAAAATGACAGCATCCTCTAAATACAATCAGCTCAGATCTCAATAAGCTTAGACTTACAGCTTTCATTTAATTTGTAACAGTTAAGAGATAGAAATTCAGGGAGTCTTATTAACATCTAACAAAGAATGTTCCAGAATAAATTTGATTTCAATTTGATAAATAAATAAATTTGATTTAAATTTGTGCTTATAATAAAAACACTGAAAACAGCAAAACTACTCAACTGCAATGGAGGGTATTTTTCAAAGCAACAAGCTGGCACTTTCAGTCGACGAAATGTTTTTCTGCGCTATCGGAAATTACACGTAGAGGCCAATACAAACTGTGCGGTAGAAAAACTACATTTATTCCAATGCAGTAAAACTTGCCGAGATGTAACCTGATCTACTACTATGTGTGCCGCAAGAAAACGCGTTACTCTTACATACACACATACATGTACACATACACAAGCGATTCTCACTCGCGCTCTCTCTCTCTCTCTCTCTCTCTCTCTCTCTCTCTCTCTCTCTCTCTCTCAAACCTGATCTACTACTATGTGTGCCGCAAGAAAACGCGTTACTCTTACATACACACATACATGTACACAGATTCTCACTCACTCACTCTCTCTCTCTCTCTCTCTCTCTCTCTCTCTCTCTCTCTCTCAAACACGGAATAAGCGATATAAGCAAAAGTTTCGCGGTACAATCAGCGGTTTCGCGATATAAGCAAAAGTTTCGCGGTATAAGCAGTGGTTTCGCGGTATAAGCAAAAGTTTCGCGGTATAAGCAGTGATTTCGCGGTATAAGCAAAAACAAAGGTTTCGCGGCATATGCAGCGGTTTCGCGGTATAAGCAAAAGTTTCGCGGTATAACCAACAGTATCCCATGAATATGGCATGTACAAAGGAACATGCCATAGGAAACATAAGGAACATAGGACGACCTACTAACAACAAAGGAACATAGGACGACCTACTAACAGACTTAAAATTCTACGGAAAGTCTGTTTAATATTTCATAATTAAATTTACATTGAAATCAACTTCATTTGGGAAGGTAAGTAATTGGTGAAGTTAAGTCATTTGAGAATACATGTGTGATCTGATGTAACTGACAGCTTGAAAACTTGTTCTTAACCTCTACGACGTGACAATCAAATCATTATGATACCAGTAAGGTAGAACAGATGAAATTCGATACAGCAATTATAATTAATATTTTATTTGATTATATCATTATTCTTATTATTAATATTATTAATTAACTATTATTATTATGCATAAATTGGATAACTATAAATAAACTTATCAATCTTCAATAATGAATAATAAAGAAAATATATTTATCACCATATCTATAAAAGAATATAAATTTGAGAAAAATTCTATTCAAATATAATTTCATGATTGAATCTTTAAAATTAATAAAGCTAAACATCCATATCTTAACTATAGATTGAGATATCAGGGAGGTCTAAGACGGTATAAACCAAGCGCAGCAAACAGCCAAGCTAAATTAAGAAAGGGACCTAATAAGATGCAAGTCCACTTCTTAATCATAAAGTAACACAGTCTATAAAGAGCACTATTAGAGGACGGTAACGGTACGTGGTCGTAGAAAGGATGATGAACAGGTAAATAAGACATCTTGCAGAATTCCAATCCACACTACATAGACCACACGGCGCATATGATCTCTAAACCGCAAAGTCCAGATACTAGTAGACAGGCTGATTGATACACTGCACATACTACATCCGCTGATCTATTAGCTACAGCTGCTCGCGCCGAGCATCCTTCAATCAACTGCTGCAATCCAACTTTTCAATTACAATAAAAGCAGCGCCACTGCTTCGCAAAATGTGTTGATGTGAGTTACAAGAGGGGCAGTTATGAGGATAATCAGCACATTAGCCTGTGTCTTTGGATGCTATCAAAGCACATATAGACCTATGATCCTGTGATATGATCCAAGCACATATAGATCTGTGATACTAGGATATGATCCAAGCACATGTAGATATGATCCAAGCACATGCAGGATCTGTGATCCTGGGATATGATCCAAGCGCATATAGATCTGTGATACTGGGATATGATCCAAGCATATATAGACCTGTCATCCTGGGGTGTGATCCAAGCACATATGGACCTGTCATCCTGTGATATGATACAAGCACATATAGACCTGTGGTCCTGGGATATGATCCACGTACATATAGATCGCGAGCGATACGCATTAACCAACATTCCGCCCAGCTCACTAATTGGCAATTGTCTATAAACTGTATCTAGCTGACCACGTCGTCGATTGATATCTAAAATCATAACTTGTTCGCGGAAGTTCAATAAATGAGTAAAACTATAACAATGTGCCTTAGAACTTAAAAGTTAATTTGCATGGCAACCATATCTTGAAGATGATAGGAATATGATATGGATATGATAGGGCCCTAAGCAGTTATCGGCCCTCCAAATGCATAGTTGAAACTTCCAAAACAATGATTATATATATATGCATATGTGTATATATATATATATATATATATATATATATATATATATATATATATATATATATATATATATATATATATATCAATGTAATACACATAACGTGTAACAGCTATTTTACAACTTAAGCGACACAGAATTCAAACCTGAATTCTGAAAAACTATCAATTTTGTCAACGGGGATGATTTATAAAAGTCAGTATAACATTTAATAACTAATCATCAACATTTCCAATCCTTTTAGAAAATTTTGTAGCATATTCTGGAGCCTAGGGCTAACCAACCTAATGCCCTTTCTGACATAGGTTTGGATCTTAGTGCTTTGTCGCCATTTTGATACGTGAAGTCCACCATAGATCTATTCTTCCGACACAACACGGATAAAGTTTACTAAACACTCAGTAAATCTATAGTAAAACTGATTTAAATTTAAACAAACTCTTCTGAATGAATCTATTTTAGTCTGCTCATTTATCAAGACTACATAACTAGAGACTCCAATGGCATTAGATATATTTTCTAAATCTGTATACTCAGCCAAATTTCGACGAATTCAACCCAATTTCGCAAAAACCAACATCAGTAAAACGTTATATAAGATTTGGGACAGTTGAATAAGGCTAATATTACATGATACTAGCTATTCTTCACTAGACTAGCATACTACACATACAATACAGTACAGCGTCCTGACCGAGATTAGATTCATTGGTGACAAGTGTAACTAAGACAATTAAACAAGGGCAATGGAGAGATATGTACCACTTTTAAAAAGATTTCTGTGCCATAGACCAAATGCTAAATTTAAAATTTTATATCTTAAGGGATCTAAATGTAGACAGCGATAGCAGTTGCGGCCTATTTAATTGCTCTAAAACACTTCAATTATATTATAACTACCTAAAATGAGCTACTGTGGCATTACGCGAAGCTTTAGAACTTTTACTTTAGAAACAGCATACACTAGATATAGCTCTATCAATCATTAAGTTGACAAAAAATTGCCTGTAGCAATTCAATCATTATCTGCAGTCCTATAAACAGTGCCACTACTAGAGGCTACACGGTACTGCGCGCTTCAAAACATCGTTTTTTGCAGACACTAGTACAGCTCTAATTTACAGTTTAGGAATGGGCTCTACAATTAGCTTGTGATTTGTAATTATGCCACAAAAAACGAAATATTTCAAAGAATGTCGTCAAAACAATATAATCTATTACTCAGAAATTGAAAACTCGACAACAGTTATACATAATACTCATAAATAATTATGTATTGTCAGTATAGCCGAGACTAACAACCAAAATGATAGACTATAAGAAATATGATACACAAATGAAATTCAATACGGAATGCATATCCCATCATTAAAATGTTTCCTATATTGAAAGCACTTTCAGCAGCAAACGTTAATTAGATCCACCATTTTCCAGCAAAAGTTATTATCTTATAACTTCTATCTCATATCAAATAAAATGAATGTATGCAGAGCAAAGGTAATCACAGTATCCATTTCAAAGTAGGCCGTAGCAGAATTAGAGAAAGTTTAAAGACTTTGAAGCCTCAAAGCTTTTCTATGTTACTGAAGAAATTGCAAGATGTCCAGATATAACTGAAAATATTTTTAATGTCATGGACAAGTTCATGTAGTACAACCTGTACCCCATTAATTTATTAGTAAACGATTTACTAATTTAATTTCCTGGTCAACAGAATGATCATTATAGCAAATCTCCTATCTAGCTTCATTATAATGCAAACCTCCATTTATTAACAAAAATTCCTAAGATCATGAAAGGATTACAACTTCTATTATTAAGATCATTTATAAAAGTCTGCCATTATGTAAGCATTTCCTTGCATTTCACCACCAGCCAGAAGAATTAAAATTGCATTAAACAGCCCACAGCAAATCCCACCACGAGTTTGTTTACTTCAAGACGTCAGTTCTGACTCCATCCAGGAGCAGCAAATTAGTTAAAGGTGCCTTTGCATGTCTTGGAATTAGGATGTGGAGAAAAACTGTTCAAATGTAAATAAGCTAAATCACCTTAATATCATAGAATAAAATCAGACCGGTCTTCGGTAAACCATTAAAGTATCTATAAATGCTCTAGAGATACAGTGCAATATAAGAATTTAGATATAATTATGGCAAAGTCAGTTGTGCAGTGGTAAAAGTTCAAAACTTATTCTGATGACCTAATTTTGGAAGCCCATATGATGAGCGTTTGCTTTTTCCATTTGATATCTAATTCAACGCAATAGTTTTAAAATTGCAATTAAAATGGGCTCAAGGAGGAGGAGGGTAGTTGGCTAACTATTATGCCTAATACTTAAAGAAATGAAATTATCATGGATGTGGAGTAATATTTCAGAGTTTTTAAGTCATTCACCCAACAATTATTATTCAAGTTACTCGACAGCTTTTTGTGCAGGATACAGTTAAAAATATCATTAGAAACACAAATTCTCCATCAATTTCACACTATTACAGTCTTTTGCACTGATATCATGTATAAGCCTATCTTACAAAATAAAAATCTGTAAAAGTATTGATTTGATTATAACTAAACGAGATTGTTAATAACTTGCTAATTATATAATTAATATATTTTTACATATACTTCAAATTCACTACAATCGCTAATCACAGACTGCTTTTAAAATCACAATCAAAAGATCACACCGGCCTTTGCTAGCTTATGAGCAGTTCCACAGACAGTTGAAGACTTCCTTTTGCATCTCCCTTTTCCATCTAATGTCCATGAGCTGTGACCACCACATAAACGTCCATTTCTTTAATTCCTTTTATCTTTGCAGTGATTTTCAGGATTTTGGAATTTGCAGTTTTTGGACCTTCCTTTTAGTCACTGGCTTGGGTTAGTCTCTATAGTGCTCGATGTTATCATTGATGACTGTAGCAGTCTAATTGCTGTTATGCTATTACGTTAGGTTAATTTTTAATTTTTCAAACTGTTTAACCAATCTAGAACACTACTTAGTGGTGTGTCAAGAGCAAAAAACAAATCATACATACAGGCTTAACCATTTTCATTCCTAAGTGATAGTAAAACTAAAAATATTAACTCCTTAAGGATTAGACTAATATCCAATATTATACTGTTGATATAATCTCCTACATAATTTTTTCAAAGAAAACAAACTTGTCAATTGAATAAGAAATTTTTCATTTTACAGGCAATGTTATATGGCTATATAAAAATTAAAACAATAACAATTTTATGAATGCTTACCAGAACACTACCATGATGATCAATGACAAATAGACTACATCAAAATATTCAAACTATAATTAATTAATTTCCATTACACCAATTTAAATCAATATTTATATTTGCGCTAAATTATTCCAGTAGATAGCGGTCAGTTCTCAGGAGATTTTTAATTTGTTGCAAATTTTCACTAAAGAAAAATAATATTGTAATAATATTAAAATAGTATTATAATATATTAGAGAAATAATATATTATAAAATAATTTAGGCTAATATGCAGGTTTTACCCTATCCTATGCACCTACAGATCCGCTGTAGGACAACTTACTGATTTTCTATCTGATCGGCCCGTATTACAACCAGCACTTTAATAACGTCACACTCAAAGCTTGCAGGACACCTAATCAGCATTGGATTAGATATGTAGTAAGAAAAAAATTATATTTCTAATCAATCAAGAAAGGGTTCATTAATGTTCTGCTACTTGCTCTTAAAAATTCATAAGCAAACAATTTTCAGAAAATTATGCATTTACTAAATTGAATAATTGCACTGGCTAGTAATATAGCAAAAAGATCAAGTGCTAAAGGACTAAATGAATGGTGAAAAGTAAATGTTCATTTTCAAATAGAGCACACAAGACAATATTTAGCGACCTACCTTGATTTGCTAATGTTCACTTTTGACGAAATTCCATCATTAAGTGAATCTTGTCGTACAACAGCTGCTATTTTATCCTTTTTCGTATCCACAGCTGCAGGTCCATGCTTAGCTTCCGATATCCGCTGAGACTTGGAATACATTTGAAGCTTATAAGACAGCAGCGTTACTTTGGTCGCCAAGCTATCCCTTTCCCTTCGAACTGCATCCAGCTCACTTTGCAATGACTCAATGCGTTCAGCTTGTTCGAGGCTCAACCGGTCTCGGTCACAAGGCTCGCAGCCGGCTGCTGCTCGGCGGTCGACGGAAGCTGAGGAGAGGCCGGCTGTGCCTGGACGGGAAGAAGGGAGGGCTGACGATGACGAGCCGACTGAGGGACTGGAAGTGTCCATGCCGGGTGGTTACTGCAGATCGATATCCTATGATAATGCTGCTGTTGGGCAGATCGATAATACTAATTATGCTGCTGCTTCTCTACCAATGGCCTAGTCTTCAAATTGTAAACAAATCCACCAGTCTCGTTCACTGCCTCCTTAAAATATAGCCTGCTACCTGCCTCTTCTTGTTAGTTCAGAATTCAAACTCTATTCTAAAGTCAGTATTAATATCATATAATATCATTAATATGTTTAGTTCATACAGTCGTATTATAGTAAATTTATTATCCATTATAATGTCCAACATATAGACTACGTGTTTAAATTGCTAGGCACCTTACTGACAATTGTAAATTAAGTATGATATATGGTGTTCATATTTGTTAATTAATATGCACACAATACGTCCACATACTGTCTCAATAGCACAGTTGGAAGAGGTGTTATGTAACGTCATGAAGTTTTGAATGATAGATTCTGAGATGACTTGAACACTCGCGGGTTCAATTCCCGAGTTGATATGGGATAAAAACGCGGACATTCACAGGTCCGGTTACACGTAAAATGGAATAAATCGCTTAATAGTTTAAACATCTGCTATTAAAGTTGCTATATAAGTATAGCTGATAATTTCATATTAATGTGTGTTTATATTCCAGAAGCAACCTGCATGGAGGTTCAATTCCCGGCCGAGTTGATATGAGGATAAAATCGCGGACATTCACAGGACCGGTTACACGTAAAATGTAATAAATCGCCTTATAGTTTAAACATCTGCTATTAAAGTTGCTATATAAGTATAGCTGATAATTTCATTTTAATGTGTGTTATATTCCAGAAGCAACCTGCATGGAGGTTGACTAATATCCATATTTTTTAATATGGATATTATATAATAACAATATTCTTAATTAAACAAGCAGTAGAACATCATAGGACAAATGATAGTCTTGTGCTTGTGAGTTTCATTGATTTCACTAAAGCTAACATTATCGTTTGATTTAGATTTTTTGTTATCTGAGTCGTAAAATCAAAATGACTAATCAGAATGATTTGCAAATTGAAGTACTTAGATATTAAGCGCGAAATTACAGCTTTTTTTAGAGTACTAATGTACTTAAAAGAATATTAGGATTATGTTCTCTTAAAAAGAAACTGAATTTTTAAAATAAAATTTTGCCTTTGGTTTTATAATATAGAATATGAAAAGTTTCTAAAGTGTCCACTTTCAATCGAATGAAGTCGTGTTATGTAAGATGTATTAAATCATTTTTAAATTTTGCTAAGGAGGCCTATATAGTAGTGTCACTGAAATATTTGATTTCTTAGATTACCAGCTTTTGAGACTATTTTTCATAATGCAAGAATTAGATTGTTATTATAGAAAGTATTATGAAATCAAGAAATTTAATTTTATGTTCGAATAGACCTAGGCCAATAGTACTGCATTCTGGAGATAGTTTTCATGTATGATGATTTCTCTTTCTTTTTGTTATTTTTACATTCCTCACAGGTTTATAGTCTGCCTTGGCTTTATGTAACTCGATTTGTGTGACTATAGGCTATAGGTCTATTGCTTGTTTTGTGAAATGACTGTCATTGTTTTTCTTCCTTATTTTTATGTTAATCGTTACAATCATATATGTTATGTATCATGCTCATGTCATAACATTTATATCTACTTCTTTATTCGCTAACATATGACAAGAAGCAAACAGTAAACAAATCAAACAGCATTTTTATATTTGGACATTTTTTCTTAAATTGACTAATTAATTAATTAATTAAATAATAATAGTATAAATAATAATAATAATAATAAATAAATAAAATCATCGTCATAATGACAATAATAATAAAATAAAATAAGTTTTTGCCAGTCATAATCCTCAGGTTTTTAAGATTCTTAGTGCTTGCCGTCTTTGTTGTAAAAATGCATATATTTTTGTGCAATTTAATTCTACCTCATAGCAATGTTTATCGTCTCATATATATATATATATATATATATATATATATATATATATATATATATATATATATATATATATATGTAATTTTATATATATATATATATATATATATATATATATATGAAAGTGTAACATCAAATAGTGAACTACTGAAAAAAGTCATTTGATTTTTTAGAATTAGCTCGGAAAAATGTATGGCAAATACCGTACAAACGCAATTAAGAACGTTTTATAGCAAAAATGTTATTCTACATGGCAATATGGCAATGTTCCTTTAATCTTTGACTTTTGTAGTCTAAAAGATCTATCAATCAAAGAGCAGGCGAGGTCATAGAGGTACAGTTAGAGATTCTGTTAATATCAACTTTGAAAACGTTTAGCAATAACCATCTTTGGAAATAAGACTTTATCGGAAGGTGCATGCTTCCTCTATAATCTATTTTATTTAGTATTTTCATATATTCTGGTGTATATATACTGACATCCATAGAAGCTAAAAATGTTGGAAAGTAGTCTTTTTATGAGCATAATGATTGATGACTCATGAGTTCAATTTGAGACTAAGTTCCACATAGTTCTCTTTTATTTAACCGCAACTCACAAATAAAATTTCCATAACGTAAGCCTTACGCAAGAGAGAACACTCTATGGGTGTGGCTTAGAAACCATTGATAAACAGCTACGCCTTCTAAGCATAATTAGTTTCCTCCCCAATTACAAGTTTCGCTTTATTATATCAAATCAGATCATTTAAATGCAGACACAGCCAGCTCCATATAGCAAAATAAAACCAGGTCAATATAGCATAAACTAAAAAATGAAAGTATTAAAGCCATCTAATTAAGATTCTCTTAGCACTCGGTGCAATATCATCAGAAAAGATAAATCAAATCGCAATTGCTTATGCTTAAGCAGAACAATAGATAAATAAATACCAACAATTAAAGTGCTACTATCGTCTAAGAGTATGACAACATCAAATAGCAACAACAATAATCCATAAAACAAGAACCATAACACTTAACAGTTATATCTAAAATGTACAAATATTATATTTAGATTCGTGTCGTTAATTGAAACATAAATCCTAAGACTACACTTCTTGTCAAATGTCAACTATAACATCCTAGAATATGGAGTAACAGTACAAAAGCAGAAAAATGACACATCTACATGTATATCCTTCAATTAATAATAGGCATCTTGTCATACAGTATACGTGACAGCACAATGCAATTATTCTGCAAAATGTAAATAAAAGCACTCAATCGAATATCACTTAGTACTGCAAATCCTTCTGTCTATTTGGTCATTACATATAAAATATAAAATTTGAGGCAAGTAGCTTTGAAAGTCCAAAGATTTCTCCCATGATTTTTCCTTGTGGATTGCACTTAAAAGTGACCCTTACAGTACTCACTAACTTGTTTAGATGTTCTTTCAAGCATTCTGCTCAGCCGATTAATTTGGCCAATTCTCTTCCATAAACTCTTAACAAGAATTCATATAAATTGCATTAGCGAAAGTTTTCTAAGAATAGAGAATATATGGCATAGAACCATGGACACTAAATTAAAAGAACTACCTTTACGACTAGTAGCTTTCAAGTTGGTCAAGTGTAAACCCAGGGACGGATTCAGGAATTTTTAAAGAGTGGGCCCGAAATTATTTTGAAGCGGGGAGATTAAGTCCATCCCAGCCAAGGCTGGTTGCACCATTGCTCTGGGACAGAGTTCACATTTTTTACTTACACCATTTTTCCTCTAATACAGTGGTTAAAGTGAAAATTGAGAGCTAGTGAAACGATCAAAATTTTTCGGCCCCCCTTCCATTAAACTGGGCTCCTAGTATATCAAATATGGGCCCCTATTAGGCCCATATTAGAAAAAAATCGAGCTAGTGGATACTGCGTTCCCTCTCGTACCCATCCTCCCACCAATGCCCTTACATATACATTTACACATCGAAATTGCCATAGAAACAATGAAAATGTAGTTTAAAAAAATTATCGGCGGGCCTAAGGGGGGGGTGGGTCCCCTGGGCCCCCTGGATCCGCCACTGTGTAAACCTGCTTTCCTTTAATTAGTTGTCTTTGAACAGGATTAATTAAAACTATAGCCTATGTTATTTGTAATGATTTTGGACACTATTGCAGACAGCATCATTCTAATTGTTATAGTGCTATGCTAGTGTTGGCTTTGTAAGACTGACTGAATTTAACTCTTTTGATATCTGTGCAAATAAATTTTAAGTTTTAAATATATTATTGTTTCATTTCGCGGGATTTCTAAACTTCAGTAGCATTAACTTTAGGCCTATGTTAAAGTCAATGTTACAGAAGTTTAGACTCCTGGATACTTTGGACTGATTATCTGAATTTTGGAATTTGCACCGTTTATGGACCTTTTTTGCTCGCCGGCTTGATTTTGCCTCAATAGCATTCGATGTTGTCATTGATGACTGCAGCACTCTAATTGTTGTTATTATTATTATTTTTCTGAGATCCTTATCGTCCTCTAAGATTTAGTTGATTTAAGCATTTATGCTACAATAACACACATTATAGTGAAATGATCAACTATGTTGATATCTATCACTTTCAATACCACATGTTATATCCGTTAGGCAATTTAGTCCATTTTCCGTGTAGCCAGTCCAGTGAATGTCCGAGATTTTACTCTCAGATCGGCGCGGCTGGGAATCGAACCCACGAGAGTTCGATTCACCTCTGGGTCTGTCATTTAAAACTTCATGACGTTATCTACACCCTTAACCATTGCGCTATTGAGACATTACATTTCTGACAGGATACTAATAATTTAATTTCTAACACTTTCTATCTCTTTAAACATCTTAATAGTAACCTAACAATTAGTAGCTAACTTTTATTTAAACATTCACTAATGTGTGCAATGAATAATTGACTATACAATATTTATCTTAATCAGCTCAATCAGGGCCTGAAAGGCAACCCACGAGAACTAGACTGGAGTCCATCCATTCAAAACGGGATAATTCCAAAAAATATGATATTATCTAAAGCTCTACATACCCAGATGGTTTGACATTGAGTAACCTAGGGCCATAGTTACTTAGTATTGGCAATATACTGTATAAACCATTTAACTACAGATGATAATTGCGATTCAAATTAATTGCATGTAATTATGCAAAATGAAAATTTACCAACAAATTTTAAACACAAAGTTACTAATTAAAGTTTATGTTGGGGTCTATTGTAGTGGGAATGGATTATGTAGAACGTTTCGAGGTCATGACCCGTTGACCTACAATATCAGAGTGTTACGGTAAGCAAACATTTGGAGCTGTATTTATATATCCTCATTAGTTAATTAAATGTCGTTTAATTAATTAATTAACAATCTGAACGGATTATTCACTCGATAAATATAGATTTTATCCATCAGTGAGATTAGTGAGAAAATTATTGAAAGGATACGGAATCAGTTTGGATTGTTAAAGACCATGATGTTTTGATTCAGCATATACCGCAATTGATAGCGCTATAAGGTAAGGCTACAATATTAGTAACTTTAATTTAGAGTAATTTTAATATAAGCTGTTATAAACGTGCTATTATTAATATATAATGAGAGTAATAGTAATATTTTGGTAATATGTAGATCAGGACATGTGAGATTAAAAATAAGGAAGTTCATGACCTATGACTACTGTCAGATCGTGACCTCGGTGTAAAACCATCTTTAATACTTATAGTAAATGAGTAATTATGTAATAATTATTTAAAACCCAAAGTTAGTAAAAGAGGGCAATTGCTAAAGGTTCTAATAATTTTATACTAATCCTGTACAAACTTAATATGACAGTTAACTGCCAATAGGGAACGATTATACACAATAACAATAATAATAAAGGAATAATAATTGACCTTTGGCTAAATAAGGAGATCAGAAACTTTAAGATCAAGAAGATTGTTTTTTATCGAAAGAACAGGCTTACCGCTCAGAAATATATAAAACATATAGGCCTAATACTGTAACTACTGAAAATCTATTAGATTATGTTGATTTTATATATCGAAAGAATGAAAAAAAATTAAAGAATTCTGATGGACTTTATAAATGGTGTCTGCATTGATTAATTGCTGTGCTGCTCACAGGTTTAATCTGCAATGGACTAATTGGCAGAAATGATGTATAAAATCAAATAGATTAATTGTTGTTGTCATCCATTCCAAATGCAGCTATTAAGACAAAGCTTGGACGATGAATCTGACAGTATGCATCAAATATATTGCTACTAAATGCAGACTATCAGTGATCAGTCCGTTAAATGAAACAAATAAATAGTCACGCTTTTAAAAACTTTTTTGGTTTTTGATTTTTGATGTTATCATGGTCAACAGATGAAATTAGTAGTTTAAGTGTTTATGAGTTTAATTCAATCAATCAATCAAACAATAAGAATTTAACGTCCGGTTCCTCGCCATAAGACGATGTGAGGGAGGTCTAGTAAATCATATCGTAAATTGTCTCGTAATTGTTTTAGACTTTGCTATTTCTGCAATTCATTTTTTTCGCCATGTCATTTCAATAGTCCAACCTGTTTGATTCTAACCAGTTTTGCGTAAATATGCAATAGGGTCAGAGTTAAGTTTATGTAAACCTTATCTACATTAACTGCGTAATGAAATTGAACTAACGTAGCTCTATATGGACATGAGTTCAAGGACTGTCAGTATTAGGTTTTACTTGAATATTTATGTATACTTAACAAACTTAGCCAAATTATATATATTTTTCAAAATATTAATAAATTTTGTATGTTTCCATGTTGGTTAAAGCGTAAAATCTTAATTGGCGGTCACTTTAGTATCACAAGACACACAATACCAGTGAATTATTAATACTCCTAAGGCAAATACGGATATATACGCTCATCTATTTAATGGTAATATATTCTAGATTGCCATCCTAATGTGCAAATTTATTTATTTTGTTTAACACATGTTTTCTAACATAAAATTCAAAGCTGTCAAGTATGAATTAATTGGAGACTATTTGGTATTAAGGTTAAAGTTTAATGAATCTAATTCAGGCCTTTATGGTTATGGAAGTGATGTAGTTGATGATAGTTCTGCTACTGTCACTGTCCAGGGATTATATTTATTTATTGTATTATGATTATTTGAACTTTGGACTGATTATCTGGATTTTGGAATTTGCACCGTTTTTGAACCTTCTTTTTGCTCGGCGGCTTGATTTTGCCTCAATAGTGCTCGATATTGTCATTGATGACTGTAGCACGCTAATTGTTATTATTATTATTATTATTATTATTATTATTTATTTATTTATTTATTGGGACATGAATTTATTTATTCACAGAAGAGCTGCTTAACAGATGCACTGCACTGTTCAGCTGCATCTCTTCTATTACAATAATATTCCATTAGCCAAAATGTTTGCATTGAATGCTTTTTACTTTCTATATTATGAGCTCAAATGGAATATGGCTTTAGTAAATGATTTTGTAAAGTCTCTTATAATATTTCTTCCATCTAATCTCTTCCTCATTTATAGTGCAATCTCCTTTGAAAATGACACTTCATCTGCATATATATTTTCTCAACATAAGTTTATGCGAGTTGGCACAAATTTCATTCCTTTCTTTTTTTGGTTAGATACAACTTTTCAGTTAAATTATATTTGATCAGATTAGTTGATTAGTACTGGAATTTATAGTCACTTCCCTTTATTCATAGCTTGAAGAGCAGTTTGATGGTTTTAGAGATAGTTTAGCGCCATTTGTATGATAATGTTAGGATTAAGAGATTGTTACGATTAGGATTGTAGTAACCTATATAAATCTTTTTTATTCAAGAACTGATAAATTATACTGATAGAAGCACTTTCCCATACCATCTCGGTGACTAACTAGATAGAGCAATGCTCTCACTAGGGACCGATTGAATGGTATTGGGCTTGTTTTAATTAATGGCATCATTGATTATGTTTGTTGTAAGCTTGTACTTTCATTTCTCTTTTTGTACACTTTGTATGTATGCGACTTTACACTGAGGTTGTTGTCGATAAAAACATATATCTTTCTCTCTTAAGAAAGCTGGATGTCATTAAGCAGTCAAACTATTTGTATCTTCTGCTGTTAATTATCACAATTTATCATCTTTCTTTGTGTGTGTTTCTATCAAATGGTAGACCTGTCCAAGGTTCACATTCATATTTCATACTCAGAGTCTGCTTTCATGCTCCATAAAGATCACTCCATATATCTACATGTTAATCCCATCACACAAGGGATGTCTTATCCATACGTTATGTAGTCATAGCAATAGCAACGATAGCAGCTGGTAATGATTTTAATAAATATATATGATAAATGATAATAAATAGGCTACAGATATAATAGTACGAGATGATATGAGAAGTTATGTGGAAGGGGAAAGAAGAAATGGAAGTAGGTGAGAGACATAAAATGCAATTAAAGTAATGAGACAGAGATTTGGGGATTTTGGAGATTTATTTGCATGTTAATTTAATAATTCTGATATAAACTACTAAGTGTATTATATAGACACAACATGAAGGAGTGATGAAATTTTATTTTATGCTACTATTAAAATATTATTTTAATATTAAAATAGTTACGGTACTCACGAGAGTATGAGCTGTTGTCTGCATAATATCAGGTACTATATATTGTTAAATATATTGTTTAGTCTGGAAAATTTATCCATGCCATTCCTGCAGAAACTGCATACTTTTCTTAGGAGCAATCTAAAGTAGATATCAAGTGAGGAATGTAGGAATAATAACTTCTGCAGTCATTATGTTTAGATTAGTTGACGGTATATTACATATGGAGGAATTAAATGCTATGTAATTTGTGATTTAGACCATTCACTTAGCCGAGCATGTAATAGATGTGGATGTATATAAACATGTAGATTTAGAACTAAGCCTGATTCTAATTTTGCTCTGTAACTTCTCTCTCTCTCTCTCTCTCTCTCTCTCTCTCTCTCTCTCTCTCTCTCTCTCTCTCTCTCTATATATATATATATATATATATATATATATATATATATATATATATATATATATATCTCGATATCACTCCTCTCTCCCTCTCTTCTATCACTCCTCTCTCCCTCTTTCTCTCTCTCCCCTCTCTCTCTTTATGTCTCTCTCCTCTCTCTCCCTCTCTCTTTCTATTACTCCTCTCTTTTTCTCTCTCTCCTCACTCTATCTCTGTCTTTCTGTCGTGTTCTACCTAATTGTAGAGCCAATTTAACACTTCTACTCAAAATCTCATGTCATCTTCGCCTAATAAAGAGCACAACGCCGATAAAAAAGTTATTCCTTTCGTCAAACCTTTTATGTCATAATAATATAGCATTTGAAAAATACTAAGATTAAGTGCTTTCTCTAAGCTTTACAGGCTAAGGTAAACAGAGAGCCACCAGTGAAGGTCACGACAAGTTCACTGTGACAGGTAACGCTTGAGGTGTGGACGTATAAAGGTCACAATAAAGGTCACATCTCAATCGTTCTCACATACATGCCATATATTTGATTTGCCGGGACTTGAACAGCGAGCAGTGGTGTAGGAAAGGTCAAGTGGTTGGCTGATAGTTATATTGCTGAGTCCACAGAGGGAAGGCGGGTTATCGGGGAAGTCGTGTGGGCCGGTGGGCAACCTTTGCCCGCTGACATTCGGCCTTAACCGCGGCCTCTCTCTCTCATCGACCGATCAATACTTGAACTATACCCCCACCCCGCGTCCCCCCGCTAGGCGCCTGCCTCCCCCTGCCAGCAGTCTGAAATAGTGTGAGGTCAGACATCAGTGCGGCGCTCCTCCACTCTCTGACCTTTTCTTCTACGCAATATTCGCTAGTCTCAGCTGCTATAACAAACAGTTCTAGGTGAACTCTGCCGAGCTGCTTCAACCTCCAGACATTGCTTAATGCAAATGCTTTATATAACAATCCATCTACGAGAAAGTTTGCTATAAGGAAATAATGTAAGTCGTAGAAGCTTTGTATAAAAGTGAAAAGATTGCAAAAAGCTGCAAGTGATTTGGCGTGAGTTGAGCCCAGTTTATGTTGGTATATAATATTGTTGAATACGGAACATTATGATTCTTAGTCTGCAAAAATGCTGTTTTAACATCGTGCGATGATCAGAAAAGCAGAAAACGTTAAAATTTACTTCTGTTGATAATTTTGTTCATAAAATGACTTTTTAATAGCAAAACATTCTGTCTTTTCCCCGTTGTGAATACATTAGTAGATTTTAGCGACGAATTAGATACAGCAGTGTATCTTTTTCCAATGATATTATTGTAAAAGCTGGATTAATCGAGCGCTTGAGTCCTAATACATTAACAGTGATTTAATGCAAATACCATGCTCGTCATGTTTCTACTAAGTATGGATAAATAAGAAAAATCAAAGGGCAATATTTTCTCTGTGGCCTAGAGGGGCAATAATTTAATTTGGATTCTAGAGGGGCATTAGTTTCTTAAATGACCTCTTTTCTGGATGTCGTGTAATTCCTCGTTGGTCTATGTAGAGTTAGTTCATAGCATTCAGACATCATCATTTCGTTGTGATAGTTTGTGTTAGTATGTATTTGAATTATCAAATTCAAGATCCACTAGAAGTTCTTTTATCATTTTGAAGGTGATATTCTTTTTTCTTTTTTTTTCGTTAACTCACGCCACGCAGAAATTTAGGCTACTTATCAATTCAGTGTGTATTTTCACGGCCTCAGTCGAGATTCGATTCTATGGCGTCCTGCTTGTCACTCGAGCCTGCTATTCACTTGGCCATCCTATTGGTGCTACACTATTACTTGCTACATATTCCCTGGTATATTTGCTAATTCCCGTGTTGTGTTCAGGTCGCTGAATACTACACAAATCGGTAACTGCATGTGTCATAGAAGGCGACTAAGCAGCACATCACAGGAACTTATTTTTACAGAACTATAAGCTACATAGGGTATAGATAAGGAATTGCCTTTTTATAGCGATTAACGTGTTGACCTATAGAGTGCTCTTAATGGAGCGTGAAAGCAGACTCTGAGTATGAATATGTACCTTGGACGTGCCACTTGGCAGAACACTAGAGAGAGATACTTGCTATACGTGTTGTATATTCTTGCTGCATATTGCTTGGTGCTGATTCATTGCTGTGTGCTGTATGGTTATATTTAAAACGCTGTAAAGCCGATGTTAACGTCAGTTTCATCTCTCGAAAAAGATATCAATGACGGGATATCCCAGGATTTGAACTCACACATACTGATCTGCGATCGGATATCTTATCGACTTCACCACTGGCTGCAGCCACTACGCTGCTACATGCTGCTGATGCTGAACGCATATTTCTTTGGTATGCAATGCTGCACAGTTGCGGTGACAGACAGTGCAGTGGTTTCTTGTAGGTCATCTACTGTAGAGCATGGGTCAGAGAGGGAGAGAGAGAGAGAGAGAGAGTGAGAGAGAGAGAGAGAGTGAGAGAGAGGGAGAAAGTGAGAGAGAGAGAGAGGAGGTCATACGGATATCATGCAACAGCACTAGCTGTAAATAATCGTATCATAACCATTATATAATTTCAACGTTAAGGTACAAGAGAGGTTTCATTTGTGTTTAACAGACATAGCTGGTATAACATCAGTTAACTGTTGCATGACACCTCAAGTTCTTGTCAATTTCTCGGCGCCTTTCTCTTTTTTGTCTCTTTCTGTGTTTCTTGCCTCCTTCTTTCTACCTTTGAGTGTCTATCTCTCCCCACGTCGTTGTCACTATATATATACATGTATATATCGTTCTGTCTTTCTCTCTCTCTCTTTCTATCTCTCTCTTTCTCTCTATCACTCACCCGCTCTCTTTTTCCCTCTCCCCCTCTCTATCTCTTTCTCCCTCTCCCTGTTCTCTCCTCTCTCTCTCTCTCTCTGTCTCTCTCTCTCTCTGTCTCTGCTCTCTCTCCCTCCATCCCTTCCTCCCTCAACCTCCCTCTCCTCTTTCCTTCTCTCTCTCTCTCTCTCTCTCTCTCTCTCTCTCTCTCTCTCTCTCTCTATCCCTCCACTCTCTCTCGCTCGCTCTGACCTTTGCTGTGCTGCAGCAGCTGCTGACGTGCTGGCTGAGCTGCTAGAGTGCGGGGTCGGCTAGTTGAACGCTCAGGTAAAGGTTAGAGGCGAGAAGCCAGGGGCCGGGGTGCCTGTGGGGGTGATGGGAGAGCTGCGCCCCCACTAATTACTTTCTAGAAAAAATCAACAATTTTCTGTGAGATTGAAATTATTTGTTTAGATCTATATCCCAACTGTTTATGTTGTTTATCCACTCACTCACCCCCTGAAAAATTGTGGAGATTTAGGCTGATCCAAGCTGGGATTAAGGGGAATTCAGCTAATGCATTTATCATAGGTCACCAACTTCCGGTAGAATTGTATATCTTATGTGTTTTAATGTTGGCTGGTAACGCGTATAATAAATCTATCCATTGTCAGTCTGTTTAACTCGTACCCGGTAAATCTACCCATTGTAAGGAGTTTTAATAAATAACAACAATTAATAATAATAACAATTAGAGTGCTACAATCACCAATGACAACATCGAGCACTATTGAGACAAAATCAAACCGGCGAGCATAAAAAAAATTTCCAAAAACGGTGCAAATTCCAAAATCCAGAAATTTAGTCCAAAGTAAAGGGAGTTAAAGAAAAGGTGGTTTAGGTGCAGGTCGCTGCTCATGGACACTGGATGGAAAAGAGAGATGGAAAAGATAGGTCTTCAACTGCTTATGGAACTGTTCATAGGAAAGCAAAGGCTGATGTGATTCAAATGAAGATTTCCTAAGATTGGATGGAAGAGAATTCCAGATCTGAGGTGCAGCTGGAAAGAACGATTAGATAGCTTAGAGCGTGAAGGTAAGCTAGGTCTCACAAGAGTAATTAAGTTAGAAGACCGAGTAATAGCAGGCTGCATCACTTTAATCAAGTGAGACATACAAGTTTGTCCAGGGATGGTGATGGACTTATAGGTTAACGAAGCTGTTTTGTAAATGATACGCTCATTAATCTTTAGCCAGTGCAAAGACTTCAAAATAGGCGTAACATGTGAGTACTTAGAACTACAAAAAATTGCTCGCGCAAGAGAATTCTGAACAAACTGCAACCGATCAATCTCACAGCCAGGGAGATTTAAAAACAGGGAATTGCAGTAGTCCAACTTCGATTGCACAAGAGCAGCACCAATTGTAGCAGCTGTCTCACGTGACAAATATGGACGTATTCGACGAAGATCACGGATATGGAAGAAACATGCTTGTGAAGTTTTAGTTATGTGTTCGTGGAAGGTTAGGTGTTTATCAAGGATAACACCGAGATTTCTCACAGAAGAAACAGGTGATATTTTAATACCCGAAGATAACGAAAGAGTTTTCCCATTCAGCTTCAGAAGCTGTTGAGGTGTCCCGACCAACAAGAATTCAGTCTTAGATGGATTAAGTGCCAAGAAATTAGCAGACATCCAAGAGGATATAGACTGAAAACTTTGTTGCAGGAAGGTTTCAGCATTAGAATAGGAGTTAGGGGTGAAACAAGTGTACAATTGAGTGTCATCAGCATATAGTTCATGATCAAGAGAATGAGAAGAGATTAGAGTGCTTAGGGGTGTTGTACAGAGGTTAAAGAGAATAGGACCAAGAACGGAGTCTTGAGGCACACCATACTTTAAGTGAGAAGGCGAAGAGATGTACTCCATCACTTTCACACTAAAAGAACGATCCGTCAGATAGGAGGAAAACCAATCAAGAACAATTCCACGAACACCAAACCAGGAAGAAAGGCGTTCCAGAAGAATATTGTGATCAATGGTATCAAAAGCGGCCGAAAGATCAAGCATACATAATCCAGTTAAGCGTTGTGTGCACATGGCATTAACAAAAGAATTGCACACACATAGAAGCACCGTTTCAGTTGAACGATGCTTAGTATAAGCAGCTTGATGCTTATTAAATAGATCATTGTAAGAGAGATGAGTAGAAAGCCTCTGAAGAACAATTCTTTCAGTGAGCTTAGATATGTATGACAGATTAGATATAGGCCTGTAATTCGACAATAATTCCTTATCCAGCGTGGGCTTTTTAAGCAATGGAGTAATAACTGCACGCTTTAAGCGCGAGGAAATTTGCCAGTAGAGAGAGAGTGGTTAACAATCAATGTTAATACTGGAGCAAGTATGCGAATACACTTCTTTAAAAGAGAGGTTGGGATAGGATCCAAGTCACAATGTTTAACTGGAGAGTCTAAAACTAATTTAGTAATCTTATCAATTTGTAACTGGAGTGAAATTAGAAAGTTCATCTTTGGAATGATTCTCTACTGGAGTATGAGGAGTAGAGTTAGGAGCTGGAGTGATAGATTCTCTAAGATTGCTTATCTTATCTGTAAAGTATTTGGAAAATTGTTCAGGCAGTGACTCCACAGGAGTAGAAGGAAGAGAAGGAGAAATAGATCTATGTAAAAGATCATTAACGGTTTTCCATAAACTCTTGAAATGTACATGTACAATGTATGTACAATTGCACATACATTGTTATTCTTCTAAAACATACATAAAGCCAAACTTATAAAGCTATTTGACATATAGTATGTCGAAGTAATTTCCTCATAGACTATCTGTGTCGATTCATGAAATAAAATCTGTCAGTATAGTGAATATGTTTAGATGTGAATGATGAACCAAACTAGAGTCAGCTAGTTTAAACTATTTATGTATATGTACTGAATTTTTGCAATTTGAGTCTAATCACTGCTTTGTTTACCTGTGATTGGTTTACCTGTGCTTGCCTAGTGGATGATGTTTGTAAAATCATAAACCATATTTTCAATTTTCCATTTTGAAATGCAAGTGAAAATATTAACTAGCGAATGAAATCATATTAGTGTCAATTTCAATTTATATATAATAGCTAGCCTTATGAAAATATGTACTTGGCCTTGGTAGTGATCTCTCTCTCTCTCTTCCCTCTCTCTCTTTCTCTCTGTACTGTCTCTCTTTGTCTCTGTCTTTGTGTCTGTCTTTGTCTCTGTCTCTCTCTGTCTTTGTCTCTGTCTGTCTGCCTGCCTGTCTGTCTGTCTCTCTCTCTCTCTCTCTCTCTGTCTGTCTGTCTCTCTCTCTAGCTGTTTTAGGCTCAGTAATTTTAAACTCCATGCCTAACAATTAATTCATCACAATAACTTTGTTCTTTCCATACTTATAATTAATGATTATAAAAAATGCACTAAAACGAAACGAAAACTAAACAAAATTAAAACTGAAGTGTCAAATAAAAAATACAAATAGAAATAAATTATATTCAAGCAATGTGATATATTATCAATCACAAGATATTTAGCCTTTACACGCTGTGTACATCCAGGTGGATTGTTTTAGAAGAAGCTTTCCACTTCTTATCCACTTCGTGTAAGGTCATTGGCAATTAGTCTGACATAACAGTTGGTTCTTCACTAATTGCAGTAGTAAAAATGTCGAGTTACTAAGTTGCAAAGAGTGATACAGTTTTCTTGATTACCACATTTAAAATATTGAACTAAGGTATCTGTCATATTACCTCCTTTTTTCAGTACTGTAGGCCTATTATGGTAGAAGCGAGTATTTAATTTACGATGCTTTTAATGCTAGTGCTGGAATTAGTAGGAATTCTATGTAAGTTTCTTATAATGCATTTTGATGGTTCTGTGATCGTATGTCTATGTGTGTGTATATATGTATGTGTGATGTATCTTGATCCTGTCTGTTTTTGAGGAATAAAGAAATAATCTCTCTCTAAGTGCCGTGTCTGTTCTAAGCCTGGGCGGTCATGGTCTTATTTTCTCCAAATGTCTCTGTTCATTGTTTCTCTGATCATCTCTGTTTCAGTTAACTGCATCTATTTGCTAAGACTCTTAGTAAACGTCATTCGTTGTCAACCTCTGCATCTTTTGTCATCTATTATTCCTGTCACTACGGTATTTTCAACTATTTTGTTCCGCATAATGTGTCCGAAAAACTTCATCTGTTGTCTTGGTATTCGATTCAAAAGGTCACTACAAGTTGACATTCTTTGTAAAACATCTTCATTTTTAACGTGATCTATATAAGATATGCGTAGCTTTCTTCTATAGAACCACATCTCTATGGAACCTCATGTTTTGATTCCATTACAGAAGAGATTGTCCAAACTTCACTTCCATATAACAATATTGGTTGAATATAGCATTGAAGATGTATTTTTTGGTATCAATTGATAATTTATGGCTTCTAAAAATCTTTAACGAAGGATAAAAAAGATCCAAAGAAAGATCTGAAAAGAAATGAATATATTATCATTTCAAATGATTATTTGGAATTTATTCCTATGATTCCGATAGCTAATGGGAAATTTAGGATCTCTCGCCAGTAATATTACTTTAAAAATGAGAAATTTTAGTATATTTGTTACCTACATTGTTATTTGTGATAACAACGTTATAAATAATAGTGGTAATAATCATTGTTATCTGAAGACCAGGCCTTTTCAGAACAATCTGACCCAGTGTTTGTCAAATTTTGCTTATATGACAAGATCATTCCATTGTGTGGCAAGGAGGTCTTGTCTGACAAGGTCATTGTCTGACAGCGAGGTTTTATCTGACAAGGTCATTATCTGACAACGAGGTTTTACCTGACAAGGTCATTGTCTGACAACGAGGTTTTATCAGACAAGGTCATTGTCTGACAACAAGGTTTTATCTGACAAGGTCATTGTGTAAGAGATCTAGTTAGTTAATTGCCATATTCTGCTAATCACTAATAATTGCTAATTATAATTAGAATATTTTAATAACTAATAATTAAAATATATATGATTACTGGTCCGATATATACATGGACACGAACATTAAGTTTTGCTTTTGTATTTAAATTTTTTTTCTACAAGTAATGCTTGTTGATATCCTTGACATTGCCTTATGGCGAGGAACCGGACTTTTAATTTATATTGATTTTATTGATTGATTATATATTATTTGAAGGTGGATTCGCTAGGTAGCTGATTGCATGTCGGTCTCGGACAAGGGACGTTGCTATTCAATAACTCCGAGTTTAGCCTCTGTCTCTGGATCGTTAGTACTGGGTTCAAATCCAGCCTCCTCTCTGGGAAGAGGTGGAAGGGTAGCGGTGGAGAATTCCACTTCAGAGATAATCCATGTCCTCAACATGTCTACCGCAAGCGCTGCACGGGATGAAAGGGATTCGAAGGGTGGAGGGGATGGTAAATACTTTGTTGACAGGATTAAAATTGAGCAGAAGATAACTTTCACCTCTGCAAATCTTAACATACCTCTCAATCTCGTGAGTTATTTCTGTTTTGCTATTTTATTCATTTTTATAAAAGATAAAAATGTAATATTTTATTATCAAGGCCAACGGATTAAAACGTGCTACTACGGATTAGTACGTGCTACTACACAGCACATACTACTATGTTCTATTTGCTGTGGGCTACTTGTGAAGTTGTTTTACTCCACTTTAGTGACAACTCGTGTAGAATTACACAAATTCTAAGATACTTTGAACAGGTTGTTAACCACCTTTTATTGAATTTTTATTTTCCGTAGCTCATTGGTCTAATTTTAGCTTCATACATGTATATAAATGTATATACATGTATGTGTGTGTGTATATATATATATATATATATATATATATATGTATATATATATATATATATATATATATATATATATATATATATATATATATATACATAAATATGATGTTGGATAATAATAATAATAATAATAATAATAATAATAATAATAATAATAATAAGGGTTTAACGTCCGTTTCCTCATCCAAGGATGATGTCAAGGACGTCCCCACAGCACAAATCACTACAGATCAATTCACCAAGACTAATCTGCAAAATAACTGTGCTGGGAGAAGTAGGTCATGAATTGTTAGAGGTCAGTGTATAAAAAGTAAACGAGAGATCAAGAATACATACAATATTTGTGGAATAGTTTAGTAATAAACTAGTGTATCTTCCTAAAGGATATCAAAGCCTGCATTGAGATTTTATATATGTTAAAAGCTGGTAAAGCTAATGTTAACGTCAGTTTCCTCACTCGGAAGCGATGTCAGTGACGGGCGAGCCCAGGATTTGAATCCCGCACATACTGATCCGCTGTCGAAATACCCACATCGCCACTGGCTCCAGCCATGTTATGGCTATTTGAAATCTGAAGAAATGATCTGTTATGGTATATTGTTTTGTATATTCATACAACCAATCAGATCGTTACATCTGGTGGCTCAGCCGGCGTAGTGTCACCGGCTCATGTGATGATGGCTAACCTGCCGGCTGACATCACGGCTCAGCTGAAGGAGATGAGTCCTCAACAGGCTCCTCAGACCTCTGAGGCCAGCCTTCTGGACGTCGCTGCCCGGATCAAGGTTCTCTACGAGTACTCTCTCTCTTTCTTAGTGCACTGCCTACTGGCAGGTTCATGATATATAACGCCTCTACTCTTCTCTGTCTTCCGCCTTCCTCTTCATGTCCACATATGAGTGGATCTTTAAATCATCTAACATACCTAATCTCGGCCTGCCTCTGCCTCTTTTTCCATCCATTCTACCTTCTATGACTTCTCCCAACAGACCCTCCCCCCAGAATGCGTCCTGTCCAACTTGTACTCATACTGATGCTCTTCACGAAATATGTAAAATAATTATAATTAAGTTATTATAGTTCTAAGTAATAATTGTAATTATTATGTTGGCTCGCTATTTCCTGTTCAGAACGCAAGGAAGTTGAAGTAATCTTATGATGACGATGAACTATTGCTCTAAGTAATAATTGCTTGAAAATAAAAAATCATTATAATTCATCATCAGCATCATTGTCTTCTTCTCTTGAATCTGAACATCCCTGAAAAGTCATTGAATTAGTTTTGGTCAATATTTCCGTTCCTCGTTTAAGCTTATTATGTTACGCCGAAATTTTTAATTTATATTTTTATGTTCACTTGCATGATTGTATTTGTAGTTTATCTGTATGTTGCTACCTGAATGGTGAAATTAATATTTATGTAAGTAAATAAATCAAGGGAAGATGATTATGATGATGACAAATAAACAAATCATCATCTTCCATTGAAACCCAGTTTAACTAGTGTCGTGATATACTACGTAAATAAATATATAAATAAATAACTGTTATGTTTTTGTGTGCATAATTTTTTTTAATGTATATATGTGATATGTGTTTTTATGCGTTTGAATTTATTAAGTGTGCTTTTTATGTGTTTTTGTTTGTATTTATGTTTTTTCATGTGTTTAGGAGCTACAGCAGCAGACGCCACTAAGACCGCTCTATGCTGAGAAATACGAAACATGTGAAGTGTGTCAGGACAGAGCTTCAGGTTCCTCATCCTCCTCCTCATTATTGTCCTTATTATTATCCTTATTATTCCTCCTCCTCCTCCTTATTGTTCTGTTGAATCTTAAGCTAATAATATAGAGATCTAATAATTTAACTATCTTAATAATCTGATTAAATAATAATTAAATATGTCCCTGCTCAATGGTAGTCTAGTGTAATTCTATTTAATAATAATAATAATAATACTAATAATACTAATAATAATAATAATAACTATGGCACTATGGCAAACTCCTACCTGAATACGACTTCTGTCACAGCTGGTGAGCTGCTGTTCATGCCGCCTCTAGGAAGTTGGCTAAATACCATGATCTGTCCTTAGGATATGAAGTTGTTTCGGTGGCCATTGAAACCATGGGCCCGATGAATCCCGAAAGGGTTGACTTTATTAATGGCATATGCAGACTTACCAAATCCTGGGCTCGCCCGTCACTGACATCGCTTTCGAGTGAGGAAACTGACGTTAACCTTAGCTTTACCAGCTTTATTGCAGAGCAAACCGGCTATAAGCGAGAGACATCTTTGCTTTGGCAAAGGCTTTTCATGACTTCGCAAAGATTTAATGCAGTCTGCTTCAACAATTCTTTTAAGCCGATTGATGACCTCGAGTAGCCGGGCGGCGATTCAGCACGTATTGCTTGAATCGTTTTTATCAAACTCCAGGTTCTTTACACCGGGGTAAAATAAAATAATAATAAAAATAATAATAACAATAATAATAACCTCCGACGATTTCTATAGCGGTGTCATGGCCGGTGTCCGGTCTTCGAGATCGCTTTACAGGTTCCTGGCAGTAAAAGTAGAAAAGCAAAAGACATCTAGTGTCTTTTAAACTCCTTATATGCTATGCATGACACACGAGCTTCTTTTATCCGCTATTGTATTGCGCTTTAATGTTTACATTATTAAGTCTGGTGATTAAAATTCTAAATCAGTGTCAGTATCAAACTAAGATTTTTATAAACTGGAAGTGTTTATCAAATTCAACCATCACTGGTGATGCGACGTCACTAGTAAGGTTGCACCTCGTCAGTGATGTCACCTGTGACGCCGTCAGTGACGCATCAGTGACATCATCAGTGACGTCATTACTGACTTAATCAGTAGCATCTTCAACGACGTCATCAGTGACGTCATCAGTGACGTAATAACTGAAGAGTGGGCTTTGATGTATGCTGCGCACTCATGCAATCCAAATGATTAAATCTACGATTTAATTTTCAAAACTGTTTCATGTGACGGTGTACGTTGCGCATATTGCTACACATTGTTACAGTTTTTTAATGTGTGTGTGACTCTGATGTTTGATCTGCTTGATCTTTTGGCTTGCACCTTTTTGGACCCTACGCTCTGCTCATCAGATTGGATTTAGTACCACAGTGCGCAATATTGTCATGGACGACAGTAGCACTCTAATTCTGTTGTTGTTGTTGTTGTTGTTGTTGTAGGACGTCACTACGGCATCATAAGCTGCGAGGGCTGCAAGGGGTTCTTCAAGCGAAGCATAAGGAAGCAGCTAGGCTACGCCTGTAGAGGTAACAAGGAGTGTCCCATCACCAAGCACTACAGGAACCGCTGCCAGTACTGCCGCCTACAGAAGTGCCTCGTCGTGGGCATGAGATCTGAATGTGTGTAGTTCTGTCAATTCATCCATCAATCAGTTAATCAATCAATCAATCAATCTATCAATCAATCAATAAATCAATCGATCAATCAACCAATCGATCAATCTATCTATGAATCAATCAATCTATAATGGGTTTGCAAATATTGCAGTCGTTGTTTTAGTAATATTTGTTGTGGTTGACCTGCAAGTGTATTTATTAACTCATCCTCGTTTTGGTTTGATCACTATTGTCATGCTTTAGTACCTTTGAGCTTTTAAAATAAAAAAATGTAAAATATTTGAAATTTAAATGTAAATATTATATTGTCTGTTGTTGCCACAAAACTTAAACGAATGCATAAGTCTATTCGTATCCCGACCCTGGTTAAACTGGGATTTAAGGGAAGATGATGATGATGATGATATTGTCTGTTATATGGACTTAGTAAATATAACTCTGAGATAGTTTTTCATTCTCGTCGTATACTTTTGAATTCATTTGCTCAGCTGTACAACAGGAGCGAAGGCCTCAGGAAACCAAGGAGAAATCATCCACGACTCCTGAGCGTCCACTGTATCTCCGTAAAGATACATCCCACTTCTCTCCATCTCCTGGAGAACTCTCAGCACAGGTTCACTAGTTGTTGTTATCAACATATACATGGTAATTCAGCTTTGTATATGCAGCTGAAATGCATCTGATTATGCTGCAGATATTCTGCTGCTGAGATAACAGCTGGATCGGCTGTTGATGCTACTCTAATTGTCGGAGTAGCCTAGAGAGTAAATATGATTTTTAGCATTTTATTTTCATTAGCTCTGCATTAAAAATTTTCTTTAAAATTTTAAACCTATATATAGTTATTTAGTTTCTATATTCAAATTTAAATGCTGTCAGAAATGTGCCAATGGTAACTTAAACTAATGCCTTAATCTACTGTATACAATATGTAATCTATGACTGTTGTTGTTCTCTAGCTAGCTTAAAACTTACCTTTTCCCACCGTAGACTTAATCAATCTACCCTGACCATTTTTAATCACCAGACTGGCTTTCGTTTATGACCTTACTTCTTCTCAGCACATTTCTTTTGCAGATTGGTCTGGGTGAATTGATCTGTAGTGGTGTGTGCTGTTGGGGACGTCCCTGACATCATCCCTGGATGAGGAAACGGACTTTAAACCTCTATTATTATTATTATTATTATTATTTATTACACGTAATACAGGTGATATGTAACATATGACTGATGTTTATTACACGTAATACAGGTGGTATGTAACCTCTGACTGTTGTTTATTACACGTAATACAGGTGATTTGTAACCTATGACTGATGCTTATTACACGTGATACAGGTGATATGTAACCTATGACTGTTGTTTATTACAGGATTCGTCGCTGCAGCAAAGTCTCCTATCTAACCTGCAGGAGAGAATCATACAAACAGATCAGGGAACGTTCGTGCTCTGCTCCAACCTCTCCAGTGCTCCACAAAACACTGGTTAGAGCTACTGTAGCGTTGTATCATTGTCGATTGTGGCGTTAGAGCGATTATAGCCTTAGAGCGTAAGTTCTAGATTAGGAGAGTTAATTAAATATTAGTTTAAAAAAATTATAGCCGATATACACTATAAATAGTATTAAAGTGTCTTTTCTTTCGTTCTTAATTCTTATGCAGTTCGTTTGTTGCTTGAAATCAAACATTAATGTTCATTTCATGTAACGGCTATTAAATTTCACTAATAAGCCTAATAAGCTAATTAGTATTTTTAGTCTAATAATTAATTAGATGTACTAGGTAGATAGATATAAGCATTTGTTTTCTTGAACCGTTAGCTTTTGCATAGGTCTACCTTTACCTTTACTGCGTTACAACTAAAGAAACAATTGTTTAAAACAAGAATTTCTACTGCAGTCTACTGCATCTTATTTATTACACCACTGGCCTTACTTTTGCAATAAATCAACTTTATATAAAACAAATATACACTGTGTATAAAATCTACGATTATTTTACTATAAACACCAATAAGACCTAGTGTTCTTCATAAGCATCTCTTGGGCGACAATTGAGGACTCCTTTTGATTGTGTTGCACAGACCTGAGTACTCTAGCTAACGTGGTAACGACGTTAGCAGCTATGGGCAAGTACAAGCAGGACGTGAGTCTATTGGGTGATCTGATCAGCAGCGTCAGTAATGGCACATCGCTAGTTACAGCAGCTGGGCCAGCTGCTTCAGCAGCTGTTACCTCGCCTGTTGTCAGCTGTAAGTCAACTCGAAGTAGCAGCAGCAGCAGCAGCAGCAAGACCAGCAACGGTGACCCAGCTGCTGAGGCCTTCAGTACGCTGGCTAAGTGTCTGCAGCAGCAAAACGATCAGGTGCGTCTTGTTTTTTTGTCATACAACTCGAGTTCTAAACCAGAGCTCTATGCAATCAAGTTCTATACAAGAGCTCTATACAATCAAGTTCTAAACCAGAGCTCTATACAATCAAGTTCTAAACCAGAGCTCTATACAATCAAGTTCTAAACCAGAGCTCTATACAATCAAGTTCTAAACCAGAGCTCTATACAATCAAGTTCTAAACCAGAGCTCTATACAATCAAGTTCTAAACCAGAGCTCTATACAATCAAATTCTAAACCAGAGCTCTATACAATCAAGTTCTAAACCAGAGCTCTATACAATCAAGTTCTAAACCAGAGCTCTATACAATCAAGTTCTAAACCAGAGCTCTATACAATCAAATTCTAAACCAGAGCTCTATACAATCAAGTTCTAAACCAGAGCTCTATACAATCAAGTTCTAAACCAGAGCTTTATACAATCAAGTTCTAAACCAGAGTTCTATACAATCAAGTTCTAAACAAGAGCTCTATACAATCAAGTTCTAAACCAGAGCTCTTTACAATCAAGTTCTAAACCAGAGCTCTATACAATCAAGTTCTAAACCAGAGCTCTATATAATCAAATTCTAAACCAGAGCTCTATACAATAAAATTCTAAACCAGAGCTCTATACAATCAAATTCTAAACTACAGTTTAACCTCAGCTCGCTCGCTGTCTGAAACATTTGTGGGTTATGGTAGCACTCAGTTTGATTAAATTCTCTCTCTCTCTCTCTCTCTCTCTCTCTCTCTCTCCCTCTCTCTCTCTAGTGTTCTGCCGAATGTCTGTGCCAAGTGGCTGCCAATGGTATATTCCTATTTCCTACTCACATTCTGCTTTCTTGCTCCACTGATTGACCAGTCATTCCCATCACAAAGAGACTATGCCTCATCCACACATTAATGTAACCTATAGCTTGGGAATAATGTGACTCCTAGGGTAGTTACTTTGCATTCCTCAGTTCTTGCTCAATCTCTTGTTATGACACATGCAGTTCATTGTTGGTGTATTTTCAGTGGTCCTAACATAACCTGGGATCGGATGATTTTATTATTGGATTGCCATTGTCAATTTTTAAGGCTGAATTACCGTGAAATTTTGTAAATTATATGGTTAAACCGCCACTCAAAAGGTCGGTCTTAAGCTGAAAATGGCTGAATTAGTACCTTAACTGATTGGGTTATTCTACTCAAATTACTCACCTGTGTGTGAGACACTGTTAAGTACTTTACATTATATTGTCTTCAAAATATTTAATCATACGAATGTAATCGTATGGAAATATAATTGTATAAATTTCGTCAGATTTGTTGTTGTTATTTTGCATAATACTTATCCGATTATGAAACGGAATCGAGGTAGCTGATTTTCTTGAATTAATTATTAGCAGATTGAAATTATCTGAGATTCATGCATAATACTTAAACATGTAATGTTGTTTGCTGCTAAATGTTACTTGTCCTGTAATATTGGCAGAGGTTTATGCCGATCTAAGATAAAAAGACTAAAAGTCAGAAATTGTTGATGTTTTGTGCAGGCAAACAACTCAGATATGGATTCGTCGAGTAGTCTCTCTGCCGGTGCTTTGGGTTTATCTGCCGATCAACAAGAGCTTTATATCGAAAGTAAGTCACGTGATGACGATGACGTCATACATCACCCCGTCATTTAGTAGTCTTATTTATATTACATTATGTTATATTTAACTATATTATATTTAACTATATATTTATTATTATATTTTATATTATATTTAACTAGGATTACTGTTAATATTCGTAATATTGGTAACTGGTAATATTTAAGTATAAGTGTGTTCTGAATTTAGGGACCTAATTTCGGCTTTAAAATGTTTCTATGTTAACGTAATTATTAGCAACTTGTGTGATCTGTCTTTTGCATGATACTTTGTTAAAATATGGTTCTGCGTTTGAATATCAATAACATATAAATACTTGTATAATTTCTGTGGTATTGTATCAGTAATACGCTCAATATTTTCTAGTACAATGATAGTTGTAAACTGTTATATTGTGTAATTTTTCTGTTATATTGTGTAATTTTTTTAAAAAATTTTCTCTGATAAAATGATAGTAATATCTTGCAATTTTATGATAGAGTGGCAGCTGTGTTTCAATCGATCGTAATTATTTAATAATTAATTACGATCAATTACAGCTAATTACGATTTGCTATGTTGTTGTTGTTTAGGTCCTGTGTTAACTGAAGGCAGCTATATGTTTAACCTGAATGTACCTAGTCCTATGCCTCCCATTCTAACCATTCACTACGTGTGCGAGACTGCTTCTAGGCTTCTCTTCACTTCTATACACTGGGCCAGAAACATCAATGCCTTTCAATCTCTTTCGTTAGTATATTTTTTTCTGCTCGTATGTTTTATATAAATTAGGATCACATAAGAAAAATTTGCGAAATAAGACTGTATTACCTGGTTCAAAAGCTTGGGCAAAACTTTATTTGAACGCTATCCTCTGCTTCCTATTGGAGAGGGTGACAAAGCTTGCTGCCTGACTTAGAATTTGAACTCGTAACCTCTGTGTTAAAAGATACTGTGCTACCACTAAAGCATCGACCCTCCTTTAATTTGATCAGTGAAATAAAATTAAAATAAATACTAAATAACCGTTACTATAGTATTAATGATAGTTTTTATAGTTATACAAGTTATCAAACTACATGCATCTAGAAATAATTAAATTGATTGGGTAAAATTCTCAAATCTAAACATGCCTAGTTTATTGACAGTTACTATTTTGAAGACAAGCCAGTTTCGGTCTCGTACTGGATTTGAATATTAGCCTCACTAATTCACAGTTGGTAACGTGACTGATCGTACTATGCCCGGTATTGTATTCATACAAATCTAACCTTGACTCCCTATGACCTTGAATATGGCACAAATTTTCAACTCTTGACATGTATGTAAGTTGTCGATTTACTGTGTTGTTGTTGTCAGATTAGAGCTTCAGATAGAACTTATACAGTCCTGCTGGAATCAGCTGTTTGTACTGGGACTAGCGCAGTGCGCTCTTACCATGCACTTATCTACTCTGCTCGCTGCAGTCATGAACCATCTTCAGACAAGACTTTTACAGGGTAACACTCTCTCTCTCTCTCTCTGTCTCTCTTTCTCTTGTGTTCTGCCAATTGGCAGGTCCAATTTAAGTTGGCAAAACTCAGCACAGAACAGTCTCATAAAGGCGTTCCTTCTTACAAACTTACAAATAAATACTCTAAATTGATAAATACTATCTCAACCATAGGTAAACTGGGATTTAAGGGAAGATGCTGATGATTGACTTTAATATGTTACGTCAGTAATTGCAATCGTATCCTTAGACGCTGCAATATGACACGCTGTGGAGACAACAGTAGCTAGCAAAATTTGGAAACTACTTTCTTTATGGTTTCGCGACAGAACGCTGATATTTATATTACTTATGGTTGATGATTTCGCAACAAAACGCTGATGTTTATATGGTTGTAGTTAAGGTATCCCACGAGAGAGTGCAGAAGATAATGGATGTGATAAGAAAGCTGGAGGAGTATGTGAGTCACATGAACAGTCTAGCCATAGATGACGTCGAGTATGCATATCTCCGGTCCCTCGTGCTCTTCTCACCTGGTATGACATACTATATAATCATATTATAATACTATGTTATTTATAAAAAAATAATACTAATTCCCATTACTGCAATAATATTACTGTAATACTATGCGCTGATTTTACTCAACTAATCACAAAGATATTGGCCCTTTATATTTTATTTTAGGGGTATGAGCAGGAATAATAGGAGTAGCAATAAGTTTATTGATTCGAGTAGAATTAAGACAACCAGGATCATTCTTATGAAGAGACCAGTTATATAATACCATGGCTAATGCTCGCGCATTATTAATGATCTTTTTTCTAGTAATACCCGTATTTATTGGGGGATTTGGAAACTGATTACTAGTTATTACCACTAATATTAGGAGCGCCAGACATAGCATTTCCTCAATTAAATAATATAAGATTCTACATATTACTACTTTCTTGGGCAGCCGTAGAAAAGGAGGAACAGGATGAACAGTATATTCTCCACTAGCAAGAAATATTGCTCATGCATGAATCAATATCAATCTGCTATATTATTGCTATATATCTCATTGACTCGTTTCAATCGTACAAACTACATCTGCATATTATGCAAATACTACTATATGGCCTTTATGTATACAAAAGCATTATGTAGACAAGAGCATTGTGTACACAAGAGTATTACGTAGACAAGAGCATTATGTAGACAAGAGCATTATGTAGACAAGAGCATTATGTAGACAAGAGCATTATGTAGACAAGAGCATTATGTAGACAAGAGCATTATGTAGACAAGAGCATTATGTAGACAAGAGCATTATGTAGACAAGAGCATTATGTAGACAAGAGCATTATGTAGACAAGAGCATTATGTAGACAAGAGCATTATGTAGACAAGAGCATTATGTAGACAAAAGAGCATTATGTAGACAAGAGCTTTACATAGACTAGAGCATTACGTAGACAAGAGCATTATGTAGACAAGAGCATTACATAGACAAGAGCATTATGTAGACAAGAGCATTATGTAGACAAGAGCATTATGTAGACAAGAGCATTATGTAGGCGCCTGAAGAATTTTAAGATTTGACGAAAGCTTTCAGATGATGAATGAGAAAATAATGCGAAATAAATAAATAAGTTCAAATCACACACACGCTGAGACCCAAATGATAGACGTACACTTGGTTGATGTTACTGACAGATAAACACATCTCGAGACATAAATGATAGACGTACACTTGGTTGATGTTACTGACAGATAAACACATCTCGAGACATAAGTGATAGACGTACACATGGTTGATGTTACTGACAGATAAAAACATCTCGAGACATAAATGATAGACGTACACTTGGTTGATGTTACTGACAGATAAACACATCTCGCACGAGAGGAAGCAGATTGAGAGAATCCAATCGATGTGTTGTCAGGAATTCCACGCGATTCACTCTGACCAATCAGATCGCATTTCCAAACTCCTCCTCCGTCTGCCTGGCCTTCACCTTCTGCCTGCTTCCGTTATCGAAGAGCTCTTCTTCGCAGGATTGATTGGCGGAGTGGAAATCGACAGCATCATTCCCTACATCCTGCGCCTGGACATCACGGAATACGGCACGTTGCTGGAAGGGTCCGTGGCACAAAATAGCAACAGCAGAGCGACACAGCATCAGCAGCAGCAGCAGGAACTTGTGGTTCTAGATGAGGATGAGGCGATGTTGAGTGAACAGGTTGTGGTGGAGGATGAAGAAGAAGATATTGTTGAACATACAGTTGTTACTATCTAGCATTAGAAAGTCTGTTTTTTGTGAGTCGCGTAATTTTATGTTTTCTGTTTTTCTTAGGTACTTGGCATCTATTTTGATTATGTGGAACTGAACTGATTTATAAAAAATGAGTGATTGATAAATTGATTGATTGGATTGGGATGATTTATGCAAGCAGTTAGTGTTTACTCTGGAAGGTACTTGATGCAGTAATAGTATATCCTATATAGTGTGCATACACAAAGTACACATATACACATACACGCACGCAATACACCCAAACATATATGCATACTCCACAAGCACGCACAATATAATATGCACATAATGTGTATTTATTTGCATGGAATTATTTATTAGAATAACAAATTTTGAAAAGTGACAAAGTTATTGAGTTCAATTAATTTAACCAATCTTTATTATTTCATCTTAAACTCTGCAGTTTTTTGTAGTGGACGAATCCCAACCCGACCTAAACTGGGATTCAAGGGAAGATGATGATGATGATGATGTTGATGTAGAGGAGGAATGAAGAATTTTACTACAAATTTAGTGGTTGAAAAATTGTCAAAGGAGGCCGAAGTTCTGAATGTTTTATGAAAAAATTGATATTTCATTTGATAGCAGCAATGAGAAATTTTAATTAAAATAAAAATTTCAGTTTTTTCTTAAAACAATATTAATTTCGTCTCCATTGATTTTTCGGCCAATTTATTGGATCGATATTAAAATTTATACTCTCTATTAAGGCTGCCTATTTCATGGATAAGTAGTAAAAATTGGATAATTTATCGCAAAGTTGCCAAGGGATTACTTTATTGCAAATTCTGTATGTTAGTTTAATATTATAAGATATTACGTATTTTTAATAAAATTCCATAATGTGTACTGGGTGTTACAATTTGATAAATTATACAGTTCATTATGATGATACACCTTCAACATTTTTGTGTTATATAATAATCATATTCACACAACTTTCTAAAATCACATGCATTTATGCTATAGCTATGAAAACCATACAGTTTATGTAGTAATAAGTGCGCTTTTATTATGATCTGGATTAAAGTGTTGTGTATGAATGCGTATATATTTGTCCATATTTTGTCAGCACATGCATGTGATGCATGCATCATGTGCATCATGTGATGCACACATGCATGTGATGCATGCATGAGATGCACGCATGTGAAAGAAAGATAGATTGCCTTATTATATACTATCAGTGTGTTTTATACTTACTGTTTTCTCCTTGTATTCTCTCAATTGCTTATAAGTGTAAAGTGGTCAAGCAGGTTTTTGTAATGTGGTAATTAGGCTACTTACTAGTGTTGCATATGTACATTACTGTTGTGTCATTACTTTGTGAAAGAACTTGTGGCATTGCTGTCATTATTTGTTAAATTAAATGGCTTTTGGCTACTCTTTTTAAGCATTATTATTACTATTTGTCCTCTTTTCTCTAGAAGAAGCGTAATGGTGATAATAGTTCTTATAATAATGATGATGATGATGATGATGATAATAATAATAATAATAGTAATAATAATAATAATGATAATGCTTAATAGAGTAGTAGTTTTTATTAAGATTTTCTTTGCTACTTGCGATTTTAATTATTTAACTAATGTTGACTAATCGCAATTGCATATCACTTGCTAGCACTTTGTCTGACACATAATTGTAGCCATGTTGAATTGCACATGCACATCTATGTAAATACTTTTAAATCTTAATATTTTGATTCATTAAATGCTTAAAGTATTGAAATTCTCATCCTCATAATCACTCTAAAATGATCAGCTTCAGTTAGTAAATACACTATTAGTTTTGCTGTGCTTGGTGACTAGCTAAAAGCTTGCTCGTGGTTATTGTGATAAATGTTGTACTGAATATTGTTGGTTAATTTGTTTGATTTGTTAGCCTGTCTATGCTTCTCTATGAATCACTTTGGTACAGGTTTTGATTTGCTTCAACGTTTTCGCTATGAACAGTCGCTGGTGTTATTTTTTGTTGTTACTGATATTTTCTTTCCTCTAATTTAATTTAAAACTCTAATGAAACACTTATTTGATTTGTAATATGAATATTGGTTTTGGTGTCTATTTTGCGCAAACTTTCGCTATGAAATATTTAATGACAGTGTCGCTGTTGTAAAGATTGCTAGAGAAATGTTATCCTTGTAGTGCTTTAATTTAATAATTTATTCTCCGAATGTTTCAGTTGTATAAATATTGTGTTTAGAATTACAAAGTCCACATGACAAGTTAATAATGAATATATAACTATTTCTAGATGTTTTAGATGCTACGAATGAAGAGACATTGATTGCAGCATACTATTGCAGTGTTATCGTTGCTTGATACTAAAATTCTAGTTGCAAATTAATTATTCGATAGATTTTAAGCATCCCATTCTTGCATTGGTTCATGTATATTATTTCGAGCGAGGAAACTGACGGTAACGTTAGCTTTACCAGCTTTTATGAGACTATCGGCTAATTTGAGTAATGTTACTTTATTTACCTATCGAATTTCCTAGTTTTTAAATGTTTATACCGGATATGAATTACAAACAGAATTTTTTTTATTACGTCTATGATATCATTCGTGCATTGATAAGTTTACAGTAACATAAAACTACTATGCATGATTTAAACAAAACAGTAAGTGTTTTTGACGTTATGTAGGGGGCCTAATTGTAGGCGGTATGGGAAGCTTTATTGCAATTAAAGATTTATTAGTGCACTTTAGGATAAATGTAAATTAATAAGGAACGTATGGTAAATATTAAATTTAATTAAGTTTGAACGATATGTTCATACGTTGCAATTGTGTATTAGACATTTTGCATAAAGAAACGAATAATGCTCGTGGTAACAAGAAATTTGTGTATATTTTATCTTAGGTAGTTCTATATTTATTTGATTTGTGCGTGATCGATAGATGGCTGTATATATATATATATATATATATATATATATATATATATATATATATATATATATATATATATGTATAATGCGTTTTTAATGTGAATTGTATTTAAGAGTTTGTACATGTCGTAGTGTCCATGTTGTGAGGTAAACGCTGCTTAATTTTGGTGACTTCTAAAAAACAATTTCGTTCTTTGCAGATTTTATGTTGCTAGGAAAGTAGCATAAAAATACATAATAATATTGTCATAGTAAATACTGAAAAGCAGATTTTGTACAATTAACTTATTTATAATAA
Organism: Enchytraeus crypticus; assembly: GCA_905160935.1. Classification (NCBI taxonomy): domain Eukaryota; kingdom Metazoa; phylum Annelida; class Clitellata; order Enchytraeida; family Enchytraeidae; genus Enchytraeus; species Enchytraeus crypticus. Next base: position 262,555 of record CAJHZI010000904.1, on the reverse strand, counting down.
TAACTTAGAACCAATATTTATCAGTAAAATCTCTAGATGCTCGTTAACACCATAGTATTAGCTATACATCATAGCTATTAGCTATGATCATAGTATTAGCTATAAATCACAGCTATTAGTTATGATCTTAGTATTAGCAATCGCCATCATATAGCAGTAGCCATACTCCGGGTACTCTTAATGCATACCCGAATTATTTCCTAAATGTTTATCTATACTATTAAACATAAGATTTAATATACGAGTGGCCTAACTTGTGGTTTCTCTGGTTTATAGAAGATAAGTAATCTCTCAACTTTATGTTTGTGTACTCGAAGATTTTGTTTTCTATGTTAAACTGTTGCATAAGCATTTTTCACTTCGTTGCTTTTAATCATTGCACAATATTTATTAGTTATCTTTTGAAATATAATCGACTTAATGGTAAAATGGCATTAAAATGATTTGATTTAACAACTCAATTCTAATAAATATAAATAAATATTAGTAAATATAAACAAATAATGATAATGATAATAAAAATAATTATTTAATTTACTCATTAGTTGTGTTATCAGTAAAATTTTCTTACTACCATGCGACCAGTAGCTCCGCAAGTATTTTGTCATGAATTAAATTCCTGCTGGCTTTTCGCCGTAATTCCATTTCCTGTCGTGAAGCATTCATTGTAGACCCATTTAACCGGATAAGCGTCTAGTAGAACTATTTGCTATCTAACAGCTTGCTGGATATAGGTGTCTATCACAATGGCTACAACTGTATCGTTAAATTGTGCTGTAAAACGGGCAAAGCTATACGGTATGTAGGCTTAGACATGACTGCAGTTGTAGTGTACTAACAGTTTTACTATCAAGATTAATTATTTATGGTTTTTCAATTATATGCTGTGTTTTTTATAACTGATACCCCAAATTTGTTTAACAATGAAGTCGTAAGAAGTATACCGATGTTCTTGAAATTTACAGCACTTGACCAGCAGCCAATCCTACAAAACATTGAGAAATTTCGTTTGAATATCTTTAATAACGTGAAAGTTATAGTTTTGCGAATAGGAGTGGGGTCAGATAAGAAATTTCCAATAAGGATTACGGGCGTGTTCCATTTAACGTAAATTATCTCAACAAAAATACTAGCTAACACGCAATATAAAATTTTTGCTAATGTTATTTTGAAGAACAATCATTTATTTGCAAAATGACGTAAAATACGTGCTGATATGTTCCTAATTGACAAAGTTATTGAACTTTTAACGAATGCATTGCGTGTCTGGGTACAACTGCTATCATCGCAGCCACTGCAGCGGCATCCTCTTCTTCTTTTATTCTCGTCATGCAATGCATGCATAAAAAGTTCGATAACTTTGTCAATTAAGAACATATCAGTACGTATTTTACGTAAAATAGCATTAGCAGAAATTTTGTATTGCGTGTTAGCTAGTATTTTTGTAGAGATAATCTACGCTAAATGTAACAAGTCCGTAATCCTGTATTGGAAATTTCTTATCTGACCCCACTCATATTCGCGAAACTATAACTTTCACGTTATTAAAGATATTCAAACTAAATTTCTCTATGTTTTGTAGAATTGGCTGCTGGTTAAATGCTGTAAATTTCAAGAACATCGGTCAACTTCTTACGACTTTATTGTTAAAACAATTTGGGGTATCAGTTATAAAAAAACACAGAGTAGAACTACAGAAGTTCAAGTATGAAGTCAACTTATCAGCTGCGATTTTATAACTATTCGTTGTGTAATTTATGAACTCTTTTGTCGAGAATTTGATGAAAAAAACCGGAAACTTATTGTGTTATTCTGAAACTTAGCTGAGCACGTTAACTCTGATTCAGCTATGGCAAGAAGACTGAAGTATACACTTGATTTGCAATTCAATGTTATATATTGACCTAGAGATTTTATTAAACTAAACATCTCCGCTTGTTAACTCTGGTACAGTGTACTACATAATTAAAATATCTTCGCTTCTGTTGAAAGCATTGAAACACTATCCCAGAAATTTTATTCTTTCAGTTTGAACGACTGTATTATTGTGAATGAGAAAGCAGGTTATAATGATGAGACAAGCTTGTTGGATTGATAGTGTGCTCTCAACTCAGCGAGACAGCCTTTATGCTTAACTGAGCCAATGGGCATGATTGAGTAGATTTCACGCAGCGGATTAATAGACACAGGGCTCGAATCTATTAGGCCTACTACACTGTAATCGATATAAGCTTTCAAGATAAGAAACTGATGTTAAACTCATTTATCTTCTATCTTATGGTAGTTCTTTGCTATATCACGAGCCTAGTATAAGATAGAACATTGAATAGATGCTTTGATCTCTGTATGATCGGTAGTTGTAACTAGAGCTAAAGTTGTCTTACTCTAATTTTATAATTGATTGATTTCTAAACAAATGAATGATTTTAAATTCTAAGGCTTCTAAGTATGAAGTATGAATAACTCCAGTTTATGAAATTGTGCCTACTTATGTTTTTATTTCCTAATTAGGTCTATTAAATCTAGTATTTAATGAAATTTTGAAATTTGTTGCTATATTAAATATGAAAAAATGTGAACAGTAAAGGTGTTGCGTTCATAGATTTATTGCTCTGTTATTAGATTAGAGCTCCTTGTTATTTAAACTTCAGATTAGAGCTCCATGTTATTTAAACTTCAGATTAGAGCTCCTGCTATTTAGGCTTATACATTAGATTAGAGAGCTAGTTGTTATTTATACAACAGATTAGTGCTAGTTGTTATTTATACAACAGATTAGAGCTAGTTGTTATTTATACAACAGATTAGAGCTAGTTGTTATTTATACAACAGATTAGTGCTAGTTGTTATTTATACAACAGATTAGAGCTAGTTGTTATTTATACAACAGATTAGAGCTAGTTGTTATTTATACAACAGATTAGAGCTAGTTGTTATTTATACAACAGATTAGAGCTAGTTGTTATTTATACAACAGATTAGAGCTAGTTGTTATTTATACAACAGATAAGAGCTAGTTGTTATTTATACGTCAAGCAGAAACTTGGTAGAACATTAGAGAGAGATAGAGAGATATCATATCATAGGTTTCGAGAACTGTGTTCTATATGATAAAATTTACTATATTTGAATCTTAGTAAAAAAAATATTTTGTCTTTCTATAGCCTATAGGATAAATTTCAACGCTTAAACTACCAGAAATGCTAAAGTAATCTATACTATAATTATGTATGCACTGTGCACTCACATTGTCTAGATTTAAAACTCCTGTGCTGTGCCGGAGACTTGTAGGAAAGTTGTTCAACAGCAGATATGTAGGTGCAGGGTTCAAATCCAGTGTTTTTCCTGTCACTGGTACGATACTGAGCAGAAAACTGACGTTAAACTTGGCTTTAACTTTGATTTTTTCCTCTACTTGCCTTAACAGATAAACCATTGCATATTCTAAGTCGCCATGGTTGTTTCAAATAAAACCAACAACTAAATCAATTAATTACATTCATATATGTCTGTTTGATTCAATCCCCTTCAATATCTACAGTACATCTATGCAAAGTATTATCTCTATAAATATGTACAGTACATATAAGTATATTACTACTCCACATAATATACGCGTATGTACAATTGTACATTATTTTATGCATCAGGCACTATAAGAACAGTTGATAATAGGGTAAACAAATAGTTTACAATTTTTAACAAGTTTCCCAACACCGCATATACATGTAAGCAAGCAATCAGTATCTTTGAAGCATTGACAATCCCTGTAATCATAGAACAATCTTTCTCTTCAGTTATCTGTCAAATGGCAGGTCCAAGCAACATAAATATTTATGTTAATACTCTTAGTACCACGCTAACAAATGAAAACCTCATCAAAGGTTAAAAGTTAACTCCAATAAAAGTCAAAAGATTCAAACAATTTGAATATAGCATAATCATATTACAGTTAAGTTCACATACAAGAACTCTTTAACATGATGTTATAGTGAATCACTAAAAGCTGATGTCAACGTCAGTTTCCGCTCTCGAAAGTTATATCAGTGATGGACGAGCCCAGGATTTGAACCCCACACATACTGATCTGTGGTCAGATATCTTACCAACATCACCACATGACTCAGTTCAAGTTCATATACAAGAACTCTTTACAGAATGTGTATTATATTACAATGAATCACTACAACATAGGGAGCAACACTCATATAAAGGCCCTAACTATTGAAATCATTAGCAGCATCATACATAACAATATTTGATCAACGTGAAGAACTGCATTTAATTGCTGTAATTAATTACTGCAATTAACAAGAACTGCAATTAATAAGAATGGGGCTAAGAACTAGATACATAGTTTGTAAGCACAGCTTGTGTGACTAGTAAATAATACTAATGTGAATTCATGGGATATAAATACAACACCGGCACAAGGTGACTACAACGACTTGAGTTCAAACCAAGATAATTAATAAAAAATAACACCAGTAACTTCAGTCTATCAGTGCACAGTAGGTGTATCATAAATCTGTGCTAGATGTCTAGTCCACAGTTCACAATTTAAAAGTGAAAGGCACAATTAACCTGTAAGATGGCAGACAATCTAAGACGATGTAAAAGAAGTCGATGAATGTTTGTAGTATATAGGGTTGTAAAGCAATAAGCTTCATATGAATAAAATTTGTACAAAAGATAATTTTTAAGTTACACAGAGCCATTCATTCATATTTGAAATGGCTAAATTACAATTTTTGGAAAGAATTGGTTAAGTACTCAACAATGGTGGAATCTTCTAACAAACATAATATGTAGGAATATAATCCAACAAAGAGTGCCTGTAATAAATTCTATTTTTTGAAAAAATTACAAAGTGAATCAACTTAAAAAAACATTAAAAGCTTTAAGTACCTTTTAGCTAGTACAAGAAATTTTTAAAACAAATAGGATACTTTACAGTGTGCAAATCCAAATAGCTGTGTAAACTTTAGGATATAACAATACTAGCAAATTCATACAAATGTTTGTCATAAATGTTGAGAATAAACATAATTTAATTCAAGAACATACTTGTGAGATTAACTTCATATACATATGGCATTAATTCAAGAAATCAAAGCTTACATTTCAAACTAACTAATTAATTAATTAGAAACTAACAGTAAATTAAATTTTAAATTCCAAAAAACCAAATCAGAACAAATAATTAATTACACAAATGGCACAAACACTTTGGGCACTCTTTTAATGCTGAATGTAAAACAAAAGTATGTGTACAATATAAAATTCAACTGGATTCCAGCTTTACAATCTTTTCACTGACTTCCCATAATTTCTTAGCCAACACTTCGTCTTTAGACACCATACTCCAATCTTCACGTTTGCAGTCCGCATAGAACTCTCCTGAAATTCCATCCAATTCCTCAGATACGGCACAATGAACGACTGTCTGACATCCCTCATAAGTATTCTTTACCAGTAGCCATGCCAACGGTGCCGAAATCCAACGAAACAATCTCGAGTATTCAACATGTCGTCCCAGATCTGAACGAACCATCCCTGGGCGTAAGCAATGGACAGACACGCCAGTTCCCTGCAGGCGATGATGTAATTCTCTGGCAAACAGATTGTTGGCCAACTTACTGGAATTATAGGCGCCAGCTTTGTCGTACGAATGCTCACTGTTTAAATTATCAAAGTCAATGCGACCGTACTGATGTAGACCAGAAGAGACGATGACTATGCGACTAGGAACAGAACCAGTGATACGATCCAGCAGAAGATTTGTGAGCAAAAAATGACCAAAGTGATTGACACCCATCTGCATCTCCAATCCATCTTCCGTCATCATCTGTGGACACTGATAAATGCCTGCGTTGTTTATTAGCACGTCAATGTGTATGTCCTTCTTATTAGTTTCAGCTGCAAACTTCCTTATAGATGCAAAGCTTGCCAGATCAAGCTGGCGAACAATTAACTCTCCTTTTTTCGTTACGGCACGAATGTCTTTGACAGCCTGCTCAGCTTTATTTACGTCACGGCATGCCATTATGACACGAGCTTCTCGCTTTGCCAACTCCGTTGCAGTGGCTTTTCCAATGCCAGTATTGGCTCCAGTTATTATGACGGTTTTTCCAGTTATAAGTCTTGTGCTTCGGCATTTACCTCCTCCCATACGATGGCGAATCAGCACGATACCGACTCCAACAGCTCCAAGAGCTACCCACTTCCACTTTCCTTCCATCTGCTGGAGAAACGACATCTTAGCAGTGATTATTAAATTTCTAACATTTACTTGCGCACCCTAATCTAAAATATTCTACAAAATGCACATCAAATTATTATACAATATCAGCATAAATTGCATTATTTATAACAATCGTAATTAAGAATTTTATAATTTAGCTTAACTAAGCGATAATTTTGCACTGTTACATAAGCAATTAATGACACTGACAGTGCTTACTATTGAATTTACTATTGCTATTGAATTTCTTATTATTGAATATTCTTTGCTTAACCTTTTACTTAGTAATTCACCAACTACGACTAACATAGATAATATGTTTATTTTAAGCAAAAGATTTCAAATGCATAAACTAAATACAAGGAGAAATATGCATTTGAATATATATAAATATATATATAATATGGATAAATATGCATTTGAAGTCTTTTGCTGAAAATAAACATATTATCTATGTTAGTCGTAGTTGGTGAATTACTAAGTAAAAGGTATGCAAAGAATATTCAATAATAAGAAATTCAATAGCAATAGTAAATTTCCATCCAGTGTCCATGAGCAGAGACCTGCGCCTAAACCACCTTTTCTTTAACTCCCTTTACTTTGGACTGAATTTCTAGATTTTGGAATTTGCACCGTTTTTGGGACCTTCTTTTTTTGCTCACTGGCTAGACTTTGTCTCAATAGTGCTCGATGTTGTCATTGACTGTAGCACTCTAATTGTTGTTATTATTAAGGCACCAACAGCAATTTCTGCAACTAACACAGATTATTAGCTGATGTCTGTGCATTTAATTAAATGCACAAATACTTTAAACGCACATAAACATGACAAACGAATATTTGTCGCACTCATATATAGGAGAATACGACAAATATTCCTACCTATAACCTCTACTTTAAGACATGTTATATTCATTTTAGGTGACGGACGAAATGGCAGATAGAGCAGAAATGTCACTTAAAATCTATTACAAGAATTATAATAAAAACATCAAATTGCATGAATATAAAGTAATTATTTAAAGCATATATTGCTTTGGAACATTAAGCCATATCAGTAATTCTACTGTAAAACTATTGGACTGGTATTTTAGGTAATGAAGCGACATCACATCACTTTAAGTACATGGCTCGAATTATCGGCTACACTTCGGCAGTTGCACTCTGTATTTATGTTTATCAAACAGATTATACCCGCTCTTATAAACGGAAAGATATTCTCGCCGATATCAATCTCTACCATTTGACTTTATCCTCGAGATAACTACAAATCTGCTTCTTGCATCTTATGAAACTTTTCTATTCTCAACTTTATCTTGAGCCTGTTATGTTACATTTGCAAGAATTCAAAACGTTATCGTGGATTTCGCGCTCTCCTATTGGCTGGAGCCACCTGCGACGGTTGAAAGTCAGCCTCCTGGCGACGACTTTGTTTTAATCTAACGGTGACATTATCCGCCCGATCTCGAGAAAATATCTTTCCCGTAACATGTAGCTGAAATCAGCTCAGATGCCGAGCGACATCTCGTTCATAGTATGCAAAAGCGACTTTCGGCGACGATATCGTTCTAATTGAAGCTTTATAGGATTGCACATTAGGCATCTTCATTTTAGGAACTGCACTTTGATAAGATCAAATACGTTTTACTTTGGCGCAAAAGTTGCGTCCGCGTCCTTTCTCGAACCCCATCGCACTCTAAATAGTGCCGGTCTGTGATTATTAAATATCGAAAAATTCATAACACACACGTTATACGTACTCAAGGAGCCAACCAAAATTTACTGTAAACACAATATTAAATCTAAAAATAGCTCTGGATAATACCCATTCATTCTTATTTTATTTTTTAAAAGAAACCAAAGTAACAACTTTTATCGCCAATTTCTTTACCAAACAAACTAAAGATGTAGAACATATATATAAGAATATGTTCTATGTTCTTTACTGAAATATGCTTTAGCAAATGTAATTGCTAAAATCTAAAATTAAATATGAAAAACACTCATAAACATATTACAAAAAAGTATTTATGTAGCTACAATAAAAATAAATATTGCGCTATTGAATGTCTCAATAGCGCAATGGATAACGTCATGAAGTTTAAAATGATAGATCCTGAGGTGAATTGAACCCTCGTGGGTTCGAATCCCAGACGCGCTGATCTGAGAGTAAAATCTCGGACATTCACTGGACTGTTTATACAGATAATGGAAAAATTGCCTAACGGATTAAACATGTGGTATTAAAAAGTGATAGATATCAACATAGTTGATCATTTCACTATAATGCGTGTTTACTTTTTGACTTTTTAGCAGCTTAAATATACAATATTCCAAGACTACTATATTGTCAAAATAAATGTGGCAATATAAAATAACGAAATAATGGAGAGGAGATATGGCGTAGCGACTAGAGAGTTTGCCCAAGTCTTCGGACTCATGTGGTCTGGGTTTGAAGCATACATCAGTCAACGTATGATGATTCCTAGGGCCTATGGAAGATTAAAACATAGAACAAAGATTTATTTTGTAGTCTTCGGGTTAATCGATCCTGTACCCAGTACAGGTAATATTATTGGTAGTAGTATTATTATCCCGGAATGATGATGATGCAGTTTTAGTCTTTGTTTACATAAATTAGCTTTATCAATAACATCCGGCTTCTGTGTATATATATATATATATATATATATATATATATATATATATATATATATATATATATATATATATATATATATAATTATTATTATTCCGTATAGTTACATACATGACATACCGCATGTGTTTACAATGTTTCCTTTCTTAAGTTTCTATTTTTGTAGTTTTCGTTATTTCCTCCATTCTTTCCATGGTTATTAGTAATCGTTGCCTTTTGTTGGCGCTCCAATAGCAGCCGGCGCGGATTTAAGAATAACCTCCAACACCCTGGGGTTTGTTTACTTTCAAAGCTGTCTACACGCGGTCTTCCAAAGTGGTCGCCCACAATTTACTAAACGCGTGCAGCATTGCTTTACTTCGTTCAACTGACGCGCAGCTTAACTGAGTGCGCTAAATCCCCCCCATATATATATATATATATATATATATATATATATATATATATATATATATATATATATATATATATATATATACTATATTTAATCATTATTTTTGTATATAATGTATTTTAATAATGTATTACACGGGTAGATTAGATCACCAATTACTGGTACCGGGAAATTTAATGTGTTAAGCTGAATTTTTGTTTATATAATATAAAACTCTGCGCGACGTCACTCGGTGAACACCAGAGCAGCCTCCTCAACCCTCTGCCTCCACTTATCACGATCCTGTGCAAAGTCATAAACATCACACTGCATAAGACTGAATTTGGTATCTAATTGACTTATATCATTATTATATGGCTTAATTAATGCGTACTTATTTCCCATTCCTACCCTCATTTTATTGTTTAGTAGTCTATATTTTAAAGCTTTTCTAATTGGAGTATTTTCATTTAGTCTTAGCATATGGCCTATCCAACTGTATTTTTTTTTCCTTATGATTTGACTCCAAGGAGTCTCTTTTGTTCTTTGGTATATATCTATGTTACTAATTGTGTTTGGATAGTGAATTTTTAGGAGATTTCTTAGTAATTTTCTATGAAAAACATCATGTCATTTTCTATGCTTTTTGTTACTACCCATAACTCACTATTATAAACAAACACTGATTTAATATAAGTGTTAAAGATTTTTATTCTAACTTTAAGATTTAGTTTTTTATTTGTTAATTTCAATTTATATTTATTAAATGCCATCATTGTTAATTGTTTCCTATGAATTATAGCATTTTCTGTATCCAACATACTACCTAAATATTTAGTTTTTTTCCACTTTACGTCTTCGTTGTTATTTGATATTACTATTTTCTCTGTTTTATCTTTATTTTTAGATTCCGACTTATTAATTTACTTTCAACGAATGTCATTAATTCATCAGAATTTTATTTGTCCAATAAGAATCCATCCTATATCATCAGCAAATTGTTGATCTATTATTTCTGTATTACTATTTCTATTCCAATATGTGTGATCATTAAGTTCTTTAGGTACATTCTGTTCTGTTTCTTTTAGCGACATTGCAAGGTAGAAAGTAAACAGAATTGGACTTAGACAGTCCTCCTGAGGTACTCCTGTGCTGGTACTGAATTCTTTACCTTGACAATTGTCGTTCAAAACCTTTATTTTTACATTTTCTATTAGTATTTTGATTATGTACAATTCATCTTCATCTAGAAACTGCTTTAAATCATCTATTAATAGCTTTCTATTTATGCAGTCAAAAGCCTTACTCATATCTAGAAGTAGTATACTTATGTTAGCATTTTGTTCAATTATTGCTTTTTCTATTAATAACTTCAAAGAGCACACGTTTTCTGTAGTGCTTCTTCCTCTTCTATATGCCGCCTGACTTAGTGGAATTTGATTATCTATTTTATCATATACTATATTAAACATTATGATGCACAAAATCTTTCTCAATGTATTTAGAAGGATTATGGGCCTAAGGTTTTCTGTTTTTCCTTTGATTTTTCCAGGTTTTTGCAGAGGTATTAGTAGTCCTTCTGTTATTTCTTCTAATTGTTCATTTCCTTCGGCTAGCTTATTAAACTTATCTACTATTATTTTAAATACTACTTTGGGACAATGTTTTAATTCTTCAGCGTATATGCCATCTGGGCCTGCGCTTTTATTGTTTTTTAGTTTATTAATTGATCTCTCAACTTCACCCTCACTAAATGGAATTTTCATTTTTCTAGGCTATATTCCACTTATTGTGTCTATTGAGTTTTTATTGAACATGTTCTTAAAATAGTCTGTTATAATTTCAGTTACTTCATCTTTGTTAACTATCATTGATCCTTTTTTGTAAGAATATTTTTTCCTTAGGCTTACTTTTATAGACATTCCTCATTCCTTGAAACATTTTGTTTGATTCATTTTTTGTTTTATTTAGTTCTTCTATCTGTTGTATTTCTCTGGTTTCTAAATCTCGTTTTAGGATGTTTTTTATTTCTTTCATGACATTATTTCTTTCTTTTTTTAATATTTTCTTAATTTCTACATTTGTTTCTAATTGTATTCTTCCTCTAATATCTCTTTGCTTTTTGGAAAGTCTAATTACTTCGTTATTATTTGAAGAGACTTTTTTATTTGTACATCCTAGGATTACCTACATCTTTTATTATGTTAGTTATCTGCTTCCATTTACATTCTGCCTATAATTTTTCTAATTTATTTTCCATAGTTTCCTTATATTTCTTTTCAATATCAGAATCTCCTAATTTCGATTTATCTACTATATTTTTGTTGGCAACTTTTAATTTGCTATTGTTAAAATATTTCTTTGTTTTCATTTCAGTTATAACTAATCTATGGTCAGTATCAGTAAAAAATCCTCCATATGATCTAGAATTTACAATGTTCTTTCTATGTTTTATATTGTAATTATATAATCTATTTGATTTCTTACAGGTTTTTAATTTTTTCTAGATTCCTTGGGCTTTCCCATGTTGTTCTGTGTGCCATTTTATGCTCAAATAATGTATTAGTTAAGACCAAGTTATACTGATAGGCTAGATTTAATAATGTTTTCCCATTGCTATTTGGTGTCCATTTTCCATATTTTCCTAAATCTTCTTTATAATTTAGATAGCTATCTCTTGTTTTAGCATTGAAATCTCCACCTATTATTATATTCTGATATTTATTAAATTTTGAAATTATACTATCTAGTGTGTTATAAAATTTAAGTCTAATTTCTGGTTTGCTTTCACTAACTGGATTTGTAGGAGCATATACACTAAATATATTATAATCTAAATTATCTATTTTGCATTTTATATAACAGATTCTTTCATTTATTGGGATAAATTTATGTTTTATGTTATTTCTTATTATTATTCCAACACCTGCGTGAGAATTTTTTCCTGAATTTAGTAATATATGCTTTTTATTTTTCATAGATGTAATTTCACATATTCCAGTTTCTTTTAGATGTGTTTCTTGTACTAATAATATATCTAATTTATATGTATCCAGTTTCTTTTAGATGTGTTTCTTGTACTAATAATATATCTAATTTATATGTATCAAAATCATTGACTAACTGAGTTTTCTTTAAATCTATATTTAAACCTCTTACTTTTAATGTTCGTATTCTCAACATTGTTAACTATTACTATTAACTTTATTAAATTTCCATTTTAAATATAATTTCTATTTAATGGTAATTAAAACTATTAATCATTTTATCTTTGTATTTTATTATTTCCTATATTAAATTTTATGAAACTTGAACTTTAAAATAGATATTATCAGCCATCAACAGTTACGACATCTACAACCACCACAACCACGCAAACAAGTGTCGGTTTTAGGCTAATTTAGCCGACTACCTATCCTCAATCTCAAAGAGACGAGTGGACGTCCGCCATGACAATCCACCTTTTTAATTTTTGTTTAGAAATGCTTAAAATACTAGTAATTACAACACAGATCTGTAATCTTGTTTGTTTACTTTTAGGGATGCAATGACTTCAAGACTGATTTATGGAGATTCTTATTTAGCTGATGCTTGCCACAGTGATGCAGAACTAGTTAATTCATCAGTGCCAGTCAGTACTTCAGCATTAAGGAACCTTCCTACGCCTAAGAAAATATGCCTTGAAATAAAAAGTATGATTTCTATTTACCAATAGAATAATAAAAAATATAATATAAATGATAAAGTATATGTATATTTATTTAAGAATGAGTATGAAAATGAAAGAACGATATATAAAATGAAATGAGAATATACTCAGTAAAATTATATAAATAATAATGTATGAACATATTAATTTTAATTTTTTTAAAATTCTATGACAGTGTATGCCAGATTTCATGAAAGTGGGTTTAATTTATAATGAAAATAAAAATGAAGCACTTGTTAAAGTTATTGAATCATTCTTTACAGTGTAATTTTCTGTCAGCTTTCTGATTGAAACTAGATGGCTTTTTGTGATGTTTAGTTCACATGTTCTTTTTCACAGTGTTTTAAAGTTGAAGATGAATTTGGCTCTACTAAATACCTTTGCATGTCATTTTTATCTGGTAATTGTTTAGAAACTAATGGACTTACAATGAGACCTACCCTGCCGACTAAAACTAGTCAACCTGTTGAGGGACTCTCTGTCTTCAATCTGCCACCACTTGAGGTAAGCTAATTGTTTAATATGCATATGTTTATATTATATTATAGTATAGTTTAGAAGCTAATGGACTTAAAATGAGACCTACCCTGCCGACTAAAACTAGTCAACCTGTTGAGGGACTCTCTGTCATTAACCTGCCAAAATCTATTATAATATATATATATATAGATATTCTTTAATCTATTATAATATATATATATATATATATATATATATATATATATATACTGTAATGGAGAGATTGTAGGACTGTATTGATACAAATGAGAGAGAGATTGCATTTTATTTTATTTAGAATTAGAAATCAGGCAGCGAGGCTCACACAAAGCACACAAGACACACAACACAGCACACCCATAACATCATGTAAACACTCGTAAAATCAGATATTATAGTTCTAAAATGGAAAAATCACAACCTAAAACAATTAATTAGTGCACTTTCACACTTACTAACACACTGATTATACACACATTTAGAGTTATATATAATCGTATCAAAACTAGGAATGTTACATAATTGCAACATGATGGATAAACTATCCTGCCTTTTGAAACCAAAGAACCGTTTGGCACATCTATTGTAACAAGAACGAAATTTATTTAAAGAAGACACTTTAAACTTGGATCAGAGTGCAATATCGTAAAAACATAAACAGTACATTTTAAACAGAATAATTTTAACTGTACGGGAGCAATTAAAAAATCGTCTTAAAAGCGTGTTAGTGTGGACAACGGTTTTACTTATTTCACGATTAATGTCATTATCATCACATAAACAATTATCAATCAAATGACCTAAATATTTAAATTGAGAGACAAACTTAATGTCGTCTTTACCTAGTTTAAAATTAGGGAAGATATAGTCTAAGGCCCATCTTCTCTCGCTAGGTTCAAAAATCATAGCAACAGTTTTAGAAATATTGGAAGACATATTAATATCCAAAGCACTAGAGCACAGAGTGTTAATTAAAAGTTGCATAGCTCTCCATGAAGGTGTAATAAGGACAATATCATCGGCATATGCAAGAATATTGATAATCTGCCTGCCAATTCTACAACCAATACCAGATTCAACAACTGAACCTAACAGATCTCTAATGTATCTAGAAAATAAATATGGAGAGAGAACACTTCCCTGCCGTGTGCCATTACCAATACTAAAAGATGACGACATTGAATTATGCCACCTTATATGACAATTTTGATGACTATACCAATATGCCAAAATGCTAATTACCTTGAAGTTTACATTGTCATCCAGTAGTTTTATAAACAATTTCAAATAGTTAACACTGTGAAATACCTTTTTAAAATCTATAAAACAAGTGAACACATGACTACCATTATTTCTATAATAGTCCATCGTTTGTTTCAGTACACTGGTACAAAGGCTCGTAGAATGTCCCTGTTTAAAACCAAACTGATAATTATCATATATTGAATTAGTATGCAAAGATTCAGCCAAAGGGGATTCAAATATCTTAGAAAGCACATTAGAGATTGCAATAGCCCTATAATTATTAAGATCTGATAAGTCACCTGACTTGTTTTTAACTAAAGGGACAATAACCGGTTGCATGAAAGAAGCAGGTAAATATCTAAATTTAAGAAAAAGATTAAACAATATGCTGAGGTGCACAAATAAACTACGACACGAGTACAAAACAGCCTCACTACAAATGCCATCAGGACCAGCACTCCTATCTTTTTTCAAACCATAGCATACGTCCTGAATACATTGAACAGATATACCAAACTCAACAGTTTTAGCCTTAGTTATCTCAACATTATTTAAACGCTCAATAGGAGATTGCTTATCAGCACTGTAATCACAGCAATTATACAAATCATTATAATAAATCCTCCATCGATCAACTATTGCTTTGTCACCTATACAACCATCAATAACATTTGCATATTTACTGGCCTTAGTATTGCTAGATTTAGATATCTCTTTCCAAAAAGTAGAATAATTATTATTTGATATAGCCCTAGCATGCGCATCAGCTCTAAGAGATGATTCATGCTAAGAGATGATTAATGCATTGATACAATAATGCAATGATACATTAATACAGTAATAAAAAATTAATACATTAATAAAATAATACATTAATACATTAATATGTTAATACAATAATACAATAATGCAATGATACATTAATACAATGATACAATGATACATTAATACAATGATACATTAAGACAATGATACATTAATACAATGATTCATTAATACAACGATACAATTTAATACAATAATACACAATAAAATAATACATAATACAACAATACAATAATACAACAATACAGTAATACATGATACATGATACAATAATGCAATGATACAGGGATACAATAGTACAATGATGCAGTGGAATGTATTATTGTATTATTGAGAGGGTATATAAGAGAGTGCCGTTCAGTAGTTAGAGACAGTGTGTGTTAGAGTTAGTCGAGCTGCGGACTAATGGGAAAGGACAATACGGACTGTGAGCTGCTGTCGTCACCCAGGTAGACTATTAATGTTCGTCGTAGTTAACATATTGTTGTTGTCCTTTTAAACATTTTATTAGCACTATTTCATAGTAAAGCGAGACCACTTCAGGTCGAAGTGGGTGCGTAGTAATAGAACTGCCTTGTCTTGTTATCGTCTCTATAGGTCAATCGGCCTGTAACATTGGGCAGGTCCCTGAATCTATCTAGAATCATATACATAGTTACACACGCGAGTTCCTATTGTACGAGCGAAACATACACTGTAGTAACGACTAATACAGATATAGGGCCCACTAACGCAGATTAGGAGACGCCAGGTCAGAAAGGCGACCCGAGCTCCAGATACATAGCTTAAGGTGCGACCTAATAGGTCAGTCCACACTCGATCCCTAAAAAGGCCTCTCGTTGGACTACGGGTCATCGATAGGGAAATAGGACTTAGCCGAGCGGCTGCGATAGTGCAAGGAGACAAGGGTGACCGTAGTCTGTACAATACATGTACATAACAACATAACAACAATTAAGAGTGCTACAGTCATCAGTGACAACATCCAGCACTATTGAGACAAAATCAAGCCGGCAAGTAAAAAGAAGGTCAAGGTCAAAAAACGGTGCAAATTCCAAAATCCAGATAATCAGTGCGAAGTATATATATATATATATACATGTATATCTATATATATATTATATATACATATATATATATATATATATATACATGTATATATATATATATATATATATATATATATATATGTATATACACATGTATATATATGCATGTTTATATATATACGTGTATATATATATATATATATATATATATATACATGTCTATATATATAAATATATGTATATTCACATGTTTATATATATACATGTTTATTTATATATACATGTGTATATATATATATATATATATATATATATATATATATATATATATATATACACACATGTATATATATATATGTATATATATACATGCATGCATTAAAAATAACCTCTAGCACAATTGATATAGCTCAATCAATTCTTGATATTCTGCCTTGAAATTCTAGTCGTCTGTAAAATAAGAGTGTGATGAAACGTGTTAATGGAAGATCCTGTCACTGACCCTAATAGAACTGAATTGAAATAGAATGAGCCTAATAGAAATTAAATAACTAATAAGTCCACTAGGAAGTATGTGTAGTATTGTGTCCATAAGTAAATATTCAAGTGTATGTTTACCACTTTACTTATCTTATATTCGCTAAACTTAAAAATTGATACTTATTAAAGGCAATTAAAACTTTAGTATTTAAGGTTTGTGATGACAAAATATTATACAACCTAAAGAAAGTTAAGTTTGCATATTTTGTGTATTTGATTGTTTATGTTTGAATTTAGTCGAATGTAAACTCTTAATGTATGCTTTCATGATTCATGTATATGGTGATAAATTAATAAATAAATAAAATAAATAAATAATGACTATAGATGCATTTGTAACTTTCTGATGTTTGCCTATAAACAGCCTGTTACTGTTCAAAACTCTTGTTCGCCAAATCTCGCTGCTCAAACCTGGTTTACTTCAAGGAATGAGAAGTTAGCTCATCTGAAAAATGGTAAGTTTTGTACTCTCTTTCTATGTGTTTTAATTTTTCCTTTTTTAATTAAAATTTAAAATGGAGACATTGATATTTTATATTGAACCTTTGTCATTTCATTGTGTATATTCAGATTGCCAACTAAATTTAACCTACAGTTTCCAAGATTTATGATCAAGATCCCTATCAATAAAATTTGTATAATTCAGGGAAGGATGTTGCAGAATATGACGGTTACGTTAACTTTGTCTAGCGTAGAAAGTGAGATGACTATTTTACCTTTGGTAACTGTAGAAAATGAAAGCTAAAATAACTGTTTATTTGATATTTTATATACTATACATATTTTATATATTTTATCTTCACTTCAGAGAACTAAGGTTTTATCTGCATTGATTATTTATATAGCTTCTAGACTCCAAGATGATGAAGATGAGTCAATTCTGTGATAATATATTTTTTATATTTTTCCATTGTTTGTTTCCTCAAAGGGGAGCAGTGGAACCAAGGTCAGTGGACTAAGGAGGAAGTCGATATTCTGTCTAGAAATGTGCTAAGCTATTGTCAGGTAGTTTTCCCTTGCCTTCTGAAGCAATAATCATTCTGTAATCTTAAACCTTGTGGATGGTTGAATTGGTTTCGTGTAATTTTTAATTCCAATTTTTAAAATAGTAATTGCTTCTTTATTGTATACCAAGCTATGTTTTATTAAGTTATATATAATTTTTATTGTAATAATTGTTACTTATATTTGCATAATAACATTGTTTTTGGATGTCTAGACTATGTTCATCATTTAGTATTGCAGTTACGTTACATATTATGTTTAGTTAGTAATGTTAAAATCCTAACACTTTTATAACCTTTTATCTTATTGTGCTCCACAGGAACGAGGTGTCGATGATCCCAGTGATATTATATTCAACATGTCAAGAGAAGAGAGAAAAGATTTCTACAAGATAGTTGCGATTGGATTAGAGCGCCCTCTGTTTAGTGTGTATCGACGCATCATTAGAATGTACGATAAAAAGAACTATGTTGGACGATATACGCAGGAAGACTTGGTTAAATTGAAGCAGTAAGCAAAGCTTATTAAACGTTTACTTGAAAATTGTTTAAGCTATTTTTTATATGTAGTTCTGTATTTTCACCATGCAAGGAGCTTTGGAATGATCTAGTTTCTATAAAATTATAAATGTTAATGTGATTAGAAGTTAGAACATTGCAAACGAAATCATTTTATGGATGAAATTGCATGCTGATTCATGATCCATTTTTGATTGTTATAAATAAGTGTATAACATGGCTCTGTTAGCTTTCTGAACTCCCCATTTTAGTAAACTGTCTTGCATGTCAGATTTACTGCTCTCTCCTCTTTTGCCGAAATCTCTTCTGACGTCAACTACCTTGCTCTGTTTAAGCTTGTCACTTCAATTGATGGATGTTTTTTATCTACATTAAAATTCGATCATTTTTTTGCTAGAGAACTTTAGCTTTAAAAGTATCAATTACATACATGGTTAACTCTTTGCTTAATTACTGCATTATATTTGAAGCTAATTAATGATAAATGTTATCGCTGTCTAATAATTTAGAGACGTCCCTGACATCAACTGTTTGGCGAGGAACCGGACGTTATATTCTTATTGATTGATTGATTACCATTAATCATTAATTATTTTGTGTTTCGTATGATTTTATTTAGGCTAAGATTAGAGCATGGTCCTAATTGGGCAGTCGTAGGGAGTCTTTTGGGTCGTAGTGCAGCTTCTGTTAAAGACAGATGGCGGCTCATGAAGGAAACGTGCAAAGGAGGTTTGAGCAAACATTTGTTTGGTTTAGTTAATTAAGTTAATTAGTTAAGTTCAATAAAGTTTTGCAATTGATGTTAAATTTTTGTTCAGTGGTGACAAGTTTGTTTTAAATTTTCTCAATTCAGTTTTGAGTTCTACATATCAGCCTTTATTAATTATTTACCCTCTTCCATCTAATTCCCCTGTAACTGTTGAGGTATGTTTAATTGTTAACTATCGTACATAGGCAGCAATTAAGAACTTGATAAAGCTTTAATAAATATGCACACATGTGTATATATATATATATATATATATATATATATAATAATAATAATAAAGGTTTAACGTCCATTCCCTCATCCAGGGATGATGTCAGGGACGTCCCCAACAGCACACATCACTACAGATCAATTCACCCAGACCAATCTTCAAAAGAAATGTACTGAGGAGAAGTAAGGTCCTAAACGAAAGCCAGTCCGGTGATCAAAAATGGTCAGGGTAGATTGGTTATGTCTACGGTGGGAAAAGGTAAGTCTTAAGCTTGCTAGAGAATGTTGAAAGAGAAGAACAAGAGCGAAGATTAGCAGGTAAAAAGTTCCAGATTGTGGGTGCTGCGTAAGAAAAAGAACGTCTGCCTAGTGATGTGAGAATATTTGGAACAGAGAGATGATTGGCGTCGGTGGAACGAAGTGAACGTGAGGGACGATAGGGAAGAAGAATTTCAGATAAGTAGGAAGGC
Organism: Enchytraeus crypticus; assembly: GCA_905160935.1. Lineage (NCBI taxonomy): Eukaryota > Metazoa > Annelida > Clitellata > Enchytraeida > Enchytraeidae > Enchytraeus > Enchytraeus crypticus. Next base: position 242,441 of record CAJHZI010000904.1, on the reverse strand, counting down.
TTGCCAAATCGCAGAGTTTTTGAAAGTTAATAGAGCTATTTTATATTTTATGCGTTGATTAACAGGGAGCCAGTGAAGTCTGTGAAGTAAAGAAAGAGAGCGAAATTGAAGTCAAGAGGACTTGCAAACAACACGTGCAAGAGAATTTTGGACGTGCTGCAAACGATTGAGAGAAGAAGTAGGCAATCCATGTAATAATGAATTACAGTAGTCGAGCTTTGAATGAACTATAGAATTAGCAAGGATAGTGGCTGAATTTCTAGTAAGGAATGGACGTATTTGCCTAATCTGACGAATCTGAAAGAAAGAAGCGCGACAAACAGAAGAGATATGGGATTTAAAGTCAAGGTTTTCATCAAAAATGACTCCAAGGTTTTTGGCAGATCGAGAAGGTGAAAGAGCAAGATTCTGAAAATTAACAGAATTATTAGTAATTTTATTTCTTTGCAAAGGAGTGCCAATTAAAAGGTATTCAGTTTTGGAGGGATTAACAGCAAGACGGTTAGCACAAAACCAGGAATAAACCTTGTCTAGAATGGATGAGAGATGGGCCAGTTTCTGATCGGAATCATGATTAGAAAAGGAAATATACAGTTGAGTGTCGTCTGCATAGAAATGAAAATTTATGGAAGACTGAGAAAGCAAATAGCTAAGAGGAGTGATATTTAAAGAGAAGAGCAATGGACCCAACACTGAACCTTGAGGTACACCGCGTAGGAGGGGTAGTTCAGAAGAGCGATTTTGACCAATAACAACTGATTATGTGCAACATGAGAGATATGATGTAAGAAGGGAAAAAGCAGAATCAGAAATGCCAAAACAAGATTTAAGCCTATTTACTAGAATGCCATGGTCAATTGTATCGAAGGCAGCAGAGAAAACCAAGATCTAGAAGAACCGAGGCAGAAACCTGTTTACTACTCATGGCCAAGCTAAGATCATTATGTATACAAAGAAGAGCGGTTTCAATAGAATGGAGTTTTCTATAGGCAGATTGATAATGAGAGAGAGAAGGGAAAGAATCAAGATAAGTGCATAAACGGGTATAAATTACCTTTTCAAGAAGTTTAGAGATGAAGTTAAGATTGGAAATAGGACGGTAACTGGAAAGATCATCTTTTGGTAGAGAAGAATTTTTAGCAATGGAGATACAACTGCTTGTTTGAAGGAGGTTGGGAAGATACCTTCTGAGAGTGAGAGGTTGATTAAGTATGTAATAGGAGCAACTAAAACTTCAATACAGGATTTCAGTAATCGTGTAGGAATAACATCAAGGCAGCAAGATGAGTCGGTTGAGCGAAGAATAAAATTGCACGAATTCTGTCTAATTCCCCAGTACCTGTTGAAGCATGTTTAATTGTTAACTATCGTACATAGGTAGAAATTAAGAACTTGATAAAGCCATTCTTAGTAAATATGCACACATGTATATATATATACATATATATATATATATATATATATATATATATATATATATGTTTCTGCCTTGCTGGCAGTTATTTATGTTTCTGGCTGGCAATTATTTATGTTTATTTATGTTGGCACTATTTATGTTTCTACTTTGCTGGCAGTTAATTATGATTTACTGTGGCAACCGCAGGTAAATGGTCTGAAGATGAAGAAGAACAGCTAAGAAGAGCTGTAGCACTTCAGAGCAAAAAGTCTGAAGGTAGACTCTACAATAAATTTTAAAAATAATAACAATTTCAATAAATTTCATATTAATTGATAGAAATTTATTACTAAATTGTTGTTATATTGCATTTTAACGTTTGGGAGATATGCTCATCGTTATCATCATCATATTCTCTTAAATCCCATTTTAGCTAGGGTCGGGATACGAACGGACCTTCTCCAGTCCTCTCTGTCCCACACCATATCAGCAGCAATCCCCTTTTTTTTTTTTTTTTCTTAATCACCACATTTCACGTCAATTGAGATCTACCTCTAAATAGCTTAATATCCAACTCTTTCATCCAAACTCTCTTTACTACATCCTCATCTACCTTTCTGACAATATGCCCATACCATCTCAATCTTGACTGAGCCAACCTATGCCTAAAGAAATAATTTCTTTAACACTCAAATTCATCCTCACCTAAGTTTTAGTGATCTTCTATTATAACTATAGCTAAATCACCATCATTTTGTAGCAGATTTTCTTAGCTAATTAATTAAAAGAAGTTATATAAACATGTGTGTCTATTAAGTAGAGCTGTTTAATATTATAATTTATAATCAGAGTTGAAATAATTCTCTCATTCTCTCTCTCTATCCCTCTCTCTCTCTCTCTCTGTTGTCACATGATACCTTAAGACGCGTATTTTCGCATAGAATTCACAATCTTGCTCATATTTGAGATCAACACAGCACTTCCATTTTACTTCTTTCTGCTCTAAGTCATTTATGATGGAATTGCTGTGTAGATGGAATAAGCTGGAAGGAGGTTTCCGATGCAGTGGGCACGAGGAGTGCTAAGCAGTGTCGCTCCAAGTGGTTGAATGAGTTGTGCTGGAAAGAGAGAGGTCATAATGGGCGGAGTGACTGGACCAAGTGTGACGATCTAAAGCTGATTGACAGGTAGTGACAGGTTCTGCTTGTGTTGTTGTTGCTGCTCTAAGACGTCTGCTGTGATACTGAAATTTCTCCGGTTTAAAGATCTAGGCAACAGAGTGAATACTTCGGATTGCTCGTAGGTTTATAGTTCTTTAAATGTATTAAACTGTTTAAATAATTCCGGTTAATATCGTGGCTATTAATATCTTTTTGTAAATATAATGTCATAGTTTAGGCTATTTTATTGTATATTTAATTAATTCTGTATGTTCATTCAGAATGGCAACAGATGTCACCACTAGTATTCGACCTCTTCTCTGGGTTAAAGGCCCATTTTACGTGAAATATTGGAGTCTTAATATGTCTCTTTGAAATACATTTTATTACATACATGTACATACAAAGGGATTCGCCAATCAATTGTGGGCAGTCAGCCTTGAGGGATACAGTTGGTGATACTAAGTGATACAAGTAGTATTAATACTTGTTACTCCTTCTCCTTCTATCTCTCTCTCGCTTTCTCTCTCTCTCAGTCTGGCAACACCATGTATTATAGATGTACATTTTTTGTGTGTGAGATTTTTCTGATGCTAATCTGTTGAATTTATTGAAGGTTGAGCAACTCTCGTGTCAAGACGGAATCCGATATTGACTGGAATGCAATCTCTGAAAATTGGGAAAGGTTAGAATCGATTTACAGTAGTCATTCGTTTAATTACTATTAAGTATTAATTTAATATCTTATTCCATACTTATGGACTTCATTGCTGGCATCTTAATCATAATATTTGAACTACCAGTTACCAACACCAAAACAGAGTTAGCCAATGCAAATGCTGCAAATGCAGCATTTGCATTATTATTTATTGCTATATTGTCTATATTATTATAGTATTGTAGCATTTGTATTCTGATTATGGAAACGTCTTTAAACTGGCACTTCTAGCAAAATTTATAATTTCATGGCATTTATAGCTGGAGCCAGTGGCGATTTCGGTAAGATATTCGACCGCGGATCAGTATGTGCGGGGTTCAAATCCTGGGCTCTCCCGTCACTGACATTGCTTTCGAATGAGAAAACTGACGTTAACATTAGCTTTTTTAAAATAATTTACTCCAGTAAGCGTCAGAATGAACTAATCTTTAATAATATAGTAATTAATAATTAATTATGAGTATTTAATATGCTCAATTATGAATGAATTGTATATTATAGATATGTTAATATTATGCTATAGTTTATATTCTTAAATTCAGTTAATTATTGTTTCATTTTAATCATTAATTAAATTTATTAAATTTGAAATATTCCAGAGGAACATTACTATACTGTGTACTGGGTAAGTCACAAAAAATAAGCCATAAAACGCTTATATTCGGTGTGTATTGATGTGTTTGGGGGGACGTCACTTAAATCATCTTTGGATGATTTAAGGTACCTATTCTATATCTCTTTACTATAAGGTGTTTGTGAGCTGAGGCAACACTTAAAACTCCCTTCCTCTGAAATTCTATCTCTGGATTTGTTTACAGGATAGTGGATATGCACTGTATTTTGGACTTTTTTGTTTTTTTTCTCGTTGGCTTAGCTTTGATTCCATAGTGCTCGTTGTTGTCATTGACGACAGCTGCACTCACCTTGTTGTTGTTATTGTTGTTAAAGCAGCCTGAGATCATCGCAGTTTTTAAGAAGTAAATGGAGTTCACTCAAACGATTAATACCAGACTGCGAATCTCTACCCTTTACTGGTCTGTGTGTCTAACCTGAATTGCTTTGCTAGAAATTTTCTGTAATCTATTAAACATGTATTTAACGGTTAATTTTTTGGACCTAATTCTAAGCAATGCTTTCTTATGTGTGTGTGAAATTGCTCCCAATGCTAATCGTTCAGTGGATGAAGCTACAAACTTGAAGGACTAAATTGAGATTTAAGTACTATAGTATCAAATGTTGACAATTGCGGATAAAAGAAAACTGCAGTGACATGGCTGCGGTTAGAGATATTAAAAATGAACTGTATATATTGTAATGCGAATATTCATTCAAGAATAGCTTTTTTGGATCTTACGAAGTACAACTAAATGATTATGGAAGAGAATTTAACGTCACATAAATGGCTTTGATTGATATATAACTTCAACCAAGCGTAGCCCATATCACAGCCTTTAAACAAAAATTCGACGATATACTGTACATGTAGATCCTATGGATTTAAAGATTGTCTCAGAAATGTTTACAGCTTTGTACTACGGATACTATATTATGTAAAATTCATCTATTAGCCGTATAAGTCATATTTGACAATTTGGTGGTATTTTATTCTTGTTATGTGGCTTAGGGATAACGCAATCTTCATGATATTTCTAGCAATTCTCTCCACTATTTTGAATTTTTGAAGCTTTCTAACATACTGCAAAATATTGATAAGGAGTTTGATAAATCAATATGCAATATATATATATATATATATATATATATATATATATATATATATATATATATATATATATATGAATTCTCTCTCTCTTAATTGGACATGTATAAAATTGAAGAAGGATGTGTAATTGATTACGGATTATTTAAAGTAATCATTTTATTGACGAGTCTTTCTGGTATATTCTACAGAGGTACTGAATTGCGTGAGAGATAACATCAGCTCCTCAGCCGATTCTGTTTACATTCCCGCCGGAGAGATTGGTTAGAGCTGAGTATATATTTTTTCAAGTATAAAATAAAATAAATAAATCGCCTCCATATGCTGCCTAGTGCCTAGTTTGGATTTCTTCCAAATTCTGTAACTATTACAGCTGAGTATATGTTGATATAGTTAGAATTAGAACTGTGTTGAAGAGTTTCGACCGATTTGTTAGTGGCCGAGTGCATAGAAGGCCTACGTGATAAGCAGGAGCTTATGTATTAGAAACCCTGTCAAACGTGTCTATTCAGCACTTTCTTTGCTCCAGTCGATTTATAAAACCTCTGGTATTTACTTCCTATGTATTAAAAACAAATGTTTGAAAATAAATAATAATAGTTCCAGTTATGTGTCCGAGCTACTGGGTTAATAGGCCGCTATCCTTAGAAATGCATTCAGCATCATCATAGTCATCCCTTGAATCCCAGTTTTGCTAGGGTCTGGATACCATAGAGTTGAATAGACCTTCAGTCTTTCACTTTTCCATTCGTTTTAGAAAAATTTATAGCAATTACTGGAGCCCAGGCGCTATAATTAAAAATGCATTGACATAATTTCTATTTCATACGCACGGATTATAAAATTATGTGACAATTGAACACACGCTACACTTTTCAAGCCAGCATATGATTTCAATTTTTTTTCAGATTATGAAGATTATGGCAACACATTTGATCGGCAGTCCTTTGAAGATACGTCGTTGATCAATCCATCACACGGTCATTGCATTGTTGAGGAGATGCAGACCGACAGTCATTCTATTCACACTTCAGTGGAATCATTCGATGCAGTGACTGATTCAGATTTGACGTTGGAGTCAAACTCTGCTGGAACGTGTAGTATGTACATAGTGACCAGCACAGACCCGTGTTCTGTGTATAAGGATTGTTCTGCAGCGAATCAACACCAGATACCAGAACTAGCCGAGTCAGACCGGTATAAACCAGTTTACGTTGAGGGTTGCGGTGAGGAAGGAATTATTGTGTCGGGCGAGGATGGATCAGTTGATTTGAGCAATGTGGTTTTCCTGCAACTGGTCGATTGTAATTCACACGTAAGATCTCATTTATGATTCTTTCTCCCTTCTTGGTTGCTTCTTTATTAGAATTAGTGTTTATTTCATTGTATTATTACAATGAAAAAAACTCTAATTCTAATAAAGAAGCAGAGATTAAGGACTTTTATGACAGCATACAATACTCATTTCCCATATAACGTATATATGTATACATGTTATATGGGAAAGGAGTATTGTGTGCTGTTTTAAAAGTCCTTAATGTCTGTTTCCATTCTGCTAGGGATGTCGTCAGAGTTGGTCGGACTGACCGGTTGTGGTTCGTCAAGTGTGCTGTGTGGATGTACGTTTATAATTAATTGAAAATTGCCAGCGGGTATTTTTACTATCTGTAAGATGATGGAATTGTACGGCATTTCACTCAGCTTTTGTATGTGATTGCTGTGTAAGCCAGAGAAACTAGTGTTATCGTGCCTTGATGTATGATTTCAAAGCGCCTCTGATTTCTGTAAGATTGAGATATTTTCAGTGTAAATGAGAAGTATTGTTTTTTATTGATGAATTTTTGTCTCTATTTGCTCTTATTCTTAGCATATGTTAAGCCCAATTCACTTTTGATTTATTAGGCACAGTATTATTATTATTATTATTTACTTTACGTCCCTGACACCATCTCTGGATGAGGAAACGGACGTTAAACCTTTATTATTATTATTATTATTTTTTATTTTTTTATTTTTTATTTTTATTTTACCCCGGTGTAAAGAACCTGGGGTTTGATAAAAACGATTCGAGCAATACGTGCTGTATCGCCAACCGGCTACTCGAGGTCATCAATCGGCTTAAAAGAATTGTTGAAGCAGACTGCATTAAATCTTTGCAAAGTCATGGAAACCTTTGCCAAAGAAAAGATGTCTCTCGCTTATCGCCGGTTTGCTCTGCAATAAGTCTGCCTATGCCATTAATAAAGTCAACTCCTTCGGGATTCATCGGGCCCATGGTTTCAATAGCCACGGGAACAACTTCATATCCTAAGGACAGATCACGGTATTTATCCAACTTCCTAGAGGCGGCATGAACAGCAGCACCACCGGCTGTGACTGAAGTCGTTTCGGTATGAGTTTGCCATAGTGTCAATGACCGTGACGTCCCAAACGCACATTTACCGTTGCACCAGGGCACTAAAGTCATGCCGTCCAGACGCTTGCCGTCTGATCTGGACAACCCACTTGGTTCCTTAGAGGAAGGGATGCCTGCTCTCGAAAGTGCTCGCCATATTATGTCATTTAAATTGTGATGGCGAGACATTCTACCTGAGCTTCGTTTTGCTAGAGGCCGTGGAGACCTAAAGCGTCGACTTCATGACCGCAGGGACACCTGTGAGGCTCGCAAGTTTTCGCCCCTAAACGGAAACTAACAGCTACTCGAATCGCCTCAGTGTCTAAAAATAGCCCACAAGAGGCCACAGGGAGAGCGTGAAGCCAGTCGCTGCTTCTTTTGGTTGATACAGCTAGGAGTCGTGCTCTGTCTATTGTTATTATTATTATTATTATTATTAATATACTGTTATTTCCAGGACGTTATATCTGAATCCGTGGACGTTGAAGAAGTTTGCAATGAACTCGTAACAAGATCAGAGGAGATTTTATCGTCTGACTGCTTGACAGGCTCTTCATATTTTATCTGTGATTCCTCCGCTACTAACTTCTCTTCCACACACGATTGCTTTGAACACGGCAGCATTGTTCAGACAGGTGTTGTTGTTGCTGCTGCTGAAGATGTTGCGTGTACCGATTTTTCGTCTGCGCTCGTTCACAACAACTCTGGGACCGAAATGGTAACACTGCCGATCAGTTCTGCAGATTTTGTCGCGCTATCCAATCAGTATTCTCAATCAGTCGGTAATTTCCATGTCCTCGTCAATAAAGCTGGTTAGCATCTCCTTTCATGTCTGTCTGTCCTCTCTTCTCATCTCTCTCTCTCTCTCTCTCTTTCTCTCTCTGTCACACACACACTATCTCTATATCTCTCTCTCTCTCTTTCTTTCTCTCTCTCTCTCTCTTTCTCTCTCTCTCTCTGCCTTTCTTTTCCTGATTTCTCGATGTGGTCTTTGCTTGTCGTATTTATATGACTTTTTCTTGACAATCCATTCTGTCTGCACTTGTATTTTGCACATAAGCGCTATATCCTTATCTTGGAATGAGCTATGTAGGTGAAAATTAGATTGAGCGTAATTATACTTTTAAAATTTTTACCTGTACATATTGAAGTCTTTCTCAACCGTTATTGATGTCCTGAATAAATTTGTTTTTTATTTTACAAGTATTTACGGTAAAATCTAATAAAGTAAATAAAAAAGTCCTAAAGTTCCTTAAGTAAATAAAAGTTGCATATATAAGGTATACTTGGGAAAAAATTAAGGCAAGGATTGTATATTATTAGATTATAGCCTAATCTTAAAGTTATCCAACAACTATTCATTTTAGCCATTATGCTGCGACTCTTTTCACTGCTTAAATTTTTATTGTAGTTTTGAAAACTCCAACCTTATAAATTCCATTATTTTCTATTTCTTTGAATTTTTTTATTCATTTGTCTGATTTGTTTGACAAATCTATTATTAATTAATTTAATTAATAATAATAAAATAACGAATTCATTAATTAATTTATCAGATAGAATTTTTATTTAGTGATACTTACTGCTTTTAAAATGTATTGTATTCTGTTGTTATTTACGTTTCACAGATCCCATACTCGCGTCACAAAGCACTGAAGACTGACCAATCAATATAAATTCTCTATGTATACAGCCTTCCGATATTTCAACTATTTTTACTAAGTAAATGCTGAACTGTTCGAATCTGATATCATATATAGAGAAATGTTTCTAAAAACTGAAAGTAAATACTGGAATAGTGGCACTAAATGCTGAAAGTAAATACTGCACTAGTGGCTCTAAATGCTGAAAGTAAATACTAGAATAGTGGCTCTAAATACTGAAAGTAAATACTAGAATAGTGGCTCTAAATACTGAAAGTAAATACTAGAATAGTGGCTCTAAATACTGAAAGTAAATACTAGAATAGTGACTCTAAATGCTGAAAGTAAATACTAGAATAGTGGCTCTAAATCCTGAAAATAGATACCCACTATTCGAATCTGATATCATCTATACAGAAGTGGCTCTAAAAGCTGAGAAGAATATTAAAGCCGGTGTAATGGTTTCCTTTTTCAAAAGGATATCAATGACATACCTGGATTGGAACCTTGCACATATGGATCTCCAGTCAGAAACCTTGCCTCACTGACCGGTCTTGTCCGCGATCTACTTCATTGTAATCTTTATATCATCAGCTGTAGTCAGCTGTTATCAGCTTATAATCTGCTGTAATCAGCTTGTAATCAGCTTGTAATCAGCTTGTAATCAGCTGTAATAAGCTTCAAAGCAGCGTAATCTAGTGTGTGGATCAGTGCATGATATCGAATATTAAAGCTATTTTCGGGATGTTTTGGCCAGTAATTCAGCTGACTTTTTCTCTGCAATGCTTGATTTCAGAACACTGGTATACCGTTTTCATCCTAGACATAAAGTATAATTTATATTGCAATTCGCTAATTTTCATTCAGAATTTCAATTTATGCTTTTCTCGGACAAGCAGGTACAGGCTAGGCTTACTGCGAAATTGTTAAATTGAGCTTATGTAAATTGTCATCTGCAAATGATAATTATTATAATAGAATATTGTTATAATAAAGACGATGCCTGAGCTCAATTGCTCTACTCGACTGTAACGGTTAATATTTAATTTAATTCTCGGTTCAAATGTATTTCTTTTGTTTAATATTTATCAATATGTTATGTCTAGAACTATAATTAATGGCAAATTGTTTTAGGTACTTGAAATTTATTAAATGCAGCATCTTAAATTGACAGATTAGTTCGATCTTCTGTGAAATTGTTTAATCTGTTGCCTTTGAGAGTTTGTATTTTAAAAGTGGGACTAATAATTGCTATTCCAATTTTTCACAATTTTTAGTGAATAATAATTTATAGACTTGAATATGCTCAATTCGTTTCGTTAAAACTATATAATTCCGTCCAAAAGTTTAAAAGAATTGCTGCTACAATTATGTACTATTTAGTACTAAAATCTTCTTTTGAATATCCTACATTCCCCGTGTTGTGTCCGGGTTGTTTGAAGAATAACCAATCGTGTAAATATGCACGTGTCGTAGTCGACATAGAAATTAGATCCAAACCAATGTCAGAAAGGGAATTCGATTGGTGAGCGCCTAGGCTCCAGAAATTGCCACAAAAACTTAAACGAATGGATCAAGTCTCTTTGAATCCCGACCCTAATTAAACTGGGATTTAAGGGAAAATGACGATGCTGAATATCCTTCTATATATGTTCTAATTGTATTCGTGAGATAAAGCGACTTTTCGTATCTTACAGATTGATTGAGATAGCACCTATCATGAGTGTCTATCGTGCTATCATGCAGTTTACAGGGTTCTGGTTGGGTCTTCAGAATTCGCGATATGACGTGAGCATGATAGCTCATCGATTGTATTAAAAAATTCGATAGAGAAGAAGTGGTTTTCTTGAGTTTGGAACTGGTCGATAATGTATCGAGTTGCCAACCAACGCCTTTTCTTCTACCGTCTTCCTAGCACTGTTTCTTTGAGACAGCTTCTGTTTGGGCCTAATTTTTCTCAACTCATGCTAAACGTCCTATGCACGATTGGAATCTTACATCTTCTTCTTCTTCAGTGCACTAACAAGTGGCAGACTCAATGTACATATTCATACTCAAAGTCTGCTTTCTCGCTCCATAAGAGCACTCCTTAGATCAACAAGTTAATCTCTTCACAAAGTCTATGCCTTATCCACACCTTATGTAGCCTATAGCTTGGGAAAAGAATGGCTTCTGAGGTGGTTTATATATATGATCTTTATTCACCAAAATATATGGCAGTATGAACAGAACATGAAATGAAAAAATAATGAACGAACATAATAACAGAAACTACGGATTAACCATTAAAGAGTCTACAAGTAGAGAAATTTAAACTAAAATCGCCGTTTGACGCCTTATAGTTACTCTGATAAAAAGAGAAGCAAGTTTGACAAGGGGAGCCCAAAATTGTTTAAAAAAATAGATACAAAGCTATACTCCAATCCAATTATTCCTTCGATGCTTGACTAAATGAAAAATAACTCCTGGGTGCGAATGGATTGAGACCTTTGGGGTGGCGCTAAGAAGGGTCCGCCCCCTCCCCGTCCGGAATGTTGTGAACGGATGATTTCTCTCGGAGTAGGGCTTTGCCTTTGGGAGTCATCACTCGAGTTATCTTGCGGGAGTTTATCTGAACTATGGTCATGTCACATGCTAAACGTGAGCTGGAGTTAGGCCGTCTCTGTTGCCACAAAAGAGTTACTAAAATCTTTCATCAGATCGTATTCATAATTTTTCTCTCCCTCTAGTGCACTGCCCATTGGCAGGTCCATGGTATATAGCGCCTCCAGTCATCTTTATCTTCCGTTTTCTTATCTTGTTCACATACGAGTGGATCTTTTAAACCATCTATAACATTCCTTTTGATATACCATTATTCTTGGGTGATTCTGCTTATGACGAACTGGACCCCCTATGCCTTCGTGATCTTCGACTTACATTTACTGGGCAGGAACGTCATTCCCTGAGAAAACTATCCTGTTTATCCTGTTCGTATAAAATTTTACATCTCAGATCACTTCTTCTCGGGATGGATCTCACAAACTCTGGAACAAGCATTTAAAACTTCATGACGTTGCTCGTCGCCCTACGCACTGCTGCATTGAAACGTTCAATAGCTCTGTGAATTCAATTCTATTTCTAGCATATCTGCTTTATGGCGTTCCTACTGACACTGTATGCCTGCGCTTTGTTGGATAAATCATTTTATGAAAAATTGTGCATATTGAAACCACGCGAAAATGTTGATTTAAGAGAAAGAACTACAAAAATATAAAAACCTGTTTAGGGTGCACTGAAACTCCTACAAAGTATTATTTCGCAATTATAAGTAGAAAATTACTTACAGATATATTTTAGTTATAAACATTTACTAAATAATGAAGTAAAATAGTGTAATATTTGTATTAATATATTCCTTGCTCGTTGATGCAGAAGTGAAGTACTACTGTACTATAGGCTACTATCATATACCACCTGCATATTAACTCCAGTTGTTATAATTTGAAGGCTTTTCTCTTTGGCCTCTCCTGTTCAACCATTGCGCAGGAACTTAGACCAACAAGTAAACCTCGATTCCACTAGTACCCTACCTCGGACTGACTTCCAGGATTTTGGCTTGCACCGTTTTGGACCCCACACTCTGCTCATCGAATCGGATTTGGTAGCATAGTGCTCAATGTTGTCATGGGCGACAGTAGCACTCTAATTCTGTTGTTGTTCTGATCACGCCAACTGGGTACAATCTGGGATTCACCAGCATGTCATGGCAGAGTTGATAGAGGAATCTTTTTAAATAAAGCTTATTTTGTTAAAATTTAATATCGTAAATTTAGTGCGCTATAGCTTTTTAGCGTTTTGATCTCCTATTTGTGGCACACATTCTTAATAGCAAGAGCCCATCGTTGTGTTCGAATTCTAAATTTCCGGTAGCACTTCCTGTGATACAAACTCACTTTCAACTTATATTATCTCTTTTGGTGTCCTGCCTTTTGTCAGGTCCATGCTATATATCTCCTCCACATAATTCTATCCTCTGCTTTTCCCTTCGTATCAAAATAAGAATTAGGCCTAGTTATTCATCATCGCAAAGGTCGGTCTTCCTCTATTCGTTCCATTCTTCCTTCTGTTACCTCTTCCAGTAGACCATTCACTCTCAGTACATTATCCATCCGGTTCTACTTTCTATGCCTTAAATATTTATCAGTTGTCTATTTTTGGCAATGACAACCCTATCTAGCTCATTCCTAGTGCCTATGCTGAATCTATTGGTGCCCTTGCAATTCAAAGAGAATCCCAGACTGCTGATTGACTGTGGCGTTCTTCGCTCTCTCTCTCTCTCTCTCTCTCTCTCTCTCTCTCTCTCTCTCTCTATTTAAGGGGTTCAGGGTACTGAGGGTCTTTTTCATCGTAGTCACATATTATCTTCTTCATGATATTTTATTTGTGTATATACATTGTTTGGCTAGTCCGTTACTTTGCATCTAAACATCAGGATTAGATGGCTTATTAATTTATGTAACATTTATTTAGCTGCTCAGAGGCACGTGTATAAGATTAAATAATTTGATTTATCACCTATAATCTATCGCATCACTTTCTCTTACCGCTTTACTTATTATCTCGATTGGACAATTTATCGTAAATTAGATCTATCGTCGCCCTCGTTAACCACACAAAGTAATAAAAATTATAATTTTATCAGAGCTTTGTAACCCGAAGATGTGATGTTATTTAGATGAAGGAGAGTGTGCATTATTGAGTCGCAATTAATTAATTAATCGATAATTAAGTTGTAATTAGATAATTAATCGATTATTTAGTCGTAGATCCCCAGACTAGAACATACTTTGTTTATGCGCGTATTATTTAAATTGAACGGGGATCGAGTAGATTAGTAAGCATTAACTAAGCATATATTAGTGGCAAGGGGGTCCCGCCATTATAACATAATATGAATATGATTGTAGCTATTTACACAGTTAACATCAAATATATTTATACTTTAAATTATTTAAAAATGAAAATTGACGAATGCATAGCCAACAATTAGTCATTGTAGTCACGAAGGAGTGAGACCAAGCAGACTGAGACAGAGAAATAAAGAGAGCCCTAGAGAGAGAGAGGGAGAGAGAGAGGGAGAGAGAGTTGTAGGGATGTTTACCATGACTTGCACCTGCTCGGTCACACGAACCTCGTTACAGCATTAAGCTCGGTTCACACTGTAAGATCATCACGTAAAACATTTCTCAACTGTTCACTGTTCGATAATAAATATTTCCTTCATAAAACGACCGGCATTTGTCTGCCTTCCATTATATCTGAATATGCTTTAGGCGATAGAATGAGCTTATTTGAACAAAATTATTGACGATCTACTGTACATGCAAATGCCAATCTCGTCTGGTTATATCTTATAAGTCGTGTGACAAAAGCATTCGTATAAAACCAAATAGAACGTGTCTGGAAATGTTAATGGGTTGTATTCTAAAGGATAATAAGGAGTCGAAATTATATCTATCAAAATATAAACATAACAAAACTACAGTCATCGTTGACAACATCGAGCACTATTGAAACAAAATCAAGCTGGCGAGCAAAAGAAGGTCCAAAAGCGGTGCAAATTCCAAAATCCACAAAATCAGTCTAAAGATAATAAAGCAGTAATTACGAGTAATTCGTATGGTTGCAACGTCCTCTAATAAATCAAGCTTTTTGTATTGCCGTTTTAAAACTTTGAAAGAATATAGATATCATCTATGATTGCCTACAAAACGATAGACATTCAATGAAGAATACGGGTACTTCATAACTCTAAGATGGTCATTGTATGAAGTAACGAACGTTAATCTTACATCATGTAATTATTTATCACATACGTCTCCAATATTCAAGGACCGTGCCATTTTGAAATTGTATGATATAAATTACTATAACACAGTGTTATTTATGTTAAAATGTAAACGTAATTGCCTACCATTAACTTGCAACGAATTTGTAATAGCTAGCACTTCTGTAGAGAATAATAATTATTACATAAGAAATGTTAATGAATTCATTGTGCCCTTCTCACGTACAAATATACGAGCTAATTGCATATCTGTACATGGTCCAAAACTATGAAATAATTTGCCATATGTTATAAAAAATGCTACGTCTATTTCTAATTTTAAGAAATAATTTTTAGTTTATTATTTAATCAATATTAAGTCTTTATGTATTTATACTAGTAAAGCTCTCCTTGAACGCTTGTGCTAGTTAATTAGACACTACATTTGCTTCATTGTATTTTCCTTTTCTTGTTTTATTATTTTTATTTGCACTCTAAAGTTTAGTTTAATTAGTTAGTTTTCTGCCATTTAGTGATATGAACTTGTTTGCTAATTTAATTTGTAATAATTTAGAGATGTTTTTGAAACTTATTTTGAGTTTCACTTGCCAGTGTCTGGCCATTTCCAAATATGAAAATGTTCAATTATATGGATACCAACGGTTTTACTGTAATTAGTAATGTAATAGAAATTTTTGTATTTCGGACTTAAGTAGACTCTGCTTTAGCTGCTAATTATGGTATTACCGAACAGAGCTATGGCTCTTTTAAGGTAGCCTCTTTAGTATTGTTATTTGTTTATCTAACTATATGCACGTTCCTATTGTTTGTATAATCTGTGCTGTGCTGAACAAATAAACGATACTAAACGAAAGAAATCTTCTATAAATTGCTCTTAACGTAAAATAATAATATTCAGCAATAGAGTAGACATCATTAAAGATCTACGATAATATACTAAGATAGAGATCAAGTAAGATGTTTAATCGTAATATAGGTAACTAATTTAGGCAAAAGTTAGTTTAAGTCTATAATATGCAGTGTCTTTTGAAAGAACAATAATTCGGAAGAATTGTTCAGAAAATTAAAATCAAAGATAGAAGTAAGAACGAGCAGGAGATTTAACTGTTAAAGATGGCAATATTTAAATGAATGTCATCGAGATACAGCTACCATTATTATATAGTGTCCTTACATGCTAACAGGTGGCAGCAATAGTTGTCCATACATACATTTACATACAAATCTGCTTCAGATTGTGCCACTGTAATGCTTCTTCTTAGATTGTCTTAGTTCTTCAAGTCAAGTGTTTCGGTTCGTTTGACTATTGTAGAGAATTTTTCGAGAGAAAAGATATTGAAGGAATAATTTCTGCTTTTTAAGATCTGGCCTGTATTAATATTTTCAACCAATAAGACCATAAGTATAATTTAAAGCGTCTCTCTATGCAAAAGACCACAGTAGCGCTAAATTGAAAGTGAACGTAAAGCAGCCTGGCTGCCTAAGACCACAGTAGCGCTAAATTGAAAGTGAACGTAAAGCAGCCTGGCTGCCTAATGGTATGAGGTCACAATCGGCTTACTGACTAGAATTCTGCGAGCTGGAATATGAACGACCAATTGGTCTAAATTTAAAATCTTTATCATATGCCTACAGGTCCCTTCACTGCCATTTATTAAACGTTTCCCTAACGAATTAAAAATTATAATGATATATTCTACCTTTTCAGCACTCGGACAAAACCAGCTCCTTCGCAATATAGCCCTGCTTGTGTGATCGGGACTTAACCTTCTTGTAGCAATAAATCTTATCATGCTAATTACGCCCTACACGAAGCGACGTCGTCCGGCAGTTTTCTAGCGGTTGAGTGCGCGCTGCGAGAGAGGCCTGAAAGACGCGTCTGTCGCTAGTCGTCCTCTGGATCGCTCAGTCTTACCTCGGTACTAGCTAGACGTCGAACAGTGGATAGACCTTCCACACAGTATAACGCCAGGCTGGCTTATCGGGTAAGTGATCAGTGCTGATTTTATGTATGGTTGTGGATGATTTGATTGGTTATATAATGATGTTTAGTTGGAGTAAATAGTAGCATTAAGTGTATTCGTACTTAAGAGAAATATTATATGTAGGCCTTTATGCAACGTCTTTATAAAATGTCTTTATAACAATAACTTTTATAAATAGCAGCATTATCCAATGGTAGTTAGATAGAGAGAGGCAGGGGCAGGCCGAGATTAGATATGTTAGATGATTTAAAGACCCACTCATATGTGGAAATGAGGAGGAAGGCGGAAGACAGAGAAGAGTGGAGGCGTTATATACCATGGACCTGCCAGTAGGCAGTGGACTAAGAGAGAGAGAGTGAAGTTAGATAGATCATGAGACTTACTGGTTTAGAGAAAGTTGGCATGTAACCATATCCTTTTAATCCTTTAAATTGTGCATTTGTTTCTTTCTATTCATTTACATAAATTTATACACCAGGTTTCAAAGATCTTGATTTCTAATTTAGCGTACACAGCTTGAAGGTATTTTTTGTTTGGCCCGTGTCAGGCAGGATATTACCCGCTGCTTTACTACTGATTAAAGTAGACGCCGATTGTGCTTCAAGATGGCGTAGAAGAAATTACTTCTCTGCAGACTATGTAGTATCTGCCTAAAACATTCTTGTGTTTGTCTCACATAACTCATGAAGTCATTTGCCTGCCGTTAGAAATTTAGGAACTACGTGTCGTATTTTCTAAAAGTCTAATTTTCAATTAATTTAGCACTTCATGTATGCATCCTTTTTTCAACAGTTTCGTTTTTAGTTGTTTTTTTTACTTTTGTTGCAGTTGATTTTAATATTTGCCACTGTACCTTCTATGAATAATATATTAGTTTTGTGTGCACTTTACTTCAGCCATATAGCTCTTCAATATCTCAATCAGTGCAAACAACACAACAATAAAATGCAACGAATGCTTTTTGTATACTACAAAATGAACTACAATGCAATTTTATAAACTCTTTAACAGAATTGTTTAATATAGAAGTATGAATAGTCTCTAGTATTACGTATGAATAGTCACTTAGTCTAGTCACTTAGTCTCTTAGTCTTAGTCTTAGTCTACACTTAGTCTTAGTCTTAGTCTACACTTAGTCTCTTAGTCTTAGTCTTAGTCTAGTCACTTAGTCTACACTTAGTCTTAGTCTTAGTTTACACTTAGTCTCTTAGTCTTAGTCTTAGTCTAGTCACTTAGTCTACACTTAGTCTCTTAGTCTTAGTCTTAGTCTAGTCACTTAGTCTACACTTAGTCTCTTAGTCTTAGTCTTAGTCTAGTCACTTAGTCTCTTAGTCTTAGTCTTAGTCTAGTCACTTAGTCTACACTTAGTCCTAGACAAGAGCCAGGGTAACTCGTAACTCGTTGGAGTTAGTGCGCCTTCGGGCGGTAAAATCCATTCATTATTCCGCAACGGAATGAATCTTTTCTCTTACCAATTAAATCTAAAACTATTTAATTTAATGAAATATCTACAATTAGGCTTAGTGAGTGTATATATGTAGTCTTAATTTAACAATATCGAGGATGTGGTGCATTATCTTTCATACAACGCATGTATGGAAACCAAGTTATTATTGAACGAAGCCGTTTATATATAACAAGTTATATATATATAACTTGTTATATATAAACATATAATATATATATATATATATATATATATATATCTTATATATATATACAATATATATATATATATATATATATATATGTATATATATATATATATATATATATATATATATATATATATATATATAGGTATATTATAACAAGTTGACATTTGGGATTAGAAGCACGTTTTGAGTACAGGTATGCACACATTACGCTCCTTAAAGTAAGCACACATTGCATTAACCAGTACGAGGCTTATTAAACCCTATATGCCGGTCTTCTATTTACACAGACAACACGCCAAGTTAGGCTGTTATTTAAATTGGACGTGCTGAAGCATTGACGACGATATCAAGTCGGTCTGTCAAAGAAATCGTCGCATTGTATTCGATCTTGAGACATCTCTTAAAATATAGCGTTTCGTTAGGTACAGCATTTCTCAAACTCTTAAATTCATCATTTCAGAAACGATGACCTGCCAGCTTGAGTTGAGCTGAATACGCTTGTGAATATAGTTTTAATGAAAGGTTTTACAAGAGAAAGATTTTCCATTTTTACAGAGTTATTGAGATTACGCTATAGAGTTATGCAATCTGTACGTACTAAAAAGAGTTCTCATTTCTTGAAGTATATGGTTTATTTTAATTTGTCACTGTGTGTGTGTGTGAGTGTGTGTGTGTATGTGTGTAATGCTGTGTATGCAAGTATGAGTAATCTTCCAGTACTACTCTATTCAACACTGTGTGTATGCAAACATTAATGTAATAGTGTTGGTGCTAGGTATCTTCGTGTTAGGCCTATTAAACATTGTACATACTGCACCGAGTATTACATTGCACTGAAAGTTGTATTAAACCGATAATTATAATTTTAGCTGTATTCACAAGTTTTATAGCATAATTTTTATATTGTATCACAATCTGAAGAATCGCATTGCATGACACTGCTTCAGTGAAGTATATCTGAGATATTTTAGTGTAACAAACAAGTAAAGATTTAATTGTTAACGTTACACTTAGTAACATTTAGTTTAAAAGTGCTTCGGAAAATAATACTGAGCTCTATCATTGAAGCTGATTCTCCTACCGTTACTTTCAAGTAATATTTATCAGCAAGATCTCCAGCCAGCTGATCTCCAGCACGCTCTTGCTGATCTCTATCTGATCTCGAGCCAGCTGATCTCCAGCTCGCTCTTGCTGATCTCTATCTGATCTCCAGCCAGCTGATTATTTTCTATTCGATCTCAAGCTGATCTCTAACTGATCTCTAACTGTTCTCTAACTGATCTCTAACTGATCTCTAGCTGATCTCTAACTGATCTCTAACTGATCACTCGCTGAAATCTAGCTGATCACTAGCTGATCTCTAACTGATCACTTGCGGATCACCAGAAGATCTTCAGCTGATCTCTAAATGATCTCTAGCTGATCTCCAGCCAGCTGATTATTTTCTATTCGATCTCCAGCTGATCTCTAACTGATCTCTAACTGATCTCTAGCTGATCTCTAACTGATCTCTCGCTGAAATCTAGCTGATCTCCAGCTGATCTCTAGCTGATCGCCAGCTGATCTCTAACTGATCTCTAACTGATCTCTAGCTAATCTCCAGTCGGCTAATCTTTGTCTATCCCATGCCCGATCATTGTTCGTCTTTGACAATCCTTCCGAGTAGACACCCATTTTGTGCTAATTTATTCAAAATAACTCAAACTATGCCAGGGAAACAGGAACCTGAATGTTTTTTGAATGTTTCAATGGTTCAGTGTGTAAGCGCGTTAGGTAATGAAATGTAGTTTTTTAAATGGCTGTTCCTGAGGTTCGAGGATCAACCCCTGATAGAGCTGATCAGAAAGTATCCTCTCAGACATTCACCTTTCAGGATGCACCGGTTCACCTGTATATCTGACGTCTTGAAGAAAAGCCCTGTGGGCTTCTGACCTTCTCGTTAAACCCACATTAAAAACAGGAACTAAGTTACCCCATTGCGTAGCTCGCGTATCAACAGACATGGTTACCCTTGGATACTCAAAGTATAGTTTGTCGGTTTGCTAACGGCTAATCCTCATGCAGTGGATTAGGCGAGTCGCCTTTCTAATGAATTGTTGTTCGGTTCCCGTGAGATTAAGATAGAGTCGTTATTCTCAA
Organism: Enchytraeus crypticus; assembly: GCA_905160935.1. Taxonomy (NCBI): domain Eukaryota; kingdom Metazoa; phylum Annelida; class Clitellata; order Enchytraeida; family Enchytraeidae; genus Enchytraeus; species Enchytraeus crypticus. Next base: position 221,797 of record CAJHZI010000904.1, on the reverse strand, counting down.
GTAAAGCTTAGCGTGCTCGATGTCATGCTGGGCCACGATGTGTCTGGACGGAGCCTCACAACGTTCCATGGTCAAAACGAATATTAAATTGACTGATTGAAGAGTGTGCTTTACATGTTTACAAATTCCGGTAAGAAATTCTATCATCTCTGCAGAGGATCTGCTCTGTTTAGCGCTTGATAGACCATGGCCCATCAAGCGTCATTCAGAGTTGATCCTCTGCATGGACCATGGTCCATCAAGCGTCATTCAGAGCTGATCCTCTGCATGGACCATGGTCCATCAAGCGTCATACAGAGCTGATCCTGTGCATGGACCCTGGTCCATCAAGCGTCATACAGAACTGATCCTCTGCATGGACCCTGGTCCGTCAAGCGTCATACAGAGCTGATCCTCTGCATGGACCTGGTCCATCAAGCGTCATACAGAGCTGATCCTCTTCATGGATCCTGGTCCATCAAGCCCATACAGAGCTCTGCCGGGTCTATCGGGCCACTCGACGCTGATCGATATGTCGACGTGTAACAACCAGTCTCTGGTCTGCGGTAGCGGGATAGTGCACTGCAATGAATGGAAAATATTGACGAACCCTGTAAATAGATCAATGTCGCCTCTGGATAGTAATTTGTTAATAGAAGCAGTGATGTGGTAAACGTGGCAGTTCTATCATCGAACCTGACAGCGTCATTATCGGCATGCTCTACTGGTCGATGTTATCGATACATAGCTCAGTCGACAGCGCACTTGCCACGCAAGCTTACCACTACGGACTCGGTATTCTGTTCAATCCATTGACGACATAATGTCTTAAAAGCACCATTATAGGCTGCCTAGACAAAAATCCTTTACAAGATTGCACGTATGTGCTCTACAGCTCATACGTAAGTGCTTCTACAGCTCAAACTTATTGTATGCTATACAGTAGGCGTACTGATGTTTAGTTTCCTACTTTGACACTATTAGCGGTGTATGAATGGGATGGTAAATAATAATTGATTCAGAGATAAAATAAGCTTCGTTGAGTATAACCTGTACCAACTAAAATAATTAAAGCCAATGCTGACGTCAGTTTCATATCTCGAACGCGATATCAGTGACGGACGAGCCCAAGATTTGCGAAATTTTCCTCGCAGTTTGCTGCTGTATAGAAAAAAATGTAAAAGATTTTCATGTTTTGCAATAAGCTTAGTCATTATTATGCTGGTAGGCATAGCATTTTTATCTTGTTAGATTAACAATTTGCTAGTGTAGATTATACCATCTATTGTCCGAGCATTATAGAATAGACAAACCGTAGTAAGCGCGTGTCATAACAGGCGGCAAAGCAGAACCTATGGAGTTCAATGGGAGTCCACTTCACAAGCCATTATCCTAAGTTAAAAGCTGCATTAAGGTTTGAAAAACGAATATAGCTTAATAATAGTATCAACTTGATGGACAACGGAGTGCCATTACTGAGTCTCTACTGGCTTTATTCAGGAATATATAATTTGGACCTTCCACTTGGACGAGTAATTGAGAGAGAGAGAGAGAGAGAGTAGATTATAAATTTAAATATCGAGAATTATTATCCTAGATGTATAAAGTACTGTAGATAGTTGTGGCGATTAATTTCTATTAATCAATGATGTCAGGACGCTATAATTATTATTATGGCTATTCTACCAATCCCACTCAGTTCTGGCCTATTCTAAGGATTTGCGTACTGATATTTTAGAACAGCAAGCACAGTCTGTTTCGATTGCTGCTTAAATTCACAACCAATCAATCCACCAATCAACCCAGAACTAGATTTCAAAAAGGCCTAATTTTAGACAAATTAGCAGAATATATCGCAGTGTCGCTAAATTGACAACTGCAGAATCAATTAGCTAAGTAACAAAAGGCCACGACTTGAATGAAGTTAAGAAATTCCATTTCAAGCCATTCATTTTCTTCTTCTGGAGTAGAAACGCACACAGTTATACGTCGCTGACTGTCGCCTGACGCTACCAAATTGTTCTCAGAGTCAGTCTGTCAGCGGCAGGCAATAAACCATCGCATTAGTTGGACAGGAAGGGACGTCCACGCGGCGAGACCGTAGCGTTAAAGTAACGTTAGAGCAACGCCGGTTCAACGGCGGTAGACTTTAGATTTCTATGCTGCAGATTAATCTTTATTTCGTTGAATGTCAGTTGACGGCGTGAATGCAGGGGAAATGATAGTACGCAGTTATTGTCAGTCGTTAAGATTTATGGGCTGTGCCTTTCGTCGTGGTGGTACAAATTTGAGGTAATTTTAATTTAACGTGGGGAATTTGCAGGGAGACATCTGTGTGTATTTTGCCACTGAAAGTATATAGTCAGTTAAATCGGAATTGGCAAAGTTACAATGGCTTTGTATCATTCTTTTCCATGATAACGTTTGATTGTCCTTTACGTCTTCCTAGCATTAGGAAACGACCGTTAAATCGTGATTATTAATAGCGTTATTATTATTATTGCAATTTTTGTACATGATTTACCTTACTAATGATATTAACATGAGAGTCTGAGCGAACGTATCCTTCTCAACTCGACAGGGTGTGCCATTCGTTCAGTTCAGTTCAATTAAATGTCTTAATAGCGTAGGGGTAACGTCAAGAAGTTTTAAATGACAGATCCTGAGGTGAATTGAACTCTCGTGGGTTCGAATTCCAACTTTTCAAATCTGAGAGTAAAATCTTGGACATTCACTGGGCCGGCTGTACGGAAAATGGTCTAAATTACCCAACGGTTTAAACATGTAGTATTTAAAAGTAATAGATATCAACATAGTGGATCATTTCACTATAATGCGTGTTTACTTTACTAGCGTTTACTGTAAGCGACTCTCATATGCCGATTTTAATAAATGCACGTGTTTCTTCATTAGCATCCTTGTATAGCACTGTTTTGTACTTAAATTATAAGACATAATTTGTTTAAATAGATTATAGGTTCTTCAGTATAGATTGTATAGTACAAGTAATACATAGAAATGTAGACGTCCGATTCATTACCTGAATTAATCATTGCTTTCACATACAGATACATTAGATACAGTTACAGATACAGTTTCTTGCAGATGTATCTGGAGCAGAAGGCACTAAATGAAACGAGCATGTAAACGTGTGCAAAAGGAATGCAAAGATCTTCGAGTAGTTTTGATTTGCATGTGCACATCATTGTGAAGTGAGGCTATTATTTTATTCATAACTCTCTGTCTAGTTGTTCTATTATGTTCAGTGAATCTTCATTTAAAGCAGCTTTGTTACAATTGTGTATCGACAGACGGGTGCGTGAGAGATTTTATTTTCTTTGCAGTATAGTTTTCAAAAGAGCACAGATTTTACAATTTTGATTCTCACCGTGTAGCTTTATTCAATATCGACAATTTTAACGGTTAATGCATTCAAGGTTGAAGGTATTGTCGTGCTTTGTATTACATGAGTTAGCGTAGTAGTTGAGAATCTCTATTAAAATGGATTTAAAATTTTGAAAAACAAAAAGGTGTACAGAAATATATTATGCCGTTATATAGACTCAGTGCATGAATATGTACCTTGGACCTGCCACTTGGCTGCACATTAGAGAAAGAGGCTCAGTGTCTGCTTTCAAGTTTTCTAAAGAGAGCACTCCATAGACCAGCAAGTGAATCCCAAATTCTATACCACCATCAAATCTAAATATAGTCTGTTGCTTATTAAGTCGTCTCTTAGCCTACTACACTTTCATTAAACTGCTAACTGTTTATTATAATTATTAAATTATTATTATTACTGTTATTATTATTACTATTACTTTTTAAAAATTTTTTAAAATTTATTTTTTAATTTTATCCCGGTGTAAAGAACCTGGGGTTTGATTACTATTATTATTATTATTATTATTACTACTACTACTACTATTATTATTAAACTGATAAATCTTTTTTGTAGTGTTCCTAACACAATACGGTAGACAGATCTATAGTTAAAATATATATCTTATTAAATGGTGTGTGCATATCTATGTTGTCATTGTTATTATTTTAATTTCATCAAAATCTATTTACGTATTTAGCGCACTATTAGCTAAATCTAAGAATAGTTTTAACAGTGGAGATTAACGTAGCGTGGCGTGCATATTTTATTGATAATAATTCTACCAACATTTTGGCATAATTACATCTCATATCATTCATGTCTTTGCTGGAGTGATATTTTCCAGTGATTGGGATTTTCCGCTGATAGAGAAACTTTTCCATTAAGGATTATGAAGGATAATCCACGGAGCAGCTATGGGCTAAGACAACCGTCCATCATCCAGTGACATCTTACAATCAACTTGTGTCACTTTATATCCTTATTCATTCTGCAGCTATGATCTGCCTCTTTTAGAAATCTGTAGATTCTGATCTGATTTGCAATCCACAATGTCTACCCAGAAGCATCGTCTATTAGTTCTCGTCCTAAAATCGGGTCGAAAGCATGGTCAAATACTATTTTCCACTAGCTTCCAGAAAATCTCTCATCAATTTTATTGGAATCCCGTAATGCAGGGTGTGGTAGCTTCTTTCAGATCGCTAATTATTACATATTGAGATTTTAGAAGAGAAAACTAACATTATTTTGGACAGGAGCTCTTTCGCAAATGCATTTCGCCTCTGGCTTGCATTAAATGCAGGTAGGATAGTATTTTTTTGCATTAAATTCTGAAATAATATCAACTTCGGCATTTTCAAAGATCTTCAGTTAATGCATAATAACTAATTCTACGAAAAACTATCATGCCAAAGTATCTGTGTAGGAGCAATATGAGAAAACATTTTTTAAAAGCTTCGTTCTAATTCCCCATTCAAGGCATGATATTTGCTCGAGATACAGCTGTCGCTAGAGGGAAGCAGAGGATAATGTGATGCCATCCACTGATATCCGATTTCTTCCCGCTAAGCTTCCAGTTAGAAATCCCATTCCTGACCAATATATTTGAGCATTAGGCCATCCTGAAGTAGCATTAGATGCAGTTGTGAATGAATATAGTCCCTTCTGAAATTCTGTATCCGCAACATGTAGCCTGGATGTGCAGCTATAACGTAAAGCTATGCCTATCACGCACGCGCAATAATATATTAACTAGACAATAGTTTTCTTTAGATTGCCTTTAGTTACTTGTTTTCTGGAGATAACCTTTCTGTACCAGTTTCTGTAGATAACCTTTCTGTACCAATTTTCTGTAGATAATCTTGAACTCATTAGAAACACTTTAGGATCATACTCCATGTTGACCCGAACGCTTATTGTGCCTTTGGCTGAATAAATGTGATAAATTCCATTTCACTTTTCGGCATACCAATACCATTAAATTATATAATCATAGTTTTGTTTAAATTTTCCTGCTACTAGCGGTATTTTTACTTGAACGCTCATCATTTACAAACGTATAACCCTTAATTCTAAATTTTCTGCCGTACTTTAATATTGTAGAGAATAAGAGTAAAATGGCAACAACAGTGAAGTAGAAGTATACAGATTAATTAACTTTGCTGTGGAACTTCGTGCTTCTGTTTGAAGACTGTACATTGTCGTACATGTCCGCCCTAAAGCAGATCTGCTTGTTTTGTAGCTGTCTAACATCGCAATCGTATTCTATGATTTATTTCTTTATGACGTGATTTACTCTTTTTTTCTAGCAATATTGCTGATAAACGCCAGCAATTTTCTGCTTACAGAGCTCTTGCTGCAGTATTTCATGCGCCAGTTCGTCGTGCTAATGACTCCTACTATCTATACTATCTCACTGCATAACCAGCTAATGGCGGCAACTATCTATACTATCCAACTGCATATCCAGTTAATGACGGCAACTATCTGTACTATCTCGAAGCATATCTAGCGTACATTTACTGTGAATCTTTTACTGTATTTTTTTCTGATTTTAAAATTTTCTCGTGTGTTTGACTTAGTTCAGGACGTAGCTTTCGAAGTGAGCGAAGCTGCCAGAGACGAGAATAAATCTTTGTAGTTATTTTTGTTTTATTTTTGGTAATGTTTCTTGATCAGGTGTGATATATGAATGTATATTTGCTACACTTGCATATATTTTATTATGATTGTATAATATATATATATATATATATATATATATATATATATATATATATATATATATATATATATATATATATATTGTATATACAGGCTGCGCATTAAAAAAATATCCCCTAGCACAATTACGATATCTTAGCCAATTATGGATATTTTGCCTTGAAATTTTAAGGTTCTCTTGTGGAGAAATTTAGCCACAAACTGACCAAATTTTGTTAAAGTATTTGTAACGAAACAGGAGTTATCCAAGTTTTGCAAAAAAATTGATTTTTTTCATTTAACACGCACCGTAAAACGTCAATTAGAATCAATTCCTTTTTGAAAATGTGCTGGCCCTGAAAAAGGCCGCTAGATGATGACGACTCTGATTTTGTGCTACAATGTGTGCTCGAAATGAATGCCCTTTGCTTTAATGCCGGCCAGAAGTCTTTTCTTACAGATAAAATTGCTCTGTCAATGGACTGTTGTGGTAGGTCTTTCCAAATCTCTTGAAAAGCAGCCTTTAATTCCATTATGTTTCTGGGTTTGGGCTTGAAAGCACGATACTTTTCCTACATGGTTCCCCAGACAAAAAATCAAGAGGATTAAAGTCTGGAAAATTAGGAGGCCAGTCATCCATTTTTATGATATTTGGGCTATAGTGTACAAGAAAGTATTGCACAAGACGTGAAGTGTGAGCCGGCGCGCAGTCCTGTTGAAAAACGAAATCATTTTGCTTTAACTTGTTGCAGTCTTCAATCAGTTTTGGCAGAATAGTGTTATTGTAATACATTGTAGCACAATATCAGAGGCGTCATCATCTAACGGCCCTTTTCAGGGCCAGAACATTTTAAAAATGGAATTAATTCTAATTGACGTTTTACGTTGCGTGTTAAATGAAAAAAAAATCACATTTTTCGCCAAACTTGGATAACTCCGGTTTCTTTACAAATATTTTTACAAAATTTGGTCAAACGTATGGCTAAATTCCTCCACAAGAGAACTTGAAAATTTCAAGGCGGAATATCAATAATTAGCTAAGCTATCGCAATTGTGCTAGGGGGATATTTTTTAATGCGCAGCCTGTATATATATATATATATATATATATATATATATATATATACATAAATTTATAAACCTCATTAATTAAAATCTATTTGTCTGAAGTTATAGGCTATTGATAAGATGTAGATGTGGCATAGTTTTTCTGAAAGGATTAATTTGTTGATCTACATGTATATGATATGCTCTTTAATGAGCGTTAAAGCAATCTCAATGAAAATATGAATATACATCATGGACCTTCTACTTGATGAGCAATACAAGGAGAGATTTCAATAAGAAATACTGTTATATTATTGAAATTTCATTAGAAAAATATTTGACAGAACGATGAATTTTTACATAACGAAGTTCAAATATGAGTAATAGAATAATACAAGATGATGATCAGTATAATACAAGAAAATGCAAGATCGATTGTGCACTACTAGTTGATAAAATAAAGTACAGTTGACTTTAACAAAGAGATCTGTTTCATCAGTTGAAGAAAATATGAACTTATCACATTGCAGAGATCTGATAATATACTCCAACATTTCGTGACGCCGACTTCTCTCTAAACGATGTTATTACTAATTATTATTAATATAATTAATTATTAATTAAATTTTGTCAGTAGATGTTACATGTCTACATTGTTCGGAGAAAGGGAAATCTATGTGATTATGTCGTGTGTGTACTTCAAAAGAAATTTGTATTCCTGTATCAGTGAAATGTGGGAGTGATAATGTAGTTTTGTTGAGATGTACGATCGGACTGCAATGGTCGTGAGGAGTTTGGTAATGACCTTGAGGAGTTTGTCAGTGATCGTGAGGAGTTTGTCAATGATCGTGAGGAGTTTGTCAATGATCGTGAGGAGTTTGACAATGATCTTGAGGAGTTTGACAATGATCCTGAGGAGTTTGACAATGATCCTGAGGAGTTTGACAATGATCCTGAGGAGTTTGACAATGATCGTGAGGAGTTTGGTAATGATCGTGAGGAGTTTGGTAATGATCGTGAGGATTTGGTAATGATCGTGAGGAGTTAGGTAATGATCCTGAGGAGTTTGACAATGATCTTGAGGAGTTTGACAATGATCGTGAGGAGTTTGACGTAGTCTTGTTATTCCGTTGAATTCCGCTCTCGGACGAAACTTTACAACTCCTCTAGCAGATGTTAATTTCTCAGAGTTTATTTTTCAGGATTTTAGTGCCTATTGTGCTTTAGACAAGAAACATTTAACCGCAAAATCGATACTACCGTTTTCAGTATATTAAATTAGTTATGATGCTATTTATATACAAGTATTCCCTGACTGAAACTAAGCCAAATGCAGAATCTGTTAAATATCTGTCAAAATGTTCTATTTCGTCTCATTTAAACTCAATCTAACGTAGACTTTGTTGTTCTTTAACAGCAGGTATAGACTCTCCAATGGGTGTGGCTGAACGTGTATGCATGCATACAATGCGGAGGAGTCGTGATGTGGAAAATGATTGATTCTCAGCCGAATGAAATGAAAATATCAGCAATGATTCAGGACGCAAGTATTGATTTTGTTTCTCTAAACACAACGAGACGGTATAACTGCGTATATGACAGCAGCGCACTGCTATCTAGACGTTTAAATATATTAAAAAGTTAAGGTTAACGTCAGTTTCCTCACTTGAAAGCGATGTCAGTGACGGGGGAGCCCAGGATTTGAATGTTGCACATACTGATCCGCGGTCGAATGTCTTACCGACTTCGCCACTGGCTCCAGCCTGTATAATCTTTGTAAATACTTAAGTATACTAGTAGAATAGTAAATACTTAAATATACTATTAGTATAATCTTTGTAAATACTTAATACATGTAGATAGCTCTTAGCTCATCTGGTCATTTTCTTCTTGTTCTTTTTTATATTTTATTTTTTAATCTCAATTTAAAATTATACCCCTGCCTATTTTGTATTCACAAGTTTACCTAGCAGCAATATTTATCTTAGTTTTCTTTAAGTTCACCGTAGTTCAATTAAGTTTGTTTTTTCCTGTTGTATTTGGTTGTTTGTGTGTTGTGTATGTGAACTCTACAGGGTTGAATGACTGGATTTAGCGAAGAAAATCATTAGCATACGCAGGCTTCAAATGTGCTTATAGTCTATTCCCAATAGAAAATTCCAGGTTTGGTTCTGTTCGGCACTGCAAAGTTGCACAACTTTTCAATATTTATGCAGCTCTTCTGAGATTTGATAAAAGTACGTATTTAAAAAGTGCGCCAAATGTGTATATATCCAAATATAAAATTTTGATTGATTTAAATTTTACAGTACCATATGAAATCAGTATCAATTTTTCTGTATCTAAATATCTTTAGACGCAATGAATCATTGTTTCCCGTGCAATGATTTACTCGTTGGTTTAGAACAATCATCAACAGTACGTTCTAAACGCTCTCTGATTTTGTATCGGACAATCGTCAAAACCCGGATGTGTATAAATAATCACAGATTTATCGATTGCTAAATCAAGCTGAAAATCTCTCTCATCCTTCACATTGCTGGAATACAGAGCAACGGTTATTCAGGAATCGTTGCTATATGATTGCACCTGTAGGAAATGCGCAATATCAAAAGCGGAGCTGACATCACAGATTCTAACACTCGTGTGAATAACAATTAATCATTCTGAGTTCTATGTCTATCACTGAGATAAGACCTTTGAGATTAAAACATAGATTTTGTATTAAATGATATTTTTGCGCAGGTTGGAGTGTTGGCTAAGTGTTGGGCTAAATAGGGATAGGTAAGTTTAGGTGAGGTAAGGCTAGGTAATTAAGGTAAGGCTAGAGGTAAGTGTGTGCGGGTTTATAGTCGTCGGGATCGATTTTACGTTTTATGGTTTGCAATTTAGTGTCTCAGGTACCGTACTAGCTGGGAGTTGACAGAAATCGGCGGTTAATCCTGCTATCATCATTGGGTAAAAAAGTTTATGTTAGTTTTAGTATTACATTTGAAAATATAGAAATATAACTGTTGATAATTTTGATTCTATTATTTTAAATGTCAAGATTTCTCTACAGGGAGATAATCACTTGATCTACCAACATGTTGCTACAATCGAAAAGAGATTCCGTTAAGCTTTCTTTGTAACATCTTACTTTGTTTTAAAGCATGACCTTTACCACGACTTGCCATTAAAGCACTATCCATTAGTTTTAAATATTAGCCTAGCTCTCAAGGGTTCCAGCAACCACTGCGTTCCTCATTATCTGTATTTGGTGGCCCTTGTATTCACTTGCAGTTTTCGGTGTGATCTAGTTCATATTGAAAATCTTCTACAATTATTTAGGACAATTTAAAATTAGGTAATTGTGCTACAGTCAACAATTTCAACTTAGAATTTCAAACTAGAAAGTTCTAAGCAATTTACGGCTATGACGTATTCAACTGGCTGGAGCCAGTGGCGACATCGGTAAGATACTCGACCGCGGAGCAGTATGTGTGGGGTTCAAATCCTGGGCTCACCCGTCACTGACATCACTTTCGAGTGTGGAACTGACGATAACCTTAGCTTTTTTAGCTTTAGCGCAACACCTCAATCGCATCTTAATGTTCTTATTTTGTCAGACACTTATTAGGACTTTGCTATTTGATTCGAGAAATCTCTCACTGTCTTAATCTATATGACGCATTTTGTTAAAGATTTTTCCTTTAAGGTCTGCTGGGATAGCAGTAACAGTGAATGGAGTGAGGCAGGATATTAGGTCTGCCGGATTGCAGGATAGTTTATGTCTCGCAAACCATCTGCTGTCTCAGTGGGCTCGCTGACATCGAGGCTTCTGCTCCGCAATATAACGAGTCCATGCTAGTGTTGTAATAGACACACTAGAAGTGTGTCTATATATCTCGTGGCAGTAGGTATAGTAGGCTCTATATGGTATTTATTAATAGTTTAATTCATGGATGTATGTAATGTTGTATTATAGTAGGTCATCGAAAATAATTTTTATTTTCATCTCATATGTAGCCTATTAACTGTTTATGCTAGCGTATATCTATAATTTGTACTGCTATTTCTGCCGTAATGTCTGCACTGCTACTGCGGTTGCCAGATTGAAAACAAATAAACGAATATAATATGATTGTTATCTTGTAACTGTATCAGTACTTTCCTGGGCAAGCTAATACCCCATTTCTTTCCGCCGTAAGTCTAAATTTTGACCCTCTTGGACTTATATTGGTTTGATCTCGCTTTCTCTTGTAGTCTCTTTGTATACTCGGTCATCATCATGTGGTGTTTTTGCGACTGTTTGTACAGAGTCTGCAACAGACGTCCCTGAAGTTTCTTTATAGCGAGGAACCGGACTTTATATTCTTAGTGATTGCTTGATTGATTGATTGATGTGTCTATTACATCACTCGCTTTGCTGACCGTTTGTTAATCCGAGGCCTCGATGAGAAAAATATTATATTAGATTTTACTGTCGACAAGAGTGGATGGAAGATTTCTATTTAATGCCAAAAGATGTTTATGATATAAAAACTCATATATTTTCATTGTAATCTACTCTACATATACTAGAAGAGTGGTTTGCAGAGAGTTTTTGTGATCAACTTTACTTTTGACCTTTTCTGTCATCGCCATCTTTTTGAAAATTGCCATCGTAAAGATGTTTCCATCGAAAACGAATCTTTCTTGTGGATGTAAGACGGTAAGTGATATATTATGCTAGGTATAAATGGATAAAAATATGCTTGTATATTTCAGCCATTTCGAGTGTGCAGAAATGTGCCAATACTCTTATGAATGCTGAGTCACAAGAAAGTCATGTTGATAAAACGAAACCGTTCGATGGAGTCAGATGTCATAATTTAACATGGTGACTTTTAATGAATATGCAATAGGCTAATCTGTTTAGCTCTCCTATTTTCTGTTATGGATTTATTTCTTAATATTTTGTAGTTTCTGTACAAATTTTCATCAATGTTACTGATTAATTTCATGCCTCTTTTTGCGTTCCGCACACTTTTGACTCTTTTTGTTATCCATTTACATCTATCTTTTTTGGCTTTCATTTTAATAAAATCATTTCGAATCATTTTGAGTTTAGCATTAATAAATTTCAATGAACCATCACTATTACTACTATTATCATTATTTGAGAAATTGTTTCATATTTTCTAGTCCCTCACGAAGAGCTCGAAGAGAGGCTCTATCGTCTAGCGAATCATTTCATGGACGACAGTAGCACTTTAATTCTTGTTACGCAATGACACAAAAGAAATCCAGAGGTGATTAAAAGAGCAATTGTGAATTCCTAACTGTTGACGAAATTAGAAATGATCGCAACGTGATGGTTAACGAGAAGATCAGAATTACTCAAAAGATCACGTGACGGATAACGCGACAGTTATGACTCAAGGATAACGTGACAGTTATGACTCAAGGATAACGCGACAGTTATGACTCAAGGATAACGTGACAGTTATGACTCAAGGATAACGCGACAGTTATGACTCAGGATAACGCGACAGTTATGACTCAAGGATAACGAGACAGTTATGACTCAAGGATAACGTGACAGTTATGACTCATAATATCACGTGAGATATCAAGTGCTAGAGATTACTAGAGAATTCAGCTGCTCAAGAATTCTGGTTTCGCATCGGTGACTTGATGTAGTTAAATTCTAGCACCATGTGAAATCAGATTTTTTGAGTTCAGTGAGTCAGCCAATTTTCTCTATCAATCTCAACCTAGCGAGGGAAACCTTCTATCGAAATGGATTCTGATGTTCATCTGTGCCATCAAAGAGTATCAACACTGTTTTGACTTAACCCATATACAGAAGTATTGTGGATTATCTCACAGTTGACAGTCTCTTTACTGGCAACTTTTTTGAGGCATAGAAACAGACGATAAGCATAGCTTTCATGTAAAAAGCGTAAGATTTATATGTATGGCTGACATCGCCTTCGAGTGAAGAAACTGACGTTAAAATTAGCTTTATTTAGCTTTTATGTTATTGTGGAAGCCCTGAGCCTGTTAAAAGAAGTACAGAGTATGTTTGAACTTTCGTACTGAGGCTTCAATCGTGCAGAGTTGAGGAGATGAAGATAGCAAGAAGGGCAGAGATACGTTCTAGAAAGAAAAATTAGGAATTGTTTATAAGTTATTACCTGGACTGAACGGTGGTAATCAACGAGAGTGCAAGCCACATTGAGGTTTATCTTATTCGACTGCTCTCGACAGCTCTCACTCGCTCGCTGAATCATAACGAAACGATTAGTTACTTGCAAAAACCTTCGTCCACAACGTTATCGAATACTTGTCTACGACGTTCTCGAATTCTTTTGAATCACATCAAACTACTGTTGTTAAATAAGAAGGTCTCCTCCGTGTTCTATGAGCCATGACTAACGGTTACTACTGAAAATTGAATGAAAGTGGGATCTTAGTTAATCGCCAGATGACGGTATCTGCATGTAAACTCGAGTTTTCTAAGGACTGTTTTTCCTTTTGTCTTCTGATCACTACTCTGTAAATAGATTATCATAACTTATTTACTGCGCATACGAGACGACTAAGAAATGACTGAGAAGGACTATAGAAAACATCTCAATATCTTCAGGAGCGATATTTTAAAACTCTAAATGATCTAAATGCGGCATATCCTTAATGATTCGAATAGATTTTGGTCGAATGAGTGTTCTTGAAGAGCGTAATATCAGACAACGGGTTAGACGATGTACCATGGAGCTGCCAATTGTCAGAGTACTAGAGAGAAAGAAAGAGTTAGAGATTGCTGCCTTAAAGCTGGTGACTGAATAATCTCGATGTTGATCAGCTGTTCACAAGTTTTGCGAGTACACAAGCTAGCTTTAGAATGTCTCATCTTTGGTCTTACTAGCGTAGGGGTAACGTCATGAAGTTTTAAATGACAGATCCTGAGGTGAATCTAACCCTCGTGTGTTCGAATCCCAGCTCGCTGATCTAAGAATCTATTAAAAACTGATACAGTTAACATATTTGATCATTTTCATAGTTGATCATTCACTGGATGGAGCCAGTGGCGAAGTCGGTAAGACACTCGACCACAGATTAGTATGTGCGGGGTTCAAATCCTGGGCTCACGCGTCACTGACATCGCTTTCGAGTGAGGGATCTGACGTTAACCTTAGCTTTTTTATTTCCCTATAATGCGTGTCTACTTTAGTAGACCTGAGCGTTTCTCACTGAGCCATCGAGTAATTGACCAATTGAACATATTGAAAGAGCTGGAAATAAAAATACGTGTGTCTCAAGGTTTTGCTATCTGTTAATGATTCAATTAGATTAAGTTAATTAATATGGCTTATTTTTATGATGTTGTTTTGCAGATATATTACTAGTTTGTAGTTTTCTTGATTAAATTGTTCAGTTTGTAGATTTGATTTTTTCACTTTTTTATTTACTTCATACGTTGGCTATTGTAATGTATTTGCAGCTGGATTGGAATGAGTAATATTTCCTTTATGCTGAACGCCAAACCAAACCGAAGCTATTTTTATTACATCTATAACTAAAATCTCATATTTGGACTGGTTTTCAAAATTTGAATGAATTTAAGTCATTGTATGATCCAATAATTTAATTGTCTATTTCCTATCGGTTTTGGTTTGACTGGATTCTTAGTATCTATTGCTATACTGTCGATAATAGATTATTATTTTGATTTATTGATTCATTGACTTGAATAATTCCAGGCAATATTTTATCGAAAATATTATGACTTCTCCCGTTTCAGTTCAATTTGCACACTGAACTGTAAACTAGGGTAAAAATTGTGCATTTCTAAAATACATTTAAATTTTAAGCGTCTTTGTTCTTCTTGATTCCAGCTTTCACTGACGTCATTAACATCTATACGTCGATGTGTAATATAAATAATACTATTTTAAGGGTCAGGGATTGAAAATACCACTTGGCCCTGAAATAAGTCCCAAATAGGAAGTAAGACATTTCGATACGTAGTCTATATTGTTATCAACACGAACTTAAATTTATTTATTCGACAGCAACAGCTAGGATTACAAATGGATCAAACAACATGATATTGCTGTTCTATATAAGGTAATATATGGTGATCACTTAAATCTAAGACTCCTGTCATATAATGTTTTGTCAGACATTGGAGTTTGAAATAGGGTCTCGGTAGTTTAGCTTTCATTTTCTTGACGACGTGCACCGGATATTGTCTAGACTGGACACTTAATGTCGAAAGAACGAGAAAGTGGACATCTCGTGGTAGAGGTGAAGGTCCTTTTGAGTCGTTCAATTTTCAGATTCAACAGAGGTGCGGTGTAGTTAGAGTCTATTTGTAAGGTTTTAGAGAAAAGGTAAGTTCACTAAGTTAGTGACAGTTATTCAAGTTTTGTTGTATTTTAATTTGTACAAACTCAGTTTTGGTTTGTATTTATCACATTATCTGTAAGTTAAATTATAGTAAAAAAATTAAAAACATATCAATGATTAATAATAGACAATCTTGTGATGACATAACGGCAACATTTAGCATTTGTCATATTCCATTATTGAAGCTATTAGCGCTTCGAACAATATCTGGGATCAAATTTTGTGTCACATATTGAAAGAATACAATAATTTGAAGTAGCATTGTTAGGTAGTACTTTTTGTATCAAACATCACTATAATTAAAATATTCGGCAACTGTCGATTAAAACCTATGATGTTGAGTAGCAAAGATTTATGCTGAGGTGTTCTAATAATAGAATAAAATCCGGGTATATCTCTGAAAAACAAAACGTTACATATGATTACGCCTACTTTTTCAGAATATCAGTATTTAATCTCTTGTTTGATAATCATCATTATATGACACTCCTTTTTGTTTTTCCTGTTTAAACACCTTTTACGACCCTCGCAGTGTCCATTTGGTCTATTAGAAGTTTTTCAATAGACTTTAAAAAGTAAATGGTAAATAAACGCTTATCCGAAGTTGTCATTATCGCCATAAGCTATACGACCGCTGGCGGTGGTTGAAGTTTACCTATATATCATAGTTGTTTCCTGGCTGCTGAGACATTTGATTGCTAATTGAAGATTGACTACTTCTACTATTTACTTAACGGTCTTGTTTTAACGGGAAACAGATCATCGTTCATTTCTAGAAGTAAAGCTGGTAAAGCTAAGGTTAATGTCGCTTTCCTCACTCGAAAGCGATATTAGTGACGGGCGAGAACAGGATTTGAACCCCGCACATGCTGATCCGCGGTCGAGTATCTTACTGATGGCGCCACTGCCTCGAGCCAGTGCTTTAGCATTTATAGTATGATAGTATCTAAGTGCTTTAGAATTTATAGTATGATGGTCGACAGTAGATTGCTAGCGCTTCAACGGTTGAAACGATCGTTGGTAGAAGGTTCTGCAGGTAGTTGTGAATACATTTTGTTAAAAGCTGAACTAGTACCTTCAAACAAGACCGTTATATAATGCCAACTGTTAAGTTTCTAAAGGCCTATTCAAAATCCTCATCTTTGACTGTTGTCCATATATTGAATTTCAACTGTTATAGAACGTTTTCATTTTTCCTCTTCTGCTTGAATTGATTATTGTTCTGAAAGGATTGGTATTGTTGTGGATGCATTCTAATTGATTTTTTAAATTAAAAATTAATACCAGTAATGTAATCTGTTGTTTCTACGCTCTGATGTTGTATTTTTTGTGTTGCAATATCTTAGATATTTTTGTAAGTAAACGTTCTTTGTTTGCATAAAATTTCAGAACTCGACACTGCCATTAACATCTCTGGCATAAAAATTAAAAAGCAGGCGGTTCATCGGAGGTAGCGGGGCGGATTTGACCTAGAAGGGTAGGGATTCAAATTTTGAAAGGGCGACAACAGGAGAGTCACGGAGCAATGATCGGCAAGTGAACTCGAAGACATTTATAGAATCTACCGGTGCTAGAAAAATTCGTCCGCTGCCTTCTAGCTAATTCATCGCATACAAAATATTTTAATTAGTAGAGACCTAGATAAATCTGAAGAGAATATCCGAAAAGTTTGATTTTGGAAAACAGGGGCGTTTAATGCAAAGAATTGTTTGATGCGATGGGTGTGCCACACAGCAAACCAAAAAGGGAATTCAGAAATGGCGACCGGAAGGTTCTGAATATCGATTCGAAGCCCCAGAAAATATCGTCACGTGTTGAGGGGAAAGAGCTGGGAACAAGAATAGAGATCTGCGGCAAGGCCTTGTCCTCTAGCCAATCACTGGATGAACTGGGCGGGGGCAGAACTCTGACGTCACTAGGTGTCAATGATAAAATTCCTATCTCGCAGCTCATGCAGACAGTATCAGCTGAAGAAATATCAAAGGTTACTTTCTTATTTTTAGCGATAAGGTGGCATTTTGTATAGAACGGTGCGTTATAGATTTTCGTATTGATTGATTGGTTAATTAACAATGGTTGGTTGGCTGGTTAATTAATAATGTTTTCTCGTGCTGATAAAGTGTCAGATAATGTAAGCAATTTTGGCACGGATATGCCTCGTATAGGTTGATATGGAAATTTATGTAGTCGCACAGATATTTTAGTATTTTCGCTGTTTTGATAATGCTGTCAATTCGGCAAAATGGAAATCTTTATGCTGGTTTCTCAATTTAACTTAACAAAATTCAGAAAGTAACCGAAGTTTTGAAGGATGTTTAATTTAAATTGCGATATACCTTTGATATTCGTGACTTGTAGGTTGAGTTATTGCTAGCAGTAGAAAATGGCCGCCATTCAAGTTGCTCGAAGCTGGTAAATTTTATCGTTTTCTCAATCTAGGCATTCACCTTCCCGCTCTGTAGGCGTATTTATTAGTTAAATTGTTTTAATTAAACTACATTACTATCGATTACGTTTGTATGAAACATCGTTGTTATGGAGATGAACTGTTCTTCTGACAGCACCTGTTAGCTGTCCATCTGCAAACCGGTAGCTTCAGGGTTCAAACCCAGTGATAACCCTCTCATTGATATACCTACTGTTGCAGTAACCCACATTAAACTTGTAATTAGCTTCACATTAAACAAGTACTATTGTTTGACAGAAGAACCATGCTAAAGGAGATGTGGAAGAAAACATAAACGAGGCTCACAACAACTACGTGACGGGGGTGGCCGGGAGGCAGAGACCCAGCAAGCCGGCGAGGGACCCCTACCCCTCAGGTCAGGGGAGTGGGATTGTTAAGATACCGAGGGGTATTCCCACTCCAGTCCTTCCCACCGGTAATTCATTCGCCAGTCAGTTCATCAAAGTCTTTCGGCTGAGAATCACAATCGACAGGCGGCTGACCATCATTGATGAGCGCTCACCTGCCGTCCTTAAATATCGAACACCTCACTTCAGGTGCGTGTCGAAAGTAGAATGTATTTCTATTAATGCAGTTTAGACTTTTATCCGATATACATCTAACTCTATTGTCGATTCGGAAAAATTTGGTAACTGA
The DNA here is from genome assembly GCA_905160935.1 of Enchytraeus crypticus. Classification (NCBI taxonomy): domain Eukaryota; kingdom Metazoa; phylum Annelida; class Clitellata; order Enchytraeida; family Enchytraeidae; genus Enchytraeus; species Enchytraeus crypticus. Next base: position 203,207 of record CAJHZI010000904.1, on the reverse strand, counting down.
TCGGCGAGATACTCCGCACTTGATTTTCTTGTTGTTTGTAAAAGAGCTATTAAAAATTCTAATTTCTGTAGCTGTTTCTATTGCTATATTCGAGGTGTTAACTCATTTTATTGTTCTTGTTTATGTTGTTGTCAATATAATCAGATCCGTAGCTCATATTGTTGTTGTTGCTGTTGTTGTTGATATAAGCAGATTCATAATTTGTGTTGTTGTTGTTGTAAGTTGTTGTTGCTACTGTTGTTGTCGTATTAAACGGAGGATAAACTTTTGTTGTTGTTGCTGTTCCACACAGGGCCCTGGCAACTGTGGACATTCCCCCCCTGCACGCCGGTGAAAATTTTCAAGTTGGCTGGATTCAAGTCTGTACCGACATGCACTTTATTAACCTCTATGGTCAGGACGGGCTGTGAGTATTCGTGCATAATCAACTTATTGTATTTTCGAATAATTATATATATATATATATATATATATATATATATATATATATATATATATATATATATATATATATCGCCGTTTGTCTTCCGAATAAATTTCAATTTTTGTGAGAACAATGAAGCCGCAGCATTTAATAGAGCCGTTAGAGGCTTATAATAATTAATACAAAATAGTATTAAAATATAATACTATAATTTAATTTTTCGAAATCGATATATCGTACCATAATAAGCCCAGTTGCAATATTTAAATATTCAGGTCCTTGAAATGCAACAAAGTGACTAGTAATAAATGAATTATATAAAATATGTATTAACTGATGCACCTCCAAAGGCATATTGAATGTCTCTATAGCGCAATGGTTAAGAGGTGTAGATAACGTCATGAAGTTTTAAATGACAGACCCTGAGGTGAATTGAACTCTCGCGGGTTCGAATCCCAGCCGCGCTGATCTGAGAGTCCAGTGAATGTCTCGGACATTCACTGGACTGGCCATGCGGAAAATGGACTAAATTGCCTAACGGATCAAACATGTGATATTAAAAGTGATAGATATCAACGTAGTTGATCATTTCACTATAACGTGTGTGTTATTATTATTCTTCTCAATCGATAGGTTAAATGGGATATAGATGAAGATTTGAGTACTTTTTTGAAATCATGAACTTGCTGATCTGTGGAGGGTGAAAGCAGACATTTGAGTATGCCTTGAACCTGCCACTTCTGCCACTTGGCAGAACTCTTGAGAGAGACTGAAATAAATGATTATGTAATATAATCTGTAACAAATTATATAGAATCGATTGTATATGTTAATTGAGAATATTTTACAAAACGCTCGTTTCGACGAAACGAGTCTTTGTTATTTTTTACTTTACTGAGTAATAGTACTATTAATGAAATTGTTTCGCACACAATTATAGTGAACGCAAGCAGCATTTATTAAATACTTGAATTGATTCTTTGCATAAAATACTAGATTGAGTTAATTGATATATTCTTTTTTTGATATGCTATATCATCCTGCTAACAACTGGATGTTTGGTGCTGGTTCTAATATTATCTGAAAAATTAAAAAATTAGCGGCGAAACAATGTTCAGTAGGATGATTCTAAAATAAAATTATATTTAAGAGAATTGTTGAGAAAGTTGTCATTTTTATTTTATTAGTCATTTAGCTCTGCTTATACATGTCGATTTTAAGGTCAACTTTATATGTATTATGAACTGTGAACTAATACTATCTTTATTACGAACTGTAAGTAGCATAATTATCATTATAGTCAGCTAGACAACTTCATTGACGACCAATTTTTCTAGCTATAGATGTAGGAATTGCTGTTGAGGCATTGTATGTCGATCATGCATGTTGTGTCTGCTGAAAAATAAACAGATCTACTCTACTCTCTAATTTTCTAATTACAGCACAAGTTGGGAGTTTCCGGAGATAGTGAGCGGGAAGTACAAAATGATAAGTGACGCTGACGGGAAGCAGTATCCGTGGTACGGGTCCAAGGATGAGGTCCGGACGCTCAGAGGTCCCACGGATGCTCCTATGCAAGTTACTGTCGATATGAATGATAACTTCTTTCCTCAGGTAGTCTAGATTAAAATGTTTTCTCTATATCGAAGTTTAGTCCTATTGTATTTTGATTCTGTTGTTTTAATTGGTAGCAAAATGAACGATTTAAGCAATTAAATAATTTGTAGAATTTGTTTGAGTTTGCATTTAATTAGATTTGCTTTTATTGAGGTCTCTAGCAAGCGTTCATCTTTCATGCACAATATAAATTGCTTACGTTGCTTGTACCTTTTTTTAGACGAAGAGATAACAATTTTGGCATTATATACCATCTCTCTTCTAGGAGTCTGTGAACGCTTTAAAAATTTGTCAAAATTCGTTTTAAAAATTTGTCAAAATTCGTTTATTTATTTCCGTTATTTGCTGCTGTTTTAAATATATGTTTAAATTTCAATATCATTGTTAGCTTCAAATGTGCCCTTGTTGTGGCCGGGTTGTTAGATAGATCAACCGTAGACTGCACGTTTCGTAAACTGCGACGACGCACCAAATTCCAAACAAAAGTTAGTGGGCTTTAGATTGGTGAGCTCCCATGCTTTAGAAATTCCTACAACATTTTCTAAAGTGAATGCAAAATAAGGTCTATTAGTAACCCGACCCTAGTTAAACTTAGATTCAAGGGAAGAAAAAGAAGATGAAGATGATGATGAATTTTGGCTTCATTCAATTTGCTATCCTACATTTACTAATTATTTACAGATTTTTATCCATCAAGGCTACAATAGTTTTAAGAAACGTTTAAGATGGGAAATGGCAAGTGTTCACATCTCTAGCTATGTTTTATTTGCTATGTTCCATTTGCTATGTTTTACTTGCTATGTTTTATTTGCTATTTTCGCTCTTTTAAATGCACTGTGTTTCGTTCATCAGGTGACCTGGTACATTCCCCACTCGGACTACGTGCGCCAGCCCAAGTTGACTCATATCTATCGCAATCAACATTTCTACGCATTCCTCGCCCTTCGAGATCTCAGCACGCACAAGTTCAGGGTCCTCAGGGCGGTAGCCTGGTCCATGGAGCTGGCCATCGAGGTGAACCCTACTCAGCCCCTGGGGCGACGAGCCAAGCTGCTCGGTCCCTACGAGCAGGTTCAGCCGAGAGTGGTGGACGACAACACAGCGTCACGTCTGCTAGAGACCTATGCGCTCAACCCGCCCAATGCCAATAATGCTCAGGTAATGAAATAATGCAATCAATCAATCATGATAATGAGGATTTAGCGACAAATATGTCGAGGACATCTCGCTAGCGCAGACTTGTGCAGCTACAGACATCGTCATCATCATCAAACCGGCTGATGACGTCATCGCACCGGTTGATGACATCATCACACCGACTGATGATATCATCACACTGGCTGATGACATCATCACACCGGCTGATGACATCATTTCACCGACTGACGACATCGTCACATCGACTGCTGACATCGTCATATCGACTGATAACATCATCACAACGGCTGGTGACATTATCACACTAGTTGATGACATCATCACTCTAGCCGATGACAGCAACACACTGCATGAATAATGCAAAGACTGTTTAGTAAAACATTCAATCCTAATTAGATACTGCCATTATCCTATTGTTCTAAATGAACAATTACCAGGATTTTGTTTAATATACGGATAAGTCGATTTGTCATAGAGTATCGATTCTTGCCCTACTGGTGCTTTCTGAAGTTGTTTATTTAATCGATTAAGTTATTAAAGCTGATTTATTACAGAGAGATGTAGTGATTAAAGGTTTTAATTTAAATGATTTAACGGTTTGGTTTTGACTAATATTGATTGCTTAAATGATTGATAAATTTAGTAATAGTTGATTACTGATTGACTGATTAATAATTGAAGTGACTGATTGATTGATTGATTGATGAAATAGGTTCTAGTATGGAGACCACGGGTTGGGTTTCCCAAGGTGATTGTACCTCCAGTTCAGACGACGGTAGACATCAATCAATATCTCGTGGCCACAGAAAGTTATACGAAAGTGCTCGAACAGCTCGCAAACAAAGTCTTTGGTCTCCGCTAACTTCGGCAGTTTCGATGACTGTCTGCCTACCAACAAAGTGATGCCTCAACAAAGTGATGCCTCAACAAAGTGATGCCTCAACAAAGTGATGCCTCGACAGTGCGATTCTCACTATCCTTGGCTCTAAATGCCGACGGTTAATGTTTTACCGAGAAGAAATTTATATTTTTTAAATATTCAGTATTTTGTAAATAAACTAACATAAAATCAAGTATTATTGTAAATATACAACGGGACCGAAATTTTATGTGCTTTAACTTTTGTATTTTGTTTTATTCGATCTGTGATCAAGATTTCAAGCAGTATTTGTCAGCTTTTGCTGTTAATCTTCAATTGTGTGTTGTTTTGAATAACATCTTGAATAGAGGTTTATTTTTTATAAACATTTTGATTTCATTCATTGCTGTTTTATATTTGCACATTTGTTTTATTGGTAACATGTAATATAACTGACTTATTGGTGGCTATAAAATCTCTTTAATGAATGAATGAATGAGGTGTTACGTGTCTTCGTTTTATGAATGAATGAATGAGGAGTTGCGTGTCTTCGTCTTTTTACACTAATATGGCTGTAATTTTTTAAACTGAGATTCAAAGGATGATGATGATGGCTGTAATTTTATACTATGACTTCTCTATTTGTACTATGAGGAAGTACTTTTAAATGTAGTTTTTATTACTAGGGATACTACTTTCCCATATTTCATTTCTTGATAAAGCGGCTTTTCTTAGTTATTTCGTATTATAGCTATTTATATAACACATTCTACAATTTAAAAAACATCTGGAGACATCGGCTAGTAATGTTTATTCTATCGCAAAACTAAAGATTTTTATTTCATATAAATACGTATCAATTGATAGCTCAGCGTTGCTCTGATATGCCGTAGCAATTGATAGCTTAACCTAGGAAATTTCGGTTATTTCCGTAGTGCTATAAATACACGTGTTGCTATGATATCATTTTAATAAGTACCATATCTCGTAGTGTTGTAAGTTAATTCTGTGAATTAATCTAATTTTATTTTTTTTGTGTACAAAATTTGATAATTTGAAAACCTGAAATAATTTTTCTGGCTTAGCTCACATGATGACGATTAATTTGTTTAAAATATCAATACTGGCTGGTAAATGTGATCTATCATTCACTGACGTCATCTCTGATAGGGATTTATCATCTAGCTTTGTCAGGTTGAAAATAACCTTAAAATATGACTGTGTGTGTGTGTGGGCCATATAATATATTCTCTTATCCATAATACATTTGAAACTTATAGTTTAATTTAAAATTAAGTAAAACATTAAACTTATAGTATAATTTAAATTTAATTTGATCATACTTACTTTAAAACTTTCATGTAAGGCAGAAATTTTGGTGCATATTTCTTGTTTCCTTTTAAATATCACAACAAATTTTTTGCACATCATTTATTAATCTACCCGTGTTTCAAAAGTCATTACCGTCCATTCTAACTTTGAAGTGATGTGAGAACCAAGATTTATTCTGACTATCATATATTACATTGCATTGCGGCATCAAAATAAACATTGAAAAATAAGACAATTCTCGTCAGCTTCAGCAAAAACAAATCTGTATTCTATTGTTATTTCAAGCCCATATTACTAAATAGGCCTACACATTTAACATGCTTATCCGTAAATCAGTACAATAGCTAATTTGTAGATGAAGTGTAAAGTATGATGATATTATGTAAATTTACTAGTTTTATTGTATAATGGCTAAAAATGCATTTGTATAAAAGTTTGTAAAATATTGTGCTTTTAGCGGTAAATGTAAAGTTTATATTGATTTGTATTTTATGCTAAAATATAGGGTTTAAATAAAATATTGCAGTGAATGTAAATACATGTAGTTTCGTAAAGTTTGTTTTTCTAAATTCAATAAAACGATTACAATTCTAAAGATTTCATTTTATAATGAATTACAATCTCGCGACTATTCTACATACATTTTCTAAAACTCCTTATCTGATCCTTTGTTCCTTACATAAACTTCCAATTTTCTCACTAGTAAGTTTCAGTAGATCAACCACTAACATCGAAATTTATTTTAATTTAGATAACTCTTTTTACGTAAAATGTTCTTCCTTCTATTTGAGTTATTCTGCGTGTGTTCTATTTTATGCTGTCCTACAAATGGAACTTCTAGTATTCTTTAAATTGGAATATCCTGCATCACTTTTAATATAAAATATAAAAATGCTCGACAAGAAAATAACAATACTGGATATAGAAAGCATTTTGATGAATGTTTAGGACTCATTTTTGACTGTCTACATATTCTGACAGCTGATAATATCGAACCTTTCCATGGTTAATCATATATTTGTTAGTCGTTACTAAGTAAGTAGTAAGCTTCGAGACATTTTAACCTTCCATGAGCCCAATGGAACTTGAATTATATGCTGACTGCCCAGAGTTTTGAACTCGGGCCACTTGCATCCGAGGCGAACACTTTAACCATTACGCCATATTTCCTCCGCATAAGAAGCCTCGTTGCTTTAGTGTTGATAAACTAGATACTAAACGTGATTAAATTATGTCAAACAACTACCGCAAGTTTAAAGCACAAATTTAGATGCACTGGCTACATGACATTTCAATTTTTTTTTAAAACTAATAAACGTTTAGAACATTTTAGTGTAATGAATTGATATGAAATCAAAATCAACCATAAAAACACAAATCGTGCGATTTGTGTCGTACATCATACGAAAAAACAAATGCAGGAGGCTCCTACTCTTGTGTACTGCTGTTCCTGATCTTGTTTACTGCTGCTCCTGCTCTTGTTTACTATTGCTCCTGCTCCTGTTTACTACTGCTCCTGCTGTTGTTCACTGATGCTCCTGCTGTTGTTTACTGTTGCCCCTGCTCCAGCCTCCTGGCGTGAACGTACTCTGCATACGTGAGATATCCGTCATTGTTTAGATCATCGTCGTCCAATACATCATCTATCATTTCTGCAATCAAACAATAGGCATACTTTCAAAGCAAAGCTCATGACTCGTGTCAGCTGCGGACTTTTTCTCTCTCCCCCCCATCCTTAATTCCTAGTGGTTGTAGAATTTAACACGGGTTTTCATAAACCGATTTTCGATCAATCAGTTTCTTTATCATCTGCGAAGTCTGAGCAGGCAGAAATTTTTCTGTTCACTTTCAGTAGCCTGTTACTACACGCACAATTTACGACTGATCTATTCTACATTAGTCTCGGCAAGAAATAAATTGTAATACTAACCGACGTAATATTGAAGCTCTTTTTCTTTTTTCTCTTTGCTAATATGATAAGGCGACTTTCCTTGTTGGTTTTTCTGTAACTCTTCGAAGGTCTCCGTGTCTTCAAAAGGCAGCAAATGTGTCAATGCTTTAAATATCTCCAGCCCGTCCAGTCTTGTATCGTTATCGAAGTCGTGTTGTCTGCATAAAGTAACATACATTTTTATTAACTCAGAAATCGCGTTGAAATCACAATTCGACCACTGTATCACAATTAAATTTCCTATAATATATGTATTTCTTTGATCGTCATCATAAGTACACAGGATCAATATACAGAGAGAGAGAGAGAGAGAGAGAAACGATCATACTGCAATACAAGAAATTTTGAGTTCTTATAATAATTCCGTATAATAATAATATGATTTTTTGACCCTATTGAGCCGATACTTTCACAATGCCTCTCATTGACTTTTAATTGTTTACTGAAAGTATGAACGCTTTCCGGAAAATATGGTTCCGTGTATGGTTTTTCTTACCTTCATAAAGCTTATACGCTAGTTATATATACGTGGTTGTGTGTAATTGTGGTGGTTGTTGTATCTGTGCTGGTGATAGTGCTGGTGGTTGTGCTGATGATAGTGCTGGTGATAGGGCTGGTGGTTGTAATGGTGGTGGTTGTGGTGGTAGTGACGGCAGTCGTGGTGGTGGTCGTGGTGCTCGGCTATCATGTGATACTGGCAGGCACCAGCAATATTTATGCCAGATGTACAGTATGTTAAGAGATCAAACCCGTGATATGATCTGCATTTGTGTACTTTCTGATTTTTCTATAAGAAAAGAACTTAAAAGAAAAATTGAACTATTGACTAATATTTTTTAAACTTTAGAAACATCACTGACTTGAAATAATGAAACTCCAGTTCTTCTGCTGTCATATTTGAAGTGTCGAGAGCTGTCATTCCCTGGAGATGCTCGTTAATATGTCAACAAAAACAAAAAAACAAAACAACCATAAATACAGCAAGCATTTACTACTTTGTGCATTCAAACCAAATAGATAGGTTATTGAAGCTCGTACAAAAATGATGCAATCAATCTATAAGTTGTCGCGGTATTATTATAATTTTAAGTCAATGCTATTTTCAGAATAGTTCGAACATGTTGCATGAACTACACCTTCGCTAATATTTACTTTTAAAGAAATAGGCGAAACCTCTAATATTCTCCAATTCAGAAACAGTTAGTGAGTGCTTAATGTAAAGAAATCATCGACTTTTTCAAACTTACTCGACGTAATCTTTTACATGCGTATAATTAGTAATTGATAGCAGCACTTCACGATTGGAATTATTCTATTAGTTTGCGAAATAGCAAAATTTAATTGCTTGGCATTAATTTTGAGAATTGTGAACCTTTTAGATAATATAGCGATCAAACTTGCAGAGAATAAAATAAATACTAATAAGTGCAGAGTACATAATAAATTCATTTCTAGACTACCTGTTAAGGCATGCATGTGCAATAATTAATTGTGCATTTGCACTCTTCTTCTTAGCATATGTCGAACTCGTTCAGTCATCGTTTAGCAACCTCATCAACCGTGTTTAGATGAGCCAAACCACCATCGAGCTATTATTTCGACGTTTGTTTTTTGTGATTGCCCTGGAACCCCATTATGACACAACCAGGTTGACCAAAAAGATTTGTACTCAGAACTATGGAAATGTAAAGTTTATTCTATCGGCTGCATTAGCATATAGCATTGCAAAATCAGCTTACACTAATGCGGTATTAGCTAAATTAAAAAACTTGGATTAATCATCAATAAGATCATGTAATTAAGGACCCACTCATACCATGAATCTGCCAGTAGGCAGTGCACTAAGAGAGAGAGAGAGAGAGAGAGAGAGATCACATGATCATATAATAGTTCATTTAACCCATAACTATCATCTTTATTACAGACCATTAAATCAGGCTATCTGACATAGTGCAAGTAAGCGGTATCTAGTGACGTGAGACATAAACATAATAGAAACTTGACCTAAATGTACTTAGCATCTCTGAACTTAACCTGTACACTGGCCATTAATTTTTTCATCAAAGCACTTAACATTGTTGAACCTACGCGCGTGCCATTTCAAGTTTCTATTATAGGCTGAGGCGTGCTAGTGTGCTTTTATTACACAGATTCTCAAATTAAGTCAGCAATTCCTAGATTAAGAAGTTCAGCTCAATATGAGACGATTATGGTATGGTTATTTCATCTTTGCACTTGTAAATAGGAAATACTTAAAAAAATATTTAAAAAATCAAGCATGTATCGTGTTTAAGCTTTCGCTCTTTATAACAGATGTACGAATGAAAATATTTATAATTTAGAGTATACGAAATATTTTATACGAATTAAAAAACAAAATGCTGAAAATATTTCTTCCTTTAACAGTAACATTACCGTATACTGCTACATGTTGCAAGATACAAATCTGCAAGAGCTCAAATACTTAAAAATTGAAGACATAATGTTGTAAATATACAGCGGTATTAATGACAATTGAATACTAGCTTAATTCCACAACAAAATTAATTTTAATAGTTTTACTGTAGTCAATCAATCAATCTGTCAATAAGAATTTAACGTCCGGTTCCTCGCCATAAGGCAATGTCAGGTACGTCTATTGCAGACTAGAAAACAGTCGCCAGAGCACCACATGATGACGACTGAATACACAGAGACCACAAGAGAAAGCGAGATCAAAACAGTGCAAGTCCAAGATCTAAGGTAGTGTACTACAGTACTAACTTACTCAGAGTTCTGAACGATCCTGGAATCATGAAATCCTCTTTCGGATCCAGTGGAATGTGTAGGATGTGATTGTGACGTCACACTGACGTCAAAGTACAGAAGCATACATAGCAGAACACTCAGTGGTGTCTGTCTGTGAAATATCATCTTGCAGGCGAACATTTTACAGTTCTGAAATCATTAATTAAATATTAATTTATAATTAAATTTAGTATACGAATCGCTGTAGTATATTTGAAGTTACTTCACAAATTTAGGCCTGCATTAATGTTTGCATACATTAGCTGAAAAGGTACCATATCGGTCAGATTATCGACTGCACGGGTCAAATCCAGTATTCTTCTCCGTCAATATTCCACTTTTAAGAAGGAGAAAACCGACCTTAAACTTGACTTTGATTTAGTTTTATGCTCGGATTATGATCATGTTCTCTATCTACGCAATCACAGTCATAGTTCTTGATAATTGAACATCGCTTCACCTCGCTTAAATTGCATGATCAGTTCTTATCGCTGCATAAATTAACGCATAATTACATCATAAATCAGTAAAATGATAAGCCCTACTGATGTCCCTGGACTAGATTCCCAATGTCCTTGAACAGATTGTCTAATAGCAGATTAGTCGTGCTTAGTAATCAATAGTTTAGGTGGAAGCGTGGCTTTGGCTGGAGCCAGTGTCGATGTCGGTAAGATATTCGACCGCGGATCAGTATGTGCGGGATTTAAATCCTGGGCTCGCCCGTCACTGACATGGCTTCGAGTGAAGAATCTGACTTTAACATTATCTTTTTTGTTTAGATTTCACAGTGGTCGCTAATGTAATGGACGGTTGTAGCTCACTATATAGTGTGGAAGTATTCCGCATAAAGATGCTGCCTTACCTATATCCTAATTGATTGTTTTATGAATTTATGTTTTTTATGTTGGGTGGGTGCTAAGAATTAACACACCACTACAGCTGACCTTCTGTTAAATTTATTTACATAATGGCAACAAAATTATTCATATTTTACCCAAAGACAATCGACAACTTGAGAGTGTAAATATTTGTTCATAATAACTGCAATTAATCCATTGAAGCATTTTTCTTAATTCACAAACTTAATGCTATATCCATATTACAACCGGTGTCAATGTCCGAAACATTTAATTAAATAAATAGTTCAATTCAAATTCGAGATAATTTAATCTGAATCATCTAATGCATTTTATGACATATTTTCCATAATTACGACGAAGGTGAGTATTTAACTATCAAAAATTTCAACTGATTAATGTTAGGCCTATTACCTTGCATGTCTCGGGTAACTATGACGTCAGTATAATGGCGCTATTTATTAAATTAAAGTAGATTGTTAGAAAATTTACCGTATGTCGATAGCCTTTTACTAATAGTGGCGAGCTGAACTGTGTTTACAAGAACCGGTTTCTGCTGCAGGAAAGCACTTGTTAGTTGTGAGAACTCAAGCTGCTGCTGGTGACTGTCATAGTTGCAGCAGCTGCTACTGGTGACCGTAATAGCTGCAGCAGCTGTTACTGGTGACTGCTACAGTTGCAGCTGCTGCTACTGGTGACTGCTGTAGCTGCAGCAGCTGCTACTGGTGACTGTTGTAGCTGCAGCAGCTTTTACTGGTGATTATTACAGTTGCAGCAGCTGCTACTGGTGACTGCTACAGCTGCAACAGCTGCTACTGGTGACTGCTACAGTTGCAGCAGCTACTACTGGTGATTGCTACAGCTGCAGCAACTGCTACTGATGACTCAAGAGCTGCAGCTATTGGGCGGTCATTTATGTCTTTCAGCTCAGTCTCCGCAGCTCAGGTGATTGAGTCGAGGTATTTGAAGCTTTTAATCCGGGATTCAATTCCTTCCTATGCTGTAAATGTATATAGGCGTCTCTAAGTCAGAATACAAGCCTAATAGGGGGTTCTCTTCGCACATCAAGTGTAGACTTATAAATGTCTTTATATCAATATTAAACACATTAATTCATGTCCTTTAATCGATAAGCAATGAATGTTCCAGAGCCATGCTGCGGTCATGTTTTTCTAAATGATATAAGTACAAATTCCTACACGTCTCTTGTAATGCTGAAATAAGCGTTAAATCCGAAATCAATATCCACAACTCTATTGCTCAAATAAATTCATCATACATTCCTGTAAAACTAATTTTAATTCCTCGAACCCGGTTTGATTTTCATCAAATTAAAAAAGTGTACTTGTTGTCTATAAAATATATATCATGCGACACTGGCTGGAGCCAGTGATTTCACAGTGGTTATTAGCTTGTTTTAGCTTTTTAAAAAGTGTTAAAGAAAAATGCACTACTTATTCATTCAAATATTAAATGCACGACACTCCTTAAGTACCTTGTATCTATTTTTGTCATCATTATATTTATTGCCCCAAGTGTAGATAACACTTGTCTATGAGAAGATAATTAATCTTGGTAGCCCGTTAAGTGTATAAGTATTTCTACAAAGACTTGACTTTTGATTGCTTTCGTATTCCAAAATGTTTGTCCGAATAATATCAGGTTTAAGTTTAGTTAATCAAATGAAGGTAGATGAACTTATATAACTAATAAATATATCATGGATTAATATCAAATATATACGCGATATGTCTATTTTCTCTATATTATTATAAAATGCATATATTCATAATTGTTGACGGATTTCGTAAACGATCGAACCTTCTCTCCCTTCAGAAACACTTATTGATGGACACTGAAATGCACATTTAAGTCGGACATACCAGACAGTTATCAGATTATATTTCTTTGAATCTTGCTCTTTTGTCTGTGAATCAAATTGATTGGTATAACAATTAACCATGAATTGCAATATAAGTGAAGAACATCATTCGTTTGTTAATTCAACTTTGAAACATTCATCTTGAAAATTGCGAATTTTAATGATTGGTTCTTCTTTATTAATGCTTTGTAAATCAGTATTTGATTGGCATGCATCGTTTCATTATTTTATTTTATTAACATTTGTTGTGAATTCTATCACTGGACAAATGACACTTACAATTTTACTTTTTGCATAATTTTGACTATATTTGTCCATTAATGTTAACTCACATTATTTGCTTTAAGTTTAATACCATTTTTCAGCTTGCTTTGCAGTATTACATGTCATGTCATTACTGCTAAGTAAATCCATTCTTGGATGCACAAATATATTTACTTAATCGGCGTCTAAAAAAATTAAAATAGTAAAGGCTTAACGTCCGTTTCCTTATACAAGGATGATGTCATGAACTTCCCCCATCACTGTTTATATTATTTTACAACAAATTGTTTTGATTTACGGATTTAGAATTAATCTGTTTTTGATATATTAATATCAACATTCGTCAAATGCTCAGGCCACAGACTGCAGGTAAACAGGCATAATTATATTCTCTACTCTATAGAGTTTCAAACTATAGTATAAAAAGTCTTAAAAATACGATCAAGTTTCTATAATAAGCCGAAAATAGCATTTCCCCAAACTTTCTGTTGTTGTTGTTATGATACTACAACTGCTGCGAGCACGAATCAGAACTTTGGGCTTAAAAACCGAAAATGAACAGTACATGACGACCTAATCGATGCTTGTCTTCAATTTACAACAAGTCATGAGATGACAATAGATGCCCGTTTTGTTGACGGGGTAGAAAGGTCGTGATCATAGTAAATTGAAATTTGGGCTGATGAGCGTTGACCTTTTTGACCTTTGCTCACGACTAATAAAAGTTGTAACCATTATGCTAGGAGCACTTTGTCACTGATTTGCTACAATTAATTAATTAATTTATTCATTTATCACACGCATTCCACAAAAGCTACATGACAAATGTTCTACAAAAGAAGAAGAAGCGTATGAACGGAAATAAAGGCCTTGGTGAGGCTCTTGCATATTCCGAGAAGATAAATCGTAGGAACCAAATTATACACGCATTAAAAACATATATCAGATAAATTAAGCAATTTACGCTTATACCATTGAGGCCCATATAACAGTTGAGCGACAAATAAAGTTTAAAAATTACTGTGAATTATGTGTGAAGTTATACAATCAAAGGACCTTGAATATCACTATCAAATATCACTTGAATATAGGCCTACTTAGCTGATTTAGAGTGATATAAAACCAACAGAATAATGCACTTGGCTAAAAATTAAACGAGAACAATAATAGGTTACAATATAATGTCAAAGCGCGTAGCAATTTCTCATAAATTTTGCTAAGATCAGTTTCGTTAAGCCTTTTCTTAAACGAATCTACAGAGGGAACATTTACGGTAGTTGGTTCCATATGCTTATACATCTATTTTTAAAGTGGTAACGCTCGTTACATCTAAAGGGTTTAGCATAAAGAGTGGCGCCATTGTTTCTTGTGATTCCACATTTAAAAGAAAAGAAATCCTGAATAGGTAAATCAATCAATGGTTCATTATTTTATAGTAGGATATTAGGTCTAATTTAATTAGACGAAGTTGAAGTGGTTCGGCATTAAGTAATTTTAATCTATGGGGGTAAGGATTTTTTTAGTCCAAAAAGTCTGGTAAATCTTTTTTGCACTGATTCGATTTGGTCAATATCTTGCTTTCGATAGGGTAACCAAAGATTTGAACAGTACTCTAATATTGGGCGGACAAATACATTGAAAGCTTTAAACAGCAAGGTTTTATCTTTTGACTTGAAGGAATAGAGTAAAGTGTAGCTAAATATCTCGTGTGTTTCAGATATTATTATAAAAAGTCTTAAAAAACAAACAGTGTCCATAATATGCTGAAAATAACATTCTTAAAATTAATTCTGTTTAATATTTGGAAATACCAAAACGAACCAATATTAAACGTAATTGAAGCCTAATATCTGTAATACACGAGATATTGGCGACAATTACTTTCGCCATTCTTCATAGTCATCAGAGTATCTTAATTTACTTTTATTACTTTTTTCCTGTGATTTTCATTCAGCCAAATAGCAAAATGTCTAATATGGTTTTGCGGATTACATGAAATTTCTTTTTTGCTTTGTATAACATGAAATATCCTACTCTCTCTTAGAGCACGGCCTACTGGAAGGTCCACGGTATATAACGCCTCCACTCTTCTCTGTCTTCTGCTTTCTTCTTCATGTCCACATATGAGTGAATCTTTAAATCAGCTAACATACCTAATCTCGGCCTGCCCCTGCCTCTATTTCCTTTCATTTTGCCTTCTATGACTTCTTTTAGTAGACTTTCACCCCGTAGAAACAATACATGCAATTGTTACATGAAATAATATAACATGTACTTTTTCAAATCTAGAAATTAACCTTGGTAAATCGACCAAATGTTCGTTTCCATGCTAGATGTAATCCTCAAGTCCTTACACTGGCTCAAAGTTAGAGAACGCATTTTATACAAGACAGTTTCTCTAACTTATAAGTCTATTACCACTCCTGGTAATAGTTACATGTCCCACTTACTACAAGTGGGCAACCTACCTCCAGGCCCACCAGGTCCTCTAAGTTAGTTACTCTTGAGAGACCGAGCCTTCCTTCACGTAGCAAGCTGTCTAGGCGCTCGTTCCAGCATGCTGCCCCGCAGATCTGGAATTCTCTTCCTTCCACTCTGCGCACCCCCTCATCTATTCCTGATCAACCTTTCCTACTCTACGAACAGTTTCATGGGCGATTAAATCTTTTCTCTTTGACTTTTCATATCCACCAAACGTCCACGAACTGAGACCAACACGTAAACCTCCATTCTGCTAGTACCCTTCCTTGGACTGACCACCCGGATTTTGGCTCACACCGTTTATGGACCCCTCACTCTGCTCATCGGCTTTGATTTGGTTTCACAGTGTTCAATGTTGTCATGGACAACAGTAGCACTCTAATCGTATTGTCGTTGTTGTTGTTGTTGTTGTAGATGCTCTTTTTAGCTGTTATATTTTGTAACTATTACATTTTTAAACGATTATCTTGCATGAGATATGTTCAATTTAACGTTTTATTTGAACTCGCTGCTTTTCCACATTGCTTTTATTAATTGCAAAACCGAAATATATTAGAGACGTCATGGCCTTTAATACCGATCACACATAAATTTAATTTCACTATACAGGATATGCTCGTCTTTATTTTCCGCTACTTGCCTATATGGCGGCTTAAGCTCAGAAAATCAGCTCAATTTTAGAAAGTTGAGAATATACTAATCGAATAATGTGCTCACTCTTTGGAGTGACTAACATCAATATTGAAGATTTGTAGCTCAGATTGTTAAGCTCAGCTGCATTCTTCTTATATCAATTCTTCTTTAGAGGAGCCTCATATGACCTACTAGGTTCAAATAATATCGAACACAATGCGTTCAGTTCGGCAAAATGGATAGCCGGTTGTGGATCACTAGGTGAATGTTCACATTCAGTAAAGTCACAGACATATTTCAAGACAGAAATTACCGTTTAAGACGCTTTAGCATTTCGTCTTTGACATTAAGTTTTGCTGTTGCAATGCATAATTATCAATTCTTTGGTAAGGAATTGATAATCAAGGATCTCGTGCTGGGATATCGATCCTCTTTTTGCGTTTTCGACCATTCGTATTACCAGTGAATTTAACATCAATCTTCGTAATTAATTAATAAGCCTTAATAGGAAAGCAGACATTGTATACATCAGTTTAATGTAGACGTACATAGACTGAATTGGAAAAAATGAAATATTGTACTGGCGAAAGTTCAATATTTCTTATAAATATTGTTTTATGTTCAATACTGTTTTCTGAATTATTCTGAAAACATGAGATACATGATATTGATATACTGTCAATATTTGTAAGGGTGCGTGCAAAATATGTTAAATTATAAATTTATTATGGAAAGAAGTGTGCAACAATAGGCAACATCTTAAAATGTTTTCAATAGCATTTAGTAACAAATTGTGTATAGTGATCAAGATCTTCTTTAACTTAGCAATATCCATATTCTCTTGCAATTAGTACAACAAGTCTTCTTTTTAAATGCTACAAACTATAAAATGAAAGTGGGCGTGGTTTAGCTTACTTTGTAAAACTTGCGAGTCATTAAATTAAGTTAAGCAACGTCGAGGTCGGTTAGTACTTTGATGTCCGACTACTTTGGAAGACCGAATGCTGACAGCATTGAATGGAAAACCTCAGGTCGGGTGAAATTTATTCTTACCTTTGAGTCCACTGAACTTAACAGGCTATAGCCCTTTAAAGAGCAACGATTACTAATATCCATACAGAAGATAAAAGAGGATATAACAGAGACAACAAAAGCAACCATTAAGCAAGGAAGCTGCACACGTGCTATATGGCATGTATGAATAAAAATAAAGTAATTAAAAATAATGGCAATGCAAAAATTTTATTACAATAAATTTTTATTTTAAAAATGGAAAATTAATGAAGTTTTCGCTAGTGGGGATGTTTGTTTTGCTGACTCAATATATCACGCATTATGCTTAGAACTTCCCTGAGATTTGCAGTATGCGAAAAGGATGTTAAATTCTCAACAATATGATGGAGCCAGTGGCGACAACAATTGGCTGGTGCCAATGGCGATGCAGGTAAGGTATTCGACCTCAGATCAGTATGAACGGGCAAATCCTGGGCTGCTTTCGAGTGAAGAAAGTGGCGTTAACATTAGCTTTTTTAGCTTTAACAAATGATTAAACGATTCCTATCTTTTAGGCGCTTTTTATTTAGTAGACGTTGTATTAAGAAAGGAGACCGGCGATTTAAATCGCAAGGTCGTTGTTTGAAAGTTATTGTAGTTCGTTGGCTTCTGTAAATGGCTTTTTGTAATGTAGTTACCACAGGTAAGCCTTAACACGATGAAGTTTCTTTGTTTACTTAAAGATTAATTCTAGATTAATTCTATATTAATTCCAGGAACCTCAACACGTATCTCCTAAACCTATTTGTTAGTCTCATTGTAGTGATAATTACCTAAAGTGGTCGACTTGCTTTTTACCAATGAAGCATTATAGACTTAATATTTGTGCATTAGTTTGGTTTCTCTGTAGCAAAAAGCCTTTCCGTTGTAGTCGGTTCTAATCGTAATTCGTTAATCTGAAAATATATGCCACTATCATAATATCTCCATTATTAAATTGATCTATTGTTTTTCTAGTGTTTTATGTAATTAATATAATGTCATTATTATTTTTTCTAAACTATAAAGTTAATCTACAAGGACGCAGTGCCTATTAAATTCGATAACAGATCTGTTTGTTATACTGCAGATGCATGATTAATTAGTACACTAGAGAACAATAGTTTGAATAATTACAATATATCTGTTATCTATTATTATGTAGTAAAAAATTTAACAGTTATAGTAAAAAAATTAACAACAAGGAAATTTTATTATCAAACAATACTATACATTAACTACCTATATTTTATTTTATTTTGGTGTATATCATTATGCAATAGTGCATATCATTGTAAATAACTTGCAACTTGTAAATAACTTACTCTTACATACAGCTGCGCATATACAACACAGTCTAAAAATGCAATACAGTTTAATACATCTATTGTATTCCTCATAATCCAGGCAGGTGTGTTCCTTTTTGGCATGTGTTGTTTTTGTTTGTTTTCCTCTGTATAAAATCCAAACACTTCTTAATTCTAAGCTTTGCCAAAGAGAAAAAAAAGTCGTGAACAACCATTTATATTATCTACATTTTACTATTAGTACAGATTTATTTTAGTTTACGTTTGACTTTACATGATATAGTTTGTTTTGAGTCTTCTTTGTTTCGATATTTGACTAGATTGTAATAAAAAAAATTCTCTTCCACGTTCTGTTCCATTATAACGATTAAGAAGTTAAGGGTTCTAAAAGTTATTTTCAATATAGGGTCCGGGAACACTGACATTTAAGAACAGACCAACCGGTGACTGTGCGTGTCGTAATACGCGACAAAGCATAAACTGAAAAATCAGTTGGAAACCATTCTCAGAAGCCTTGATTTTCCCAAACTGTAGGCTACATTAGGCATGGGTAAGGCATAGCCTTTTGTGAAGGGATTAATTCGCGGAGCGCTCTATATTGATCTAGAAAGATACCTTGGACTTCCTATTTGCAGTACATCAGAGAGAGAGAGAGAGATTGACTCTCAATATAAACACAAAGATATGTACTAAAATATGGGCAGTATACCGATATAATACACAATGATATTATCAATTTTTATTGCAAGTAAATGAAATAAATATCTCAAGTCGCATGTGTATTTCCATTATGGAATAAAAAGTATAATACAACATAATTAAAATTTAACGATATCGAAAACGATATAATTTAACAAGTTAACAAGACAGAAAAATTTGTAATAAATATACAAGTATACTAATAAATACGACAAATACCATGAGTGAGAGTAAATAGCTACTCAAATATATAAGCACTATAAACGAAAAATGATACATTTAAAAATGTTAGACAAATATCGACACCTTAAATTGATATTAAAAATTCGTTCGGCATTAATGAATTTTCTAATATTTTCACTAAAATATTCGTGAAAAAGTCTTTGACCAAGAAATGGATATTACAAATTCTTCACTATTATAATCTATCATTTCAACATATCTATTGTCGCTATGCATTGAGCTTAAATACAATTCTATTATAGTATCGTCAATAGGTGTAACTGAAGCAACAGAACAGCAAGGTCAACTAACTCTCTACCTTCACAAATGTTGGTGCATAAAAGTCATTACTGTAGTTGACGATTGCAAACATTTTTCGTATTTATTATGTCTCAGATTACAAAGTAGCGGGTCGAGATATCACGGGTACAGTATGAGACCAGGATGACAGTTCGTTCACCCTACTTAACCTGAATTATTTGACTCAACCTCTATGGACTGACACCTATGACAGTATGGGGGTCCAACACTTACAACACTCTTGACAGTTTAACTTCTCGCACTCGTAACTCGCATTCGTAACCTAAGCTATACTAATCTCTTTTGAGGCTCATAAAAGCCTATTTAAGAATACTTTGCGCCGCATTGATAGCCTGATATAATTCATAATAGACTAACTATATGCACTCGCTTTTATTACATGCATATTTAGATAGAGTGGTTGGTCTTGACTTAATTATGACTATATAAAATTACGCTGACATTTTGTGTACAGGAATACGACAGACAGTCAAGATTATGTCGCTATTTAAATTAGCAGCGTAATGATAAATGTGGCGAAACTGTAGCATGTACGAAACCTAGTAGCCTAAAGATTGACCTGATTATTTATTAAATGAAATAACGTTCCATGATCGATGCATTGCAAACATTTACTGAGTTTAAATCTTTAAACAGGTTAATCAATTGAGGCTAGCCAAAATTTTAAAATCTAAGTAATTGAGAAACATCTCAGTCTGTAGTATGTTCTTGATGCTAATCAAACTCTAATAATGAATAGAGTAACTTACATATGCTATACGTATACATCACATTCACTGAAATAGGTAATGAATTACTTTCAAACTGTCATACACTTCAAACAGCTTCCACGTAAGCACGATATTGTCAACTAAAGGCGAAGTTTAATTTCATAAAATCAAAGCAAAACTTGAAATTATGCTGAAGAAATAAGCATCAAGTTTTATTGAAGATAAGCCCACTAAATTTTATAATAATTACGTGCATTGTGCTAGTGTTGACTGATGACCTTGAAATTTGAAGAATATTTTCTGATACTCTGTCTTTTGTTTATAACTTTGGTAGCTTCTCTAGTATAGATCCATCTTGAAAGATATTAGCATACTCTGCATACTCCTCTCGCCAGTCATGTACGAATAAATATATAATTAATTGGTCAACAACAAATGTTCGTACTAATATTCTTCTTCAAGCTCCTTAAAATTAGAATTATTTTCCCATCATGATTATTAGCAAATTGATTCCATCAAAGCCATTGTATTATAATATCGCTCTTCGCTTAAATTAACGATTTCTAAACGCTTCATTATCTCTATCTAGTCTTTAGTGACCTCTTACGTCGCGCGAAGTCAACTGTTGCTCCATTCGGAAATAGACGCAATTATAGCAGAATTCCTAAAAATTATTTATGGAGAAACACGCCAAAGTCTGTGGAATTATGCATATATACACGTATATGTACATGTACTATGATGTATATACAATACTTGCAGTACTAATGTATACAGTACAACAAGCATACTTATGGCCATACGATTTGTCAGACAAGGAGTAAGTGTCTAAGAATGCAAGTGGAATGTTTGGACTACATGTAGAAGCACTTGAATTCACAGAAAATGAACAGATTGAAAACTATTTTAAATGTAAATGTCTTATGTACATCGTGTAACAAAAAGATAATGTCGATATAATATTGAAGTTCAAACTGGCAACAATAATTTTAATATTTACAAACAGTTGCTCAGTTATGTGCAATCCTATAAAGCTTCAATCAGAATGATATCGTCGCCGAAAGTCGCTTTTGCATACTATGAACGAGATGTCGCTCGGCATCTGAGCTGATTTCAGCTACATATGACGGGAAAGATATTTTCTCGAGATCGGGCGGATAATGTCACCGTTAGATTAAAACAAAGTCAGGAGAAAACAGGAGGCTGACTTTCAACCGTCGCAGGTGGCTCCAGCCAATAGGAGAGCGCGAAATCCGCGCAAACGTTTTGAATTCTTCGAAATGTGACATAACAGGCTCAAGATAAACTTGAGAATAAAAGAGTTTCATAAGATGCAAGAAGCAGATTTGTAGTTATCTCGAGGACAAAGTCAAATTGTAGAGATTGATATCGGCGAGAATATCTTTCAGTTTATAAGAGCGGGTATTATTCTAGTACAGACTTGTTAAATATTTATTCTATGACGCTCAGACACATACAAAAGCATATTTAGTGGCGAGACATGGCTTTTTACGCTTAGAGTGTTCGCCTCGGAAAAGCATGGCCTGAATTCAAAGCCCAGGTCAGTCAACAAATGGATATCCCATGGGGCCCAGGAAAGGTTAATCTGGTATCGGAGCTTGCTGCCGATTGGCGCTATTCATCGCAAAATCTATGATTAACCATGGGAAGGATAAATAATAACCTGCCAGGAACCTGTAGAGCTGTCTCGAAGACCGGAAAACGGCCATGACACCACTATAGAAATTGTCGGAAGTTACAAATTAAAATGTTCAATTTGATGGCGTTTAGCCTGATGGGGTGATACCTATTAATTGGTCATTGGAATTAATCCTTTTGTATTTTTTCCGCGAAACAAGATGGGTAATGTGTATAATAAAGCATAGAAGTGCAGTTATGTACAACATTACTAATTATTATCAATCTTCACATTCTACTTTCAAATTTAAAGAAGTCATAAGTTTACTTTTTTACGATAAATATTACACATATGATGGACAATTTTAGAATCTAATTATTCGAGTACGCGGTTATTTAAAAATATGTATAGCTTTAAGAAAGTATAGTTATATTGTATTAAACATATTATTTAAAGAACAGCGCTGTATCTAACCAACGTTTGGCAACTCTGACTTATGATAAATGTTAGTGCAAAATTTTAAATAATCACAGCAAGATTAACACGCTTAGAGCACTGCCAACATCCATGATAACTGGATAGTTGTGAATCAATGCCCGGCCAATTATCACAACCCACAAATGCGTAAATCTAAAATTTCTTAAACCAGCCTAGTTTCAGTTTATATCGCTATCTTATACTATCTATGTAGTGTAATATTTCTTATCGCCGTCCTATATACTTTCTCTTGAGAAATATTATGCGAGATACGTTGATAATTATCTAACAAAATACTGAATACATTTTAATAAATAAAAATATTGCATTAGTAAACGCAAAATTACTTCATCGAAACTTCTTTTTCTCAATGATAATATTTATATTTAAATAACACCAAATATGCTTGAGAAATAATTTGATTATAAATAGAGTTACTACACCAAAGAACACCGTCGCAACCACTACTGCCAATAGAATATCCAGCATTAGGTACTGGAAAATGTTCAAATCACTTCCGGCAGATCGAAGATGATCACCTCCGAACCTGATCACGTGCTCTATCCAAAAGGCCGCTTTCTCATTCGACGGCTCCTTGGTAGCTCTTAGAATTTCAGAACCCTTGCGAATTCGTTCTGCGTAGGATTTATCGGTTAAAATCGTCTTGATGCTATTTACTAATTGTTCTGAAGTGAAAGAGTGAAGATTCATCGCTAACCCGTAGCCCTTTGATACCAGACGTTGAGAGTTGTAGGCTTGGTCCCCCAGGATGGGGAACCCGATCATCGGAACGGCGTGGTAGAGAGCCTCGAATTGACCGTTATTTCCCGAATGTGTTATGAATAACTTGACCCGCGGATCAGCAAGTATTTCATTTTGCGGTAGCCAATCGGCAAGCATTACGTTATGAGGAATCGATACATTGTCTACGTTTTCAAGCCTCCATAATACAGTATAAGAAGGAAACTGTCGAAACGCTTCGATAAATTTCTTAATCATAGGTACGGGAAGTTTTGAAGCCATCGATCCAAAAGTCATTAGAATAACCCCACTGGAGCACGATATTGCCTCCTCAATGTCATCCGGAAGAGGTTTTCCACTCGCTGGCTTTGCCGTTAGTCCGCCAACCTGAATAGTATTCGGCATGCTTGGCAGAGGGTAATCTAAGGCAAAATCTCGGGACGATATAAATAGAATCGATCGAGTAATAAGATCGTTCATTGAAGTAAAATATCCGTATTTTCTGTATTCATTTAGGATTTCTTCTTTAGGATCGAAGCGCGAATACCACCAGTTCTGACCCACTATGCAGAGAGTGTTGACCAGTCGCTGAACAAATGACATCTTATCTGAGAAAGGAGTAAGCTTAGAGGGGACAAATGATGGAAGCTGAGGAACTTTTACTAACCAGAATGGTGGAAGATCTGAGTAAGTAATCCACGGTATTCCCAGTCTGTGAGGTATTAGATAGGCTGATTTAACAAAGTAGATACTCTCCACAATAGCCACGTCGAATTTTATTCTATGCAGTTTATTTATTAAGTCGTCGCTATCAACTAAAAGTCGCTTATTTTCGTTATGAATGTATTTATAAGCAAGATCAAGTAGATCAGAAATTCCAGCCGTTCTCTTCAACATACTCGTCGTCATTTCCTCCTGGATGCTCTGATAATCCAATCCGTCATTTAGCTTTCCATATCGCTCCACGGTGATGTTAGGCAGGTCGGAGACTATGACGCAGGGAATGTGGAAGCCAGACGGAAGCAGGATGTGCACTTGGTGTCCTCGACGGACTAGAGCCTCACTCATAGAAATGGAGGAGAAGACATGACTGTTTCCTCCAATCGGGATAACAAGAATTTTGTAGGCCTCTGCAGCATCCGGCAGGGACGTTAAAATGTAAAGAATACCCACCAGAGATATGTAATTGTTGATTGCACTGCTTAGCATTGTGTCAATCTAGACAATGTAACTTGTATCGTAACGACAGGTTTATACGAAATTATGTCAATTCAACGTTTGACAATAAGCAATGTTCTTATGTCTAACATTTATTACGAATGTTAGAGCTAAATATAGCTATCGTAACGCACTAGTATTTAACTAATTGACTCAATATCTAACACTTCAAATCAACACTAATCTCAAATGACACTTGCTTATATAGCATATATCAGCCCGTTCTCTTGTACGTCTTGACGACATATGAGCAAGTCTGTAGCGCTCTCGCTTTTAAATGCAGTCACTGTCCTGGGCGCCCGGTTATCACTATAACTAAAGCACTCATTGTCATTAGTGGGAATTCTATTTTTAACCGAGCTCATTGTCATCTCTTGAACTCATTGCACTGAACTCAAATAATCCTAAGTCGTCATAATTCTAGAGTATATATATATATATATATATATATATATATATATATATATATACATACATGTATATATATATATATATATATATATACGCCTATATATACATATATATATCAAGAGCTCACACTAAGCTGAAATTAGTTTAATCTACATTATCTGTTACGATTAGCTGTAAGTGATCATTAAATGTGTTACACGCACAGTAATATTCTATCGATATAGTCTTCTAGTGCTCCAATGTAGAGTTATACGCGCTCTTAGTACGCTAGAAGTCAAATAAAGCAAATGCAACTGTCCGCCGTTAAGCTTAAATTTATATCAACATAATTTGCTATCTAAGCGTGGAACTATAAATAAGCAGCTGCATTGAATTGCGATTGAAATTGAGCTTATTACAATGTCACCAAGAGAAAATTACAGACCTTAGATTTGTTTTATTTACTTTTAAGTAAACACTCCATTCTTCAAATGACCTTGATTTTTATTCACCGCTATCTTATGGAGCCTAGAATCTTCGATAGATACTTTGAATTAAATGAAATATAATGCTGAGACATGACAATAGTCATACTAGTATAATCATAGTAGGTTTTACGATATTTAGTAATATACTCGAAATTTCCCCCGTGTTGTGCCCGGATGTTGTTGGGACCACTGCAGAATAGGGCAACCGCAAACAAGCTGCCGTGTGTACGTAAGAGGCAACCAAGGCAGGAATTGAGGAAGGTAAAGGGAACCCACCTCAACATTAAAATTCCCCATGACTAAATGGCATAAGGAACTAAGCAAATGAGGAAGTTCTTGAAGGAGTCGGTACAGAGAGACAGTTAATGGATGTGATAAGAAATAGAGAGAAAGGCTGGATGGGACATAGTACAAGGGGTAATGGTTTGTTGAATTAAGATAGCATGGGAAAGGAGTTGAGAGGCAGACCAAGACATGAGTTATTGGATGATTTGATAACAAATTCTTATATAGAGCTGTAAAGCTGATGATTGAATTGGTTGGTAGAGTCTTATGACATGAACCTGCCGTTTGCACTTGCACTAGAAGAAGAAGAATATAAATTTGTGTATTAGGACTTGAGCTGACTTGATAGCTATTATTTATAGTATGATTGCACGGTTCCTTCTGAGAACTACTTTCATTTTGCTTGGTTGTTATTTAATTACTCCATGTATGTTTCTGTAACTTGTCAAATTTGTTCTGAGAAAAATAAATAAACGGTTTATGAAGTTAACTTTTTACAGTAGCCATCAAAAGCATAAAATAATTTGGAAGATGAAAATTTTAATTTTGAGGAGAATCGTAGGACCCGTTCCAGAGATGATACATCAAATTTCTTTCACAAATAAAACGATAAAGTATAGCAGCGTCGTGACTAGTAAACAGATTATTGTCTGCCATATCTGCCTTTGCTTTGTATAATCCAGTTTTACAGTTACAATTTTATACAAAGAGCGCTAGAATATTATAATTGTCTGCAAATGAATACAAATGAATTGTGTTTAAAATGCTATCCAACCGCCAGAAACATGTTCAGCAGGCATTAGCCCTAAAAGGTAGTGTCTGCGTTTGGAATTCTTTGCATTCACAAAATCTTCATGGCTTGCAGAGAAAACAGATCTGACGTCTTTCAGAGTGAAATTTAGAATGAAATCGTGCGCCAACAACAAAACTGAATCTCAGTTCTCACGCTGTGGTTATGAAGAGTTATTTATAGGATATATAGTTACAGAGAAATTAAAACCTCGGCGGAATGTTGCGCTACTGTTATGCTAATAATTAAAAAAAACAACAAATCGTGATGACTCTAATTACAAAACACCCTAAGATCCAAATCAACGTCAGAAAGGGCAAGCGTTTGGTGAGATCCTTGGCTACAGAA
The DNA here is from genome assembly GCA_905160935.1 of Enchytraeus crypticus. Lineage (NCBI taxonomy): Eukaryota > Metazoa > Annelida > Clitellata > Enchytraeida > Enchytraeidae > Enchytraeus > Enchytraeus crypticus. Next base: position 176,295 of record CAJHZI010000904.1, on the reverse strand, counting down.
ATTGCTACATAATTTTCAAATTCCAATCTTAGATACACAGGAATTTAAAGGACGATGATTTTGATGATGATGATGAAGAAGAAGATGATGATGATGATGGTGGTGGTAGTGGTGGTAGCTCTAACTGCAATACACAAATCACCAATTAATATTTCCTAAGAATTAAGACTTGATTTTCTTATTTAAACTGTAGTATGAAAATCAAACATATTTCTCTCTCTCCCTCTCTCTCTCTAGTAAATTTATAATTTGAAAATAAATTTACTATTATTACATATATAAAGGTCTTAAAAGCTAATGGAATTTCAAATACCGGTATCATTCAATTTGTATGCTATGTTAGTCTCTACGAATATAAGACTGAAAATAAACGGCTAAATGAATTGCTTTACTGATTGACTTGGTGGTTTATCTTAGTATTCGTTCAGCTTTTTAAGTCTCCTTAGTATGATGAATCTGCTATAATTGGTAGTTTCCAATTTACATTTATTGTGTTCTTTTATTTTGACTTTAATTTCGTAAAATAGCTCAACAAGAACATTCGCAATGCAGGCGTAGATCTACATGTATCTGAATAAGTTGATGATTGCTAAGTTGCCTAATGCAAGTCTCCAATAAGAATTGGACTTTAAGATTGTGAGACCTTTAAGAACTTTGTACGAGTACTGAATTTGTTCTGAGATCATATGACTTTTTAGACTTTTTCGAACGCTGTTAGGTCACACTAGTCCACTTAAGTCTGCCAGTGCTCTCCATGATAGATGACAGTGCATAAAAACTTTATACGCAGCTCATAGATATATCATAGTTCTCTGAGAGTGTAATAAAAAGAGAGGATGATAACAATGGCAGACTTCTGAAGTTAGGATGCAGTTACATTTAAATAATTGGGTAGTAGCATAGAATGAAGCCTAATATATTTACTTGCCTTTCACGTTAGCTAGCCCAAATGGCTTAGGTCTACATTTAAGTCTATGTAACAGATTAGTGATAACCCAAGTAATTTCATTCACGATTGATCCCATATGCATAAATGTAAATTTATTTTCAAACGTTATAAATTTTATTTAACTTATTTAACTGAGCTGACAAGATTGCATCTTTTAGAGTCCTACTGCTTGTCCATTTTAACCTATGCCACTGTTAGTATTTCACTTAGAAACGATCAAATTCATGATTTAAATGTTGCCTGGAACAGTGCCTATAGAAAGCTATTTAACTATCATAAATGGGAATCTGTTAAGCCAATTATGATAGGGTTGGATAAGTTGGATTTTAAGCTCATTAGAGTTAAACTTATGTTTAATTTCTTTAGAAGCAGCCTAAATAGATTCAGTATAAATATAATTTTAAAGCATTTTGTAATTAGATATTTGTTGAGGGATTTAGATAAAATGTGGCATTGTTTTAGATTGCCTATAAATTGTTCGATGGTTCTAGACAATGGAGTGTCTTATAGTAGAAGCGTGTATTTAATTGACGAAGTTTTTAATGCTAGTGCTGATATTAGCAGGAATTCTAGTTAAGTTTCTAGTATTTAATTTTTGATTGTTTTATGATCCTATGTTTTTGTGTGTATGTGTGTGTATATATTTATATGTGATGCATCTTGATCCTGTCTGTTTTTGACGTATAAAGAAATGAATATAAATAGTCGCTTGACCCATTTAACATTCTCGGAAATCTTTGAACATTTCTGAATGATTTGTTGTTTTGTGTTGACTTAGCTGCGTTCAAATAAACAAGTACAACACGTTAAATATTTATTCTATTTTCTCTCACAATGAATTGTAATATAATCTGACAAGCGTGCACTTCATTGTTACTGTTCGCATCATTGTTCAATCTCATAAATAATTTTAGAATAGATAAATGTCACTTGAAAAACTTTGGTTGCGAATACAATGTATCAGCAATTCTCTGTCACGATCAGTCTGCCATTGTGCTTTTGTTGCGACAAAACTTGTTTACGTTTTCTCCATGTAAATGCTCTGAGTCCAGAAAGATGCTGCACTGACAATAACCCTTAGATAAGTAACATTCAGGCATATTAATATTATTCATACAGGAATATTAATAGGAATAATTATCAATTATCAATTAGTTGTATGTCTGACCTAAGTAATCATGTGGTCGAATGTGGCGTAAAATTTATGGGGAAACTTCTAGGCGTGAATTTGTTAAACTTGTGATTTTAAAAACGTGATTTACTCATCGTGTCAAACTAAAATGCCTCTTGAACATGACATAATTTAAATGAGGCACACGATGTAATTTCTCTACAAACATGCCTCTGGTCCAGTACAATTACTCTACCAGCGTGTCTCTAATCAGTACAGTTACTCTACCAACCTGCCTCTAATCAGTACAATTATTCTACCAGCCTGCCTCTAATCAGTACAATTACTCTACCAGCCTGCCTCTAATCAGTACAAATACTCTACCAGCCTGCCTCTAATCAGTACAATTACTTTATCAGCCTGCCTTTATTCAGTATAATTACTTTACCATCCTGCCTCTAATCAGTACAATTACTCTATCAGCCTGTCTCTAGTCAGTGCAATTACTCTACCAGCCTGACACTAGTCTAGTACAATTACTCTACCAACCTGCCTCTAGTCAGTACAATTACTCTACCAGGCTGCCTCTAATTAGTACAATTACTCTACCAGCCTGCCTCTATCTAGTGCAATTACTCTACCAGCTTGCCTCTAATCAGTCCAATTACTCTACCAGCCTGTCTGTAATCAGTACAATTACTCCACCAGCCTGCCTCTAATCAGTACAATTACTTTACCAGTCTGCCTCTAATCAGTACACTTACTCTACCAGCCTGCCTCTAATCAGTACAATTACTCTATCAACCTGCCTCTAGTCCGTTCAATTACTCTACCAGACTGCCTCTAATCAGTACAATTACTCTACCAGACTGCCTCTACTCAATAAAATTACTCTACCAGCCTGCCTCTATCTAGTACACTTACTCTACCAGCTTGCCTCTAATCAATACATTTACTCTACCAGCCAGCCTCTAATCAGTACAATTATTCTACCAGCCTGCCTCTAGTCTTGTACAGTTCTCGAGTGCACAGCATGTGTTGTACTCTAGTGACCCAATAATAAAAGCTAGAACAGGCAACCCTGTTTTGACAGCTCAGAATGTTCTGAATAGCAAACTCAGTCAAAATTCATGGGTATATAATGCCTGTATAGTTACGACATGGACAAACCTATTGTGAGTAAAATGTCTTAACATGGATGCACAAAAGGCGGCTATTTAACCATTCACGAAGTAAACATAGTGACGTAACTAAGTCCATTACATAGCGAGCTTTTCCACAAACTTGCTAAGTGGTTACAACATAGTAAAACTTAGATGAGTTATTCTCTCGATATGATAATAGTGACGGGTCATCCTAGCGGATTAGAACCAGTGCCTCTTTAGTGGAAGTCGGTAACCTAGCCAATCGTGACCCAAAATTTGCCAGTATAAGTATTAGTAAACGGTTGACGCTTGTCATCTTATATGACGATATAATATCATAATAATATAATATAACATAGGCCTGTGTGTGAACAGTGAAATGCTTTGATACAGAGTTATCAATGCATGTATAGGCATCATAAAGCAGTAAATACTTATATCCCCGTGTTGAGCCCGGGTGTGGTTAGGACCACTGCAGAATAGGGCAACCGCAAGCAAAGTGCCGCTAGTACGTAAGAGGCGACCAAGGCAAGTGTAAAGAAGGTAAAGAGATCCACCTTACAATGTAATCATTCCCCATGATTTAAATGGGAGAACAGTTAGAGAGAGTTCAAGATATGGCATGTTGGATGATCTGGTAACAAATTCATTATATAGAAATGAAAAAGGAAGACTGACAACAGAATTGGTTGGAAGAGTTATATGCCACGGAACTGTCGTTAGGCAGTGCATTAAAAGAGAGATAGATATAGACCTTATATAAAAGGTGTTTACTTTGAAAAATCGCACTTTATATTTTTTCTTTCGCTAGGAGGCGCCACCGTACAATCATAAACTTAATTGTTTTTTGGCAGGTAACTGCAACTTAAATTTGTCGTAAAAATGTAATATATCCTCTCTAGATAATCGATTTAGACATATATTAAATGTAAATTAAGACATATAATAATAATAATAATAATAAAGGTTTAACGTCCGTTTCCTCATACAAGGATGATGTTAGGGACGTCATCATATATGTTTATCATCATTTGATAATTAATGGAAATATATTTTTTTGTAAATTTTAAAACACCTTTCTGCTAATAAATGACGAAAAACATAATAAATATACGGGAATATGTAGAACATTGCCAGCCGAATATATAAGCACACTCCCCTTCTTGCTCCCTCATTAGGCTTTGTTTATTATGTGAGCAGAGTTATCGCTACATATTATAAAAGGTCTATACAGATGGAAATGATGACTTTCTCAGAAAACCTGGAAAGAAATTTCATGAGTAAAGCTTCAGATATATCAAATTTCTTCATTGTTCTCTTGCTTTTTCAGTTTTTCTTCTAACCTCGTTATTTAATCTTGCATATTCTTTCCGTAGGCATACACTGTTCGGGTTATTTTTCCAATTCCTTCTTTCATCCATTTTAAGTAAATATTACAGCTGTGATCCAAGGATTATGAATTCTAATTCGGCCATTATAGTGCCTGCTTAAAACTAAAATTATGCCTGCGTAAAATAAATTGATGATCGGCGATAATTGGTGATTCTTGATGAAGTTATATTATACTAAGCTTGGTGTTTATACTCTATTATGGATCGAGGTTGTTGCTTTGCTTCAGATGTTCTTAAAACAGAATATTTAGAATCATAAATCAAGGATGTTAGGAGTTAATTGTCCCGTCTATTTTTCTTTATTAACTATGAGAATCTCCTGCCTTATACTATAAGCTAATGCTTTCTTACTCCTAACATAGCCTTGTAGAAGAATATATTATTGTATTTTAATAAAATAAAGTAGTAAAGTAATGTTACTGAACCAATTAAACATTTACTATAAGAATGTGTCGCTGATTAACGCTAATGTTTGTATCAGCTGATCGTATTTATAAACAAGAAATGTAGTTTAAATAATTTATTCCGTTAAATGTATGAAGTACTTTTTTTTTTTTTTTCATTGCATTAAACAATCAAAAATTTGTGACAATTTTTAATTTGCCAATTTTTGAAGGAATATTGAACTAATTAACTCATTACATTTTTTTACAATTTTTATGTAGGTTTTTAGATAGTCCAGAACGTATAATTTATGAATCCAAAGATTTTTTTTTGTTCGTATTACACATGACATACCGCATGTGTTACAAGCCACCATGTAGTACATACATGACATACCGCATGTGTTACATAGTTTCCTTTCTTGGTTACTGTTCTTGTAGTTTTCATTATTTTCTCTTTTCCGCTCCATTATTATTAAAATTCCAAGAAAATGGGTAAATACATGATCTCTCCTTAGGGTATGAAATTTTTCCAGTGGCCTTTGAAACCAAGTAATAGACAGCTCAAGATATTTGGACAAACATTTTTGAAGCTACCATCACACTAAGATACTCAATTTTTATTGGTTTAGGGTTGAGACGTGGCTAAAAATCTTTTAATGCTAATTGTAAAGTTGAAGGTCTTTTCTTATCCCAACCTTAGCTGAACTTGGATTAAAGGGAAGAGATGATGATGATGTTGAGACTGTGGCTTGTATGCCTCTTAAATAAATAAACATGAAGTTATCTCTCTCTTGTTGGCAAGTAACGGCGCTGTAGGTGCAGGGTTCCAATCCAGTGACCTTCTCGTCACTGATATGTTGTCGAACAGGAATTTCATTTTAAGCTTGGCGTTTGCTTTAGCTGTTTGATTATGATTTATAGTGCCCTGTACTTACTAATTTTTAATTAGTACTACATATTAATTAGCAGAGTTCAAGATGTATTCATTCTATATTTGCATGTATTTCAATTTAGCTAGTATGCCCACATCATCCACAAAGGATGTATTGTTTGTTCGTATGTTGCGATGATTGTATTTCTTTGTGATTCAAAAATATTTGAACGCTGAAATTTAAATCACACATTTTGTAAAAATGTTCTTTGCTCACATGTTTATATCAATATACTTTACGATTGCGGACTGCTGGGTGAGATGCTATAATCTAAGTCTTTGCCGCCTGCAGGTAGCTCACAGAGTATTTCATAAGATGTAAACTCCAATAAAACGATTGATTGTAATTTCTGAGAGCTGTGTATCTAGTGAGTGAAATTTTTGTATGTTAGGATATTTATAAATACTTGCCAATGTTATTAAAATTTCTACTAGCTTCACTTAGCTTTATTGATACAGGCCAGATAGGCATAAATGTATAAAGGATTTAGCCAATATAGAACGTTTTGGATAAAATATTTTATTTCAGCCAAGCTTACTGATGCTATTAATCGTCCATTCTAGTTATCTTGATATTTACACTACTGTCACATTTCTACAGCTTCTTCAGGCAAAGAGATCACAAAATCAGGAAAAATAAAAATAGATCTCATACAATACATATATTTGTGTTCTTGGTTTTTCTGATTTGCATCACAGTCAATATTCTATCTTTAATAGCTGCTCAAACTAATATCATAAAAAGCAAAGCAGTTTAAAATCTGTGTAATTGCATTAATTAATTTATCTGTATGATTAAAGTTTGTTTAATTAAAGTTTGTATGATTAAAGTTTGTATGATTAAAGTCTGTGTGATTATGGATGGTACGACTATAGTTTGAATGACTAAAATCTGCATGATTAAAGTCTATTTTGATTAAAGTTTGTATGATTAAAGTCTATTTTGATTAAAGTTTGTATGATTGCTGATCACAATATTTAGGTTTTATGATCATATTATGGTGAATTACTTTTATTTTGTCTTCATCAATCTAAATTTAAAGCCAGCAATCTATCTACCATCCTTCTTTCAAAAAGAATCATTCTTTTGTCTGAAGTCATTAAAAAATCAGTAATAAATATTTTCTTGCACCTCATGGAAAATCATCATATTTACTCTTATGGGATTTCTATTCACCCTCAACAGTATAATGCATAGTTAGTCATAGTTTCTTTTGCATGGTCAACATTTCTCAGTGGCTTATTTTGTGTCGTTTTTCTTTACTTCTTAATATTATTATCATTCTTTGCAGCTAGTTGAAATCCTTATCAACTTCAAACGTATTGGAGTATGCAAGTATGCATGATATTGATAAAGAATCAAACTAATTTAAGAATAGCATTTAAGAATTTATCAGGATGTTTCATTTCAGCATTAGAATATAGAAATGTTGAAGCAAACTCGTTTGGCAGAAGGAACGATGTGAGTTAATATTTATATTACTCTTAAATTAGATGTTGGAATTTGTTATAGTCGATATTATAAGTTCTTTAGTATAATTTTTGTATATTATTTTTACTTCTACAGGCGTATAAGTGTTGTACTACTTTTGAAAGACTGAGAGAGATATAGAAAGAACGAAAGATAAATAGAGTGAAAGATAAAGAGGGAGATGAAAAGAAAGAGAGAGAGAGATGGAAAGAGAGAGAGAACGAATATATATATATATATATATATATATATATATATATATATATATATATATATATTGATATCATGTGTTTCTACTAGCTGTTTCCATGCCGTTAAGAACCTAGTAAAGCCTAGCTAGGGTGGAGTGCAGGTGTAGCTGGATACACATTACAATGTCATTTCTGTCAAATGTTGGGTAGAGTTTAATGTAGTTCTGCTCTTGTTCATATATTCTTTGTGGAGGTCTTTAGAAGCAGCCTTATATTTAGGCTTATATCATCATGTGGCCGTTGGACTAGAGTTTAACGAATGGTCTAAAATGAAGGAAATAACGTTTTGCTGAAATATGGGAAAATAGTTAAATGGGAATAGAGACTATTATTCGACTATAGAAATAGGAGTATGGCGTGAAACAGCAAGGGCGAGAGATCAAGATAAAAGTACGCAAGAGTGATACCAGTAGAGAGAGGGAGAGAGAGAGAGAGAGAGAGAGGAGAAAATGAAAGAAACCTTTATTTAAGCGAGAGAAAGAAAGAATATTGTTAGATTGGTAGAAAGAGATCAAACAGAAGAGAACGCGCACGAGTGAGAGGGAGTGAATGAGAGAGAGAGAGAGAGAGAGAGAGAGAGAGAGTGAGCGAGAAGGAAAGTGAGAGAGAGAAGTGGGGAGTGAAATTGAGAGAGGTAAAGTGGCGTGGTTGCCAATGGCGACGGATAGATACGGTTATAGGCGGACTGGCTGACTGGTTGACTGACATAATCGTTATCACCATGACAACCGGTCTGGTATGGTTACGTGCTGCTATGTGTACTCAACACTCGCTATGTTCTCTCTCACAGTTTGTACACGTCTCTTCATTGTGGGTATGTGTCGATGACTGCTTGTTTCTCTGACTTGCTATGCCTACGTGTCTCTCTCGATAATATACTACGTCTATCTGTGTTTTGTAATCTATCTTTCTGTGGGTCTACCTGTAAGTGTGTCTGTTTGATTTGCTAAACTACACATGTTTAGAAACAGGACACGCCAAGACAGCGTCTGTCTGTTATTACATTTATATATTATAATTAAAATATTACTAGGTAAGCTGGTTTGTAATTATTAAAGTATTGCTGTGCACCAGTGTTAGTAAGCTTTGAAGTGTTACACCGTACTGGTGTAAGTATTGCTGTATTATTCACAGAAGAGTGTTTGGAAGAATAGAGAATTGCTCTGTACGGGTATTTGTATGTTAGGAAAGTTCTACTCTGTTCGTGTGTTTGTAAGTATTGAAGTATTACTCTGTACGGGTGTTTGTAAGTATTGAAGTATTACTCTGTACGGGTGTTTGTAAGTATTGAAGTATTACTCTGTACGGGTGTTTGTAAGTTTTGAAGTATTACTCTGTACGGGTGTTTGTAAGTATTGAAGTATTACTCTGTACGAGTGTTTGTAAGTATTGAAGTATTACTCTGTTCGTGTGTTTGGAAGTATTGAAGCATTACTGTGCACCGGTGTTTGTATGGATTGAAGTATTACTGTGTACGAGTGGAAGTATTGAAGCATTACTCTGTACGGGTGTTTGTAAGTATTGAAGCATTACTTTATACTAGTGTAAGTATTGAAGCATTATCATGTACGGGTGTTTGTAAGTATCGAAGGAATGTTTGTAAGTATTGAAGCATTACTCTGTACGGGTGTTTGTAAGTGTTGAAGCATTACTCTGTACTAGTGTAAGTATTGAAGCATTGCTGGGTCTCTAGCACTGTTAACGAAGGAGTTGTGTGTTACTACAGCTACTAGCCGCGTGGCGTTGATAGCGGCCCGTTAGACTCACGACGGATTTCATTGTTAGTATACAGCGAATGCTTCAACCGTATTTTGTTTAAACAGTTAGCCCAGATCTGCAGTATCGTAGCGATAGATATTATTGTCATAGTACTATAATAGTCTTTGATAGTACTAAGAATAATAGAAGGTTTTCCTCATTTCAGTCTGAGGCTTGAAAGGTTTCTGCTTCACAAGGACCTATAACTAGAAACTGATTTGATCAAAGCAATTCTTAAAAAGTATAAGTTCTATGTAAAAATGAGATTCTAATCTGTGTTGTTAGGTTGATTAACTATGAGACCTCCAGGAAAGATATTGAATTCTGTGATGGTAAAGAATGTTTTTGAAGTCTACCACAATAGTATAAGCAGAAGAGCGAAGCTGTAGGGGCAAAGAGTGTCAGACAGTGTGTGCAGCGAATGAAGTGTGCTGTGTTTGTCCACTCAAAGAATTGTCGACTTTTCAAGTAGGTTGATGTTAAAAGAGCAATGGTTACCTTAAAGGTTGACGTCGATATCAGACGATCCATAAGGTTAGGCTTACAGTTTAGCTCAACTGTTTTTCAGGATAACCCTTACGGAGTAGAATCAGATGTGTTCTTTAATTGTTTTCTTTAATTGTTTTCGTCATCAAATGCTAGATGACGAGAATGATTGGATTGAACCCGCAATTTTTAAATGCCGCTTATTAGCCCATTGGAGTGTCTTAGCGTATGCGATTTAATGCAATGCAAAGTTTAACATTTGGCTGGAGCCAGTGTCAATGTCGGTAAGATATTTGATCGCGGATCAGTATGTGTGGGTTTCAAATCCTGGTCTCTCCCGTCACTGACATTGCTTTCGAGTGAGGAAACTGACGTTAACATTAGGTTTTTAGCGTTATTTTTTCATACAACTAAGATACCGCCAGTGTAGGTCCGCCTTAGATTCAAACCGGTGGTATCCTTTGCTCAAGGCAAGTGCACCGTTCTGTCATTCGGCCTGAAGCGTAATAATTGTTTACATCTCAGCGGCAGCACCCTACTGGTGCGCGTGTTTTGCGGTACTATTTCAACTTTACTAATATACCCTTTACTTCTTAATACATATACGCTATTGCAAAATGTCGATATTATATTTTGTGCTTTTAGGTTTTGCAGCAGTGAGTTGATTAAGTTGCAAGTTGATAGGCTAGGTCTAGTTGTTAGACTAAAAGTATAAAAATTAATAGTTAGACACCAAAGCAGACGTTGAAGTCTCATGGCTGCTAATGTTTACTGCGGCTATGTTTCACCGGTATGATATTTTCTTATTGTTTTAATTTAGTATATGACTGTATGGATGCCTGTTTATGGCTATTAGTACTTTGAGTGCTTTAGAAGATAAACAAGAACAAAAAAGTCAAATGGAATACAATTGATCTGAATTTGGTATATGCAGCAGATAACAATACTTAGATGTATGTACATAGGTAGCTATGAGACCGGTGGAATTGCCGTTGGATTAATGAATGGCAGTTATGCTATGTTTACTTAATTTAAAGCATTGTTAGATGGGATTAAAACAGTTTTGGTGGTTGGGATGTACCGTGACGTAGTTTTAGCATTTTACTGTTTATAATGGTAAATTGAATGAAATGTATTTTTTTGTATTTCAAAATTGTGCATAATGTTATAAAAGTAGTCATTCATTGGGCAATTTGTTAACCGAAATATAATTTGTTGCTTATTTAACAGTATTTAACGTTGACCACATATTTAATTACTAATTATGCTGCTACTGAAGTAGAAAAATCTCATTTTGGGTTTACTAAGTTTACTAGTTACATAATATTTTACGCTCATTATATGTGTTGGTTAAAGGTTTTGTTTGCCTGTAAATTATCTCCTCTGGTTTAAGCTGATTCCTAGTTTTAGTATTTTAGTAAATATATTATAGTTATATTATAGTAGTGGTCAAAAAATTAGTCTTAAAGTGGAAATACTTTCAGTTCACTTCCCGGCTCTGATCTTGATTATAATAAAAATAGAGAAACGCACAATGGAATTCAAGTGTAGAAAGTTCTGTGTTAGAGCGGACTAGTAGCTTTAAGTTCGACAGAGCTACATGCATTTTTGAATCATTTAGTGCACTCTGGTTCAACTTGACCAACTTTGTTTATACTTACTTAAAAATTAGAAATGTTGATGTCAGTGTTGTTGATTTTATTAAGTCTGTGAACAGTCACATTTAGCTATAGTAAACGTACATCTCAAATCTAATCACTGTATGATGCGGATGTTTGGAACCTCTATTGTATATCTAACACGATTGCTCTATTCAATGTTTGATGACGGGTGTTTAGAACCTCTGTTGTATATGTAACACGGGTGCTCTATTCACTGTATGATGCGGATGTTTAGATCTTCTATTATATATGTAACACGGGTGTTCTATTCACTGTATGATGACGGATGATTGGAACCTCTCTTATATATGTAACACGGTTGCTCTATTCACTGTATGACCACGGGTGTTTGGAACCTCTATTGTATATCAAACACGGGTGTTCTATTCACTGTATGATGCGGGTGTTTAGAACCTCTATTGTATATGTAACACGGATGCTCTAATCACTGTATGATGCGGGTGTTTAGAACCTCTATTGTATATGTAACACGGGTGCTCTAATCACTGTATGATGACGGATGTTTAGTTCCCCTATTGTATATGTAACACGGGTGTTCTATTCACTGTATGATGCGGGTGTTTAGAACCTCTATTGTATATCTAAAACGATTGCTCTATTCACTGTATGATGCGTATGTTTAGATCCTCTATTATAGATGTAACACGGGTGTTCTATTCACTGTATGATGACGGGTGTGTAGAACCTCTATTGTGTATGTAACACGGGTGTTCCTTACACTAGGTCACTGAACCATCAGGCTGTGATGACCCGGTTGACCTCGGGCCCTTCCTACAGAACTACGTCCACAAGAATCCATTCGGAGCAGATCTGCTGGGAGGAGGCATCACGTCCTCTCTTGCTCTCACCTCAGCGCCGGTGATGAGCGGTGGAGTGAGGGCAAGCTGTGGCAGGAAGAGAGACGTTGATGATGCCTACAGGCTGGAGCAGGTGGATCGGTGTGGTGGGTCGACTGGAAAGAGGGATGGGATGATGCGAGAGGAGAGTGGTGGTAAGAGAGAGGAGATAAGAATGAGAGATGTGATTAGGAATGAATCTCATAAGTATATGGGTGGTAAAACTATTCGCGAAGCCTTACTAAGGGACATAAAGCTGCCCGAATACAGCAAATCTGGTCTCAAGATTTGGTTCGTATCTGATGAACTATTTCTTTGGTGTTTTTTTAAGCTGTTGCAGAAGCAACATTTATGTATAATGTTGTAAATTCCTTGCACAGAATATGACAGTTGAGCCTAATTGATCTCGTAGTCGTATTCAAAATTTTTAAATTATTTTTTCGAGTTTTTTATATATCAGTAGCATTTCGAGTAAAAAATACTCGTATCACGTATCATTGTGATTAATATAATAATATTTAATCACAATGATATGTGGTCGCCTAGGGATAATGATTGTGATTGATAAGTCCTGATTTTGAACCGCACTCCTACTGTTCACCCGACTCATAGCTACACGATACTGTCAGTCACCCATCTACTTTAAATATAATAGCTCTGTATTTTTCAGTATTTCCCGAACTGAGTTAAACTTGGATTTAAGGGAAGATGATGATGATAACAGGCCTGTAATGTGTATATAGGTATGATTCTGTAAATGCTTGGCCTTTATGATGAGGGCAGCTTGTTCATCAACGGAATTCTCTTTAGTGAACTTGAGGACTCGTGAGTAGGAATATTTATCTTGTACCATCAATTCGGCCGAACACTAGAGAGCGAGACAACTGTGTGTATTGTAGGCTGTCTAAGACACTGAAGCATCGCCTGAGGTCAGGCTGTCGAATGCGGAGAGCGGAGGTGTTTGATATAACGAAGCCGATGTTTCCATCAATCAGCCTGTCTGACGTTCATCAGTGCGTCATAGACTTGTTTCCTAACATCGCTGTCACTGCCCGGTCTGGACTCGTGTACTATCAGGATCTCATCTGCAAACCTGAGGTTTTTGCACTCTATCTTTTTTCTGTTAAAGGGGCTTAAAAATGATCAGCTCACCTATAAAATCTTTGACTTGAACCAGCCCTAGGATGAACACGTGATATGACATCTCTAAAGTTTTTAATTTAATCTTTTTCTGGAAGCTTATATGAGCATCTCAGTTTCGATGAGACGTCACGGGAGAAAAATAAAGAGCGTCTAGAGGCCTTCCTCAGAAAGGCCCCAAGATGCAAGTTTTATGATGGCTTTTGTACGTACTGGTTGGAGCCAGTGACGATGTCGCGGTCGAATATCTATTCGACCGCGTATCAGTAAATTATTATGCGGGGTTCAAATCGTGGGCTCGTCCGTCACTGATATCGCTTTAGAGTGAGGAAACTGACGTTAACATTATTTTTATACGCATTTACTTTTGCTGCAATTGCTGAAGAAGCTGATTTGTTTCGATCTAGCCATCTTCAGCGTGTCCTATATCATTTACTCCCACCAATGAGAGCTCAGATCACCAACAGGCTGAAAGAATGCCACTATTAACGAAGTCAAGGTTTGATCAGAATTGAATTTTGCTATTTTTATGTATCTTTTTCGTTAAAATATCAGTTTTTTAAACTCCTGTTTCAGATATTCTCAGGTGAGAGCGAGCAGCTGAGAGCAGCCTGTGAGCGAGTCCTGAGCTACCAGCTCACTCCACGTCAGGCTGCTATTCGCTTTAGCCTCAGCATAAGCTCCGTGTTCAACGCTGTGGCCTGGTACAGGGCGGAGCAGGAGCTGCTCATAAGCTCTCTGCCTGGCCAGCAGAACAACGCTGCTGCTGCTGCTGAGGATGATGATGTTTACGAGGTGGAGGACTGTGATGAGAACTGTGATAAAGTGATGGAAGAGTCTCATAGTGCCGTATTACTGGTAGGTCTAGTGTCTCTAGTGTCAACATTAATAGTCATAGTTTTCATTGGTTTCGACATTTCATCATTAATTAATTAAATTGGTGAAGTTTTGGTTTAAGTTGAGTGCATTAAATTGTTCAACATTTGAAAATTTTGGTAGTTAGGCCTAAGTATATAAGATTAAACGCAAGTGTAAGATTATGATAAGAATATGATTGCTCATGTATGTAAGTTATATGCGATTATATAAGTTATATGTGATTATATAAGTTATATGTGATTATATAAGTTATATGTGATTATATAAGTTATATGTGATTATATAAGTTATATGCGATTATATAAGTTATATGCGATTATATAAGTTATATGCGATTATATAAGTTATATGCGATTATATAAGTTATATGCGATTATATAAGTTATATGCGATTATATAAGTTATATGTGATTATATAAGTTATATGTGATTATATAAGTTATATGTGATTATATTAGTTATATGTGATTATATAAGTTATATGTGATTATATAAGTTATATGTGATTATATAAGTTATATGTGATTATATAAGTTATATGTGATTATATAAGTTATATGTGATTATATAAGTTATATGTGATTATATAAGTTATATGTGATTATATAAGTTATATGTGATTATATAAGTTATATGTGTATATATTTGAGTTATATGTGATTATATGTGTTATATTTGATTATATGTGTTATATGTGATTATATAAGTTATATGTGATTATATGTGTTATATGTGATTATATGTGTTATATTTGATTATATGTGTTATATGTGATTATATGTGTTGTTAGTATTATATTCATTCATATAGCATATAATTCATATAATATTTCACAACACGGGGGTTATTTAATCATAATAGTACAAGTATAAAATTGTACGTGGTAGTAAATTCATGAACATTTAATCAAAATACCATCTTTTATAGCATATTATCAGTCTACCTATCTAGACCTGATACTATATGTCATCACTCAGCAGTGTGTATGATATTAAAACTGCTTGTGTCAGCAGAACGTTAAACTGCGTGACCTGGACACGAGAAGACCCATCAGCAGTCACAAAGAAGATATGTTCATAGTGTCGTCCAAGCTGAGGTCGATAAGACACCGGCCAGGCTTACAGCGCCACAGGCTTCCCGTGTCGCCCTCGCTCTGTTCTAAGCGTTGTCTCAACCCTCTACAGCAGCCTGTGGTTGCTAAGAGATCTCGAGTGGAACAGAACGGTGATCAACAGGGTTCAGGGTTCATAGAGGAGATCAGTGAACCGTCTGTCGATGATAGAAAGCGTCTAGACAGAAGTCTGTGTAATGTAGTGGAAGACTTACGTGCAGCAAGTACTTTAGAGACTTTAAGTACTTCAGGTACATCCAGTACTACAGACACATCAAGTACGTCAAGCATATCTAGTAGTGCGTGTACAACAAGTAACTCGAGGATATCTACTGCTGCACTAACATTTACATCTAGAAAGTCTCCTTCTAAAATTCATCATAGTAAAACGTCTCAAATCAACTCCGCTGTAGGATATTCTGAAGCAGTCTCGGGTTCAATTGATGACGATGATGGTAACGATAATGATGATGGTGATATGGACTTCGAGAAGATGTTACAGGAAGCTCCATACAGTCAGTCATACGAGGAGAGTAAAGAGCGTGACTCGAATGATGTGACAGTAGAAGTCAAACTGTCACCTAGCGTCGAGAACACCACAGCCTCTTCATGTTCAGATCGTTTAAATCAAGCGTCGGGTGCATTTAATAGCTACACTAGTTGCAGTTCCAACAACACTAATGAACCGCAAAGCATATCTAGCAGATACTCGAGCTGTTATTCTAACGGGGAACAAACAAAAAGGTCGTGTCGCTATGATGTAAACCCGACGAATACAGAATGGTCACGTGATCGTAATAACTTGCGTAATTCACGCCCCTCTCCCAGTGTAGAATGTTCTGGTGAATCAGCCGATTTAAACGATGCTTCTAGCAATGTACGTATTCATGAAACCATCGTCATATTTCCAAAATCACCATCAGCAACTGTTTCTAAAAATGCTGAAAGTAGAAACGGTAAAATTAGTCCGCAGAATAACGTAGTATGTAACGATAAGAAGAGAGCTCTAGATGAGGCGCAGAATAATTCTGATGTCATCTACACCAGAGCCTTGCTGTCAAATCAGGCTGACTTATTAACGCATTCAACCAACGGTTGCAATGAATCACTCGATGACGAGGCTTTGCTGAATAAGAATTGTCATAGAGCCGAATCTGTTCTCAAAGAGTCCACTATTCAACACACTACAGACACAAGCTGCCGGCAATTATCTGACATCAGTATAAAGACTGAGCCGCCTTCTACTGGCGAGAGTTTTGAACTGTCTAACGGCTACACTGTTCAACCACAACAGAACAATAGTTTCAAGAAATATCCCAAAATTTCAAAGTTTGCAAATTGTTTAATTACGCGAGAGACTTCTGAACCAACCCGCGACAACTTAGAGCAGTTACTTGGACTTGCCAATCGGCGAAATGCCGACCTAGAAATAGAGTGTGCGTCACTTCGTGCTGAAAAGCAGACAATGCGAGAAAATCTCCAGAGATCAGAGGAGCATCTCATCAAGTTATCAGCTGCATTCAGTCAGCTACACAAACAGTTTCAACAAGTGTCTAGACAGTTTCAGTTGGCTGTTACAGACGTTCACAGTTACCTACAGCTGTCTACCGCGAGTGTGGAAACCCGCTCCACCAGTAGTCTCGACGAGTAGTCGCTGTTGATACACGGTGAATATTTACGACGATTTCGACGATTGCTCTAGCTGTTCATACTATGAAAACATCTGCATCGATGTTCAGTTATTTCTTATACGAACAAAATAGTACAAAATTTGTTTCACTTCCTGATAAATGTACTTTAAATGACTCTGATACTGTATAATTCTATTGGATATTATCTGCTTACAGTGTATTTTATGCTTCTCCACGTAGACATCAGGAATGAACTATCTACGGAGATATGTTTAGAATCTGATTGAGGCATTCGCTAGAAGAAATGAAATATGCGCCCGCAACAAGTGCAACAACTAAGTCAATGTACTCGTATCTCTGCGTAATGTAGATTATAAAATCGTGAATCGATCTACTCGCGAACAAGAAGCATACGAATGCAGCTCAACAATAACTTTTATAATTACATACAACAGGTGCATACTACGTTACGTGAAGTGATTTAAAATGTGAAAAATAAAGATCTCGTTAAAAGTTAATAGAATTATACAGAAAACACTTCACTAATAAAGATATGACAAACAGCTCTCGGTATACGGAGGATAGTATTTTCTGATTAACACATGCAAATCGATCAATCATCAATCAAATGTCCGGTCCATGACCAGGAAATGATTTGATAGATGAAAATGTACGACCATATTATTTTACACGTTAAGTAGAAAAAAGGTTCTGCAATTTTATTTGTTGATCCAAGACTAACAGTTATTAAATCAGCAACAAATAATAAAATCTCAAATTAAAATTTGAAAAATTGCTCAATGAGAAACAGATAAAATTGTCTACAAACTTAAACCTCTGCAACTGTCTCATTCAGATGTATATTTCATGCAATAAAAGCAATCGCCACACACGAAACCACTTTCATACAAACATCTGTATAATTACACACAAGCCCCTCCCTTTAGTTAGTTTAACTGCTAGGTTCAATGCTTAAGAAGGTCTCAGATTCTATATAATTTAATTTAGAGTGTTCATCTCGGAAGCAAGCGACCTAAATTCTAAACCCAAGCGGTCAAAAAAGGTATAACCAAAAGTACTATCAAGCTTAGGCTAATGAGCTACAACAACAAAGATATGGTTGTTCCTGGAAAGGACAACAATCGTCAAGAATTGGTTGTTTCTAAGAAATGTGCAATATTTTATATCCAATAGACTTTAGTAAACAATGACATAAGCGCGCTAATTTCCAGCTACGCTATGCGTGCTGATAAAGACACGTCGATACACTATCTAGAAGTATTAAAGCTTCATTTAACAACCACAGCGATACCAAGCATGGTAAGGACGCCGTCATTGATTTCAGCGAATGACAAAATGATGCTCAATGAGCGTGATTATATATATATATATATATATATATATATATATATATATATATATATATATATATATATATATATATATACACACATTGTATATATAAATAGTTTACACCGTAAAGGCAGTTTAAGATATTACATAATAAGTTAATAAGTATCCTACAAGCCTTTCAGTATCTGTACTAAGATACTTGGTATCCTAGTATAGATACTATGTATCTCCCATCTCTCAACTTCTACTCTTTGAGCGGCTTCCTCGGGATTCGAACCCACAGGATATCATTGCACTTGCGGATAACACACTTAAAATTTCATCACGTTGCTTAAGAAACTTAGTTATTTAGACCTACAGAGTATTGTTATTATACTGTAGAGCAGTTAATGCAGAATTGTTTTAAACATAATTGATTTTATTTCCCGCTGTGCACACAAAATCTCAAATGTAACACATGGACGTATACTTCACGCGCAGAAAGTTCAACAACAACAGTCTGTACATGATTTTAAACGCTATACTGAATCAGCACAGCACAATTTATAAAAACGTCTCACATCACACATACGCTTTCAACCTCTGCGCGCCACATATGTGCAGTCATTTATTTGCTCGTCAGGGCGGCGCCACCGCTATAACTATCGCGTCTGAGGAGTTTTAGCTGACTTTAGTATGATTTCAGTGATTCTAAGTAGCTTAGAGAGAGGACGAAGCATAGTATCTGTCTTGTCAGCCGCTTGTATATATGCGGTCAGCTGGTGCCTCAACTGCAGCAAAACTTTGCCCATGTTCTCTCTTGTAACGGCTGCATTCTGATCCAGCGCAGTCATTGCTTCCTCGAGATAACTAAAAAAACAATACGATAGCTCATCATCAATCATCATCATCATCTTCCCTTAAATCCCAGTTTAGGGTCGGGGTACGAATAAAACCAGTCCAAATTCTCTTTGCTACATCCTCATCTGCCTATCTCATACTATACCATCTCAATCTCGACTGAGCCAACCTATCCCCGATACCCTCAACATTCAAATTCATCCCCACATACTCATTCTTCATTCTGTCCTTCCTAGTTTTACCATACGTTAGACATAACATTCTATTTCTGCCACATGCAAATTTAAATTAATGAGATAGCTAAATTTCTTTATTTGCATCCTCATTCATTTTGTGAACCATATACTATATTATGAAGAAAAAATATTAATCTAACTAAACAACTACTCTTAACAGTGGATTTATTATTTAATAAGTTAGTAATACTAAATTTATGATATTATTTAACACATGATTTACCAATATTAAAGAAATAACTTTAAAGATATTTAAAAAATACCTTACATATATTTCAGAAATGACCCACTGATGTATATTTAATAATTAATAAAAATATCAATATTTAAGAAGTGACAGATAACTAATAAAAGACCTATCAATATACATTATATATTATAGAAAAACCTAGTCAAATTTTATTTAACACCTGCCTAGTTAATGAAAGGCCTTTCGCTATTTCCTAGCGATACTTAAGAAGTGACTCACCGATATTTGAGGTTAGTATTTTGTTGGAGACTAAGAGCGAGATGTTGAATGAGAGAGAGTATGACAATCTGAGAGAGAGGACAGGGTTCAGCTCCAAACACAGTGGCCGGGTCGACCTTGCTGCATATGAAGTCTGCCAGAGTCGTGTCATGCACTGACAAGGCCTGAACAACAACAACACCATGACATGATCAGATCAAGATGATACAACAACAACAACAATTCCATGATATGATCAGATCAAGATGATACACCAACAACTACATGACAAGACCAGATCAAGATGATACAACAACAACAACAACAACAACAACAACATGACAAGACCAGATCAAGATGATACAACAACAACAACAACATGACAAGACCAGATCAAGATGATACAACAACAACACCATGACATGATCAGATCAAGATCATACAACAACAACAACAACATCATGACAAGATCAGATCAAAATCATACAACAACAACAACACCATGACATATATACAGGATCAGACATTACACTCACTCGGTTTCTTGATCTAAAATTAAATTGAAATATGCCATTACAATTAAATATCAAGCGTTATTCTAATATTAAGTAAATATCAAATTTTATTATAATATCAAGTGCAATTATGATATCAAGCAAATATCAAGTGCTATTGAATAGTATATTATAAGTCAAACCGCACAAACTTCAATCTACGCTACTAGTATTAAGAGCCTAAGACAAAGCAAGAGAAAATTGCGTAAGCTTTTCACAGACTCTTCAATATTTATCCAAACGGCATGTCCAAGAGAATATGTTTAGAAGCCTTTTTATCTCAATAACAAGGCCTAATGAGCGCTCAAAATAAATACATATTCAAATAAGCTTAACAATTTCATCATCCAGTTGCTTACACTTTTCTTTAAGAAAACAAATAAACAAAGGATATAATGCGTATAAACCAAGCAGGAACCTTTTCGAAGGCAGCGTTAATTTGATTCGTTTCTAGCAGAGTGAGTATTTGACGCTGATGAGCGGAGCGTATATCAGCGCTTGATTGATTGATCGGCGAAGCAGCTCTCGATTGTTCGATGGCTAGATGGAGCTGCTCGCTAATCGATACTTGCTGCTCTCCCAGCCTGGCCGAGAGCTCATCGGTTATAACAGCCTTCATCTTCACCGTCAGCTCCTTCGATAATCTGTTGTACGCAAAATACAGTACACGCCACTTGAACTTATTACTGTATAAATTTGAATGTTATCATGAGTTTTTGGTGTATCATCACATTTTCTCTAGTTAATGAATTGTATCCACTATTCCTATTTTTTCTACCAACATGTACGTATTTTTTGGTGTATCATCACACTTTATCTAACGAATTGTCACTGTTCGCAAAATTATTGTACAATTGTGATGATTCAATGCAGTTTAATACTGGATTGTAAAGTTTTGATACAGTACTACCTATGGACCGAATATGGTCCATGGACTAAATGATCTTATGTACTAAATATGGACCGAAATTTAGTTTAAGTTTAAAAGAAAGTAGTAATCTTATGGTAAAATGCCTTTTTATATTTTTTTATTAGGCACACTAAAAAGAAAACTATCCATACGTTTATGCAGAGGCTGCTAGACTAAGACCTGTTCCTCAGTTGACGCTTTTCAATTTTCAATTTTATATTTTGATCGTTACTAATGTTACACTGTTTGTGAGTGACTAGGGTCGTTACGTTGGCATTAGTCAAATAAATTATACATTTTATATCCAATTATATAAATGATCACAAAACACAAACAAAAACAAAAATAATCCAAAAATAATAAGTATAATAAAATAAATAATAAGAATAGTAATAATAATAATAATACTAATTATATTATTATTGTTATTATTATTATTATTATGAAAGATTCTGTTGCTCTGATCAACAACGCACCACTGTTGTATAAATATCTTACAGGCTCGTGTAAATGACATCGTGATATTGCAAGCGTTTATTTGTTCTTCTTCCGCTGGAATCTGACAATAAAAATAGTAATACTAATAATAATAATAATCTTAAACATAATATCTATTACTGCTAATTAAAAGAAGATCAAACCTATCAAACTGCTCATATATTGCTCTATCCAGCTCGGCTGAGGCGGCTGCACGTGACTCCACTGAAGACTTAGCTGCAGCAGAAGCTCTCAATGTTTCAACGGTGCTTTGCAGTTGTTCTCTAGCTTTTGATTGGCCCTCGTGATCTCGCTGCACTGATTGGACCAGACCGCTCAGCTGTTTCATTATCTTATCAAACTGTAGGTCACGTTTAACATCGGCCTCACTCCACTTCTGCTGATCTGAGATTTAAAAAAGAAAAACAAATTAAACAACTTTAAACATGTTCGTCAATTTAATTTGTATCAAAATCAATTAATTTTTATCCATACCAACGTCAGGAAGGGCATTCGGTTGGTGAGCGCCTAGGTTCCAGAAATTGCTACACAAATTAAACAAATGGAAATGTCTCAAATAGGGTTTTGACTGATGGAAAATGTGATGTAGGACAGAAAGGATTTGAGACAGTCTATTTGTATCCGGACACTAGTTAAACTGGGATTCAAGGGAAGACGATGATGATGACTTTAAACATATTCATGCATTGTTCATTAGATCAGGATGTAGGCAAGAGCGGTAGGACATGGGAGCTATGAGCCAACTGGATGCTACAGCTACTGAACATTGAGATGAGAATATAAAACAGTAAAATCAAGTATATTCAAAGTATATTTAATGCGCAAAGAAAATGTTTAATTAATTAATTAAAAAATAATGCACATCGGTTGGTGATGTGAAGTATATCCATTTACATATCAATTATGTATGTCGTGCTTTTGAAAATAAAACTAATTCGCGCCGGAATACCTGAAAAAAATTTCAACAAAGAATGCGCTAACAGAAAAGTAAATTAGAGTCAGCAGTATCACAGTGTGACAACAGAGAGCAAGAGGTCGAGAGACATATTAAATTCAAGCCACGTGTAGTTTTGATATTTCAATTTTTCAGGCCTCTTTTGTTTGTGCAATCTTTCTGCATATTTCAGTCTCACAATTCCCATCATCGGTTACAGTATGACCCAGATATTTGAAACTCCTTACCTGTTCCAATTTCGTACCATTTATGATGATATTAACTTCACCTTTATTATGAGACACTCTCATCACTTTGGTCATTTTTTGGTCACAGCTCATACATATACATATACATCTCAATACACAGCTTATGACGCTAACATACATCATATACATACATATCTCAATACACAGCTTATGACGCTCACATACAACATATACATATATAGATACACATATCACACATCAAGACTATTTTATAACGAGAACATACACTGTGACGTGCCGCTGTCAATGGTTTTACCGAGACTTTGAATAAGGTTTCTACAGTACTGATCAAAGAGAGGCAAGAACGACGTCTGGCACGTCGCTTGTAGACTTTCCTGTAACTTCACTGTAACGGCTTGTGAAAGGCTGTCGGTGAATTGCTGTACACAAAGTCAAATAAAAAACTTAAACAATGAAGTCAGAATCACTTGCCCTATAAACTTGCATTAAAACAAAATTTCTACATCGTGAAGTCACACGAGACACTGAACTTTTTACATTAAAGTTAATTTGTGTGTCGTGAACCAGCAAGATTAGAGAAATTTAAATTATAGCATAGCATCAAAACCATATCAAGGAATTGCTTCAAGGTCAATCCATCAATCCATAACTTTTGAGAGAGAATCCTATTAGTTAGACGAATATATTCTATACATTTTAAGAATTATTTCAATATACTAAAAACTTAATTTTTAAACGTAGTGTCAGAGCATTTTACATTCAGAGAATAACTGGAATGGAATTGTGACGAATTGTAACAAAATAAAACAATTAAATATATATATATATATATATATATATATATATATATGTATATATGTATACCGAAAAACCAATTGTATAAAAAATTAAAGCTTACTAGCTTGCTTACTACATTATATTATTTAGAGTAATGGTCATATTGGAAAAGCTAATATTAAAAGCTAAAGCCAAGTTTAACCATCATTTCCTTCCTGCTAGCATGTCAGTGACAGAGAGATCAGTAGATTTGAACCCTGCACACCTGATCCGCTATCGAACAACTTGCCAACAAGCCACCGGCTCAGACCAAAAGGTTCTTTAAGTAAGCAGCAACAGCCCTTGTCATATAATGCTTGATGTTGTCATGGACGACAGCAGCACTCAAATGTTGTTATGCTGTAGATTTTCTTAAAAGGAAGATTAATTCATCACCTTATAAAAAAATAAACATTTATTAAAACTATACATAAAAATGTAAGCCATAGGCTAGAAATTGCGCCTAGGCTCCAGAAATTGTTACAAAACTTTAAACGAATGGAAAAGTCTCAAATAGGGGATTGGTTGGTGGTGTGGTGTAGGACAGAGAGGACTTGAGACAATTAATTTGTATTCCAACCCTGGTTAAACTGGAATTCAAGGGAGGATGAGGATGATGATGATGAACAATGTAAGCCATACCTTGGATTTTGGCAGTTTAGAGAGATTATCTTTGAGCAGTGTATCTGTGGACGACAACTTTCGAGTCATTTCAAGCTGAAGCTTTTCCTTCAGCGGTTCAAGACTTTGTGTTATGTCTGCACAAACATAAACAGTAAATTAAATGAAATTGTTCTTAAGAGAGATTAAATATTTTATATTCGTTGAAATGTTGATATATTTTTATATTTCCTAGTGTTGGCGACAAAATAATCAACAGTCAATACTGTTACAACATTAATACATTAATACTATCAATATTTAACATTCCTTTAACAATATTATAGCACAATATAAATAATCTATTATTATTTTTTAGCCATTCAAAGTCAACTAAAGTTGTTAGACATACGTGGCGCCAGTGTAGTCGTGACAGATTCTCTAATAAGAGTCTTCAGCTGACCCTTAACTTCCTTCTCCAGCTTTGAACCTACAGCCTCTAGGATTCTCTTCTGACGTTCTGCTGACTCAGCCTCAAAGTCTCGCACTAGAGAATGCAGAATTTCATCTGCTACACGCAGCAGTGTTAAGCAAAGCAGTCAACAATTAATCAAGTAATAACTACAGAAGCATATTCACTAGGAAGTATTTTATTGAAATCGTATATTCATACCGAACTAAACAGGTAAATCCGAACAAAACGCTTTTCAGCAATATATATGTACTACGCGAATTCTCACTCAAATAACACCGGTACATTACTTGAAGGTTTTTTAAAACAACAAATACTACTGTTAACGTCATTTCGTAATTACAGATTAATAATTTATTCTTCCTCAGATGTTTCATGTATAATCAATCATTCCATATCTCCCTCTTACTGCACTGCCTACTGACAGGTCCATGGCATATAACGCCTCCACTCATCTCTATCTTCCATTTTCCTCTTCATGTCTACATACGAGAGGATCTTTAAATCATTTATAACATTCCTTTTGATATACCATTATTCTTGGGGGATTCTGCTTATGATGAGGTGGGTCCTCTATGCCTTCCGTAGTTTCGGCTAACATTTACTGGGCAGGGGCGTCATTCCCTGAGAAAACAATCCTGTTTACCCTCAATCCCAGTATTCGATTAAATTCACCACAGCTACTCATGCCTTCAAAAATAGTAATAATTATAATTGCAATTATTTAAATTTATCAGCTGACATACAGCACAACAAATATAAATATCTCACGAAATTCCAACAAAAGGATACTCTGCTTGTTGCCCACTAAGGATTCCGCCGCTTTCCCCTCTACAGTTGTAGACAGATTACTAACAAGCTGCATTAGGTGACTCTCAGTCTCTGTCGTCTGGTCCTTCATTCGTCTAACTTCCTCTCTAAGTACTGCCACCTCTCTCTGCTGCTCTCTCAGCAGCTCAACTATGCTCCTCAGCAGCTGTTGGTTTGTCTGCTGCTGCTCGTCCTCAGATCTACTGCTGCTGCCACTTAAACAACAACAACAGAATTAGAGTGCTACTGTCGTCCATGACAACATGAGCAGAGTGTGGGGTCCAAAAATTTCGCAAAGTGTCCTCACAATGATTCCCTTGTTATAGAGCTAAACAGCTAGATTTATAACAACAACAAGAACAGAATTAGAGTACTACTGTCGTCCATGACAACACTGAGCACTATGGCACCAAATCCAATCCGATGAGCAGAGTATGGGGTCCAAAATGGTGAAAGCAAAAATCCGGGAAGTCAGTCCGAGGAATGGTACTAGTGGAAAGGAGGTTTACGTTTTGGTCTCAGTTCCTGCGTAATGGTTGAAAATATACGTTTGAAAGTGCCAATAAAATATATCCATTGAAATCTTAAAAATATCTAATAATAAATCTATTGAAAACCTCTCATAAAATATGTATAGTGCAGCTACGGATAAATTTCTGTAAATGTTTTTGTAGGATTACGTGCTAAAAATGAAAATCATAGCCAAAAACCACCAACCTATTTGAAACTCATACCAGTAGCCTTTGTATTTCTAAGTAATTGTATAACCATTTGATGACAAGAATATCCAAAAGGACACAAAGAATCATCATTTATCCAACAATTCTAACTTTTTGTTCAATTCAATTCAAAATTAATTTTGAAGCATATTTAAATTTTAAGGCTTTAAAGACTAACTTGCTATGAAATAGGCTGCAAATCTTTAATTCGACACTAGAAATATATGGAAGACAATTACCTTGGTATGAGGGCTGCACTTATTTCTTGCGATGTTACAAGTAGTTGTAAGGGATTATTAAAGGAAGCCTCTCGCACAGAAGAATCTAAAGTTTCTCCAGGTGTACAAGCATCAGTCACAGGTCTGGCTGTTACATCATCTCCCAGGGATTTTTCTCTACCGCTGCTCCCATCTGGTGAACGATTAATATTTGACAAGTCTCTGGAAGCAGACTTTACTCTTTCGCTAGAGACATATGGTGACTCAACAAAAGTTGGTGCATCTTCAGCAGCAGACTTATTTGCTCTTTCGAATGTGGCACCTGGTGATTGAAAGATAGATGGCAAATCTCTGGCTGCAGAAGTGAGAAGTGATGATACTGCCTCCGGTGATTGATCTTTGTTGATAATATCATCTTTTATAATATCATCTGAAGTGATGTTCTGATCACCACAAGATAGTAATTCCTCCTTAGGGACCTCATTGTGACTTTTTAATTCCTCTTCACTCATTTCTTCTATTATTATTCCATCTTCTAATTCCACAGTACGTGGTCTATAGTAAATAATTCAAAATATAGAGTATACAACAAGAAATTCTAAATTATACTTTGCCTATATCTAAATTTTACAATATTTTTTTGGTACGCTTTGCGGTGCACTTGTAGAAGACTTGCCTCTAGAACAAGAGGTCGTCAGTGCGAGACTGTGTTGAGGTTGCAGATGTTTATTAGAACCCAAAATTCAAAAGAAGAAAGAAAGAAATGACATCATACAGACGTCATATCAATGAATGTTAATAAATTAAAAGTAAAAAATTAAATAATTAATGCGTTACAATATAGGTTCTTCTCTTTCAGAGAGACCAAAAAACCGAATTGTGTATAACAAGCCGAAAGATAACTGACTTAAGGTTCCAATGCCAATGTAGACCCTCCATGTCGACCTCATAAGATGGGATATAAAGTCACGTTAAAAGGAAGATTAGAGAAAAATTTTATACTAATACAACAATGTATATGTATAGGAGGTACCTTAGAGCCTATATACAAATTGCATAATAAGATCACACCTTATTAATACACTCAAAATATAATACAGAATTTATATTACAAAAAATAAAAATAATAAATCATAAAATAATAATAAAATATAATACAATAGAAATTATAATTATATAGAAATTATATATGCAGGAATTAGAGTAAAAGTACAGAAATTAGAGTAAAAGTAGTATCACACTTTTTTGTGAAACAATAGACCACAAGTTTGAATCCCAGTTGAACTTCGAGGCAGTATTCTCTGATACAAGAAGAGCTAATGAACTAGGTTTGCAGATTATTATTCCAATTACAAAATAACAAAAAGTGAAACAGAAAACACCTAAAACAGCTGCGCTAGCTTGAAGTACCTTTTTAAAACTACATTACTCCTACTTACCTTTTCAGCTCAGTCTTACTGTCTGCTGGCTCAATGTTATCACTACTATCCGTATCATTATCTGTATCAACAGCATTATTAGCCTCTTCATCATCATGAATCCTATCCTTCTCAGCATCATGCAATTCACTCTCATCACTCTCTCCATCATCATCACTATCCTCCTCATCATCATCCTCATCATCTGGCTTAACGATATCATGCTCCAGCGTAACCCCATCCCCAGAATGACTAGAATTCTCCAGTTTTTCCAGTATTTCAGTCACTTCCTGACTCGTCGACTCAGAGCTGCTGTTAGACAGTGAGGCGCGGTAACGAGGGAGCCCGTTGGCTCTGTCCACCGTGTCGCTGCCCTGCTGCTCCTCGTAGACGAGAGGTTTCTGGGGAGATGTGAGCGCAGCGCTGGTATAACTGTTGTTATCCAGGTCGTGCAGCGCCGTGACGAGCGTCAGACTGCTCTCAGCGCTACCGGCGTTGAATGCGGCCTGCTTGCTGCATGCGTAACAACAGCGACAAACTGCTATCAACATCATTTAAATATTACATTTAATACGACTAAT